>JAODLD010000046.1:14252229-14292608 GCA_026781065.1 Mormyrops boulengeri
ATCAGGTGTGTTAAATGAGGGTAAACCAAAAACTGTGCAGGGCTCCGGCCCTCCAGGACTGGAGTTTGACACCCCTGTTTTAGACACTATGGTCCACGGAGCAAACCCACACAAATGTACGTATATTATATACAAGATTGGGATTATGCACCATATATTTCTTACTTTTTGATCTTGTATTTTTAACTCACATAAAATGAGATTACCCCCCAGACTCACACACAAACACATGTACACAGACACAAACAGGTGTGACTGTACACAAATGACCACTACTTAGCCTTATTTGACTAATCATTACCTAATTGAATTACTTAACCAATTAAATTCATTAATTAAATGCGTTAGTTATGAAATCTAATAAATATGGGAAGAGACTGAGGTTCCCCTGAGGAGAGATTTGGGAACTAGGAGAGACTAAGGCCATAATTGTTATATATATTGGGGGGGAGGCATTGTGAGCACATCTGAATATGTGTTGTTCTGCTTCAGTATCCATTTTGTAAAAGGTATAGACCTATGTTACAGTACTGACTGCATCAATGTAATGCCAACTATTTTAGATATAAGAACAATTTGTTATGAAAGAGATACTCTATGCCATAAGCTTATCAGTTTAATTTGCATTAGTAGCAACTTTGGTAGTTGAGGAGCCATTTGATACACTCGGTTTTCTTCATATATGCATATGTTGTAATCATACAGTATTAATGAATGAAATTCATTTTGCATTTCATTTTTCAATTCTTAAATATCTTTTTAATCTTAATAATTCAGACTAAGCCTGAACTTGATATCTAACCATAAATGATGTTCAAGTGAAAGGCTAGTAGGAGGTCACTTACAAGTATAGACAGCCTGACGGATGAACAAGTACGCAGACAGGTAGACAAACTGACGGACAGACAGGCCGGAGATACATCGACACCGCACAGCCGCACTGACGTCTTCGTACCCAACCAATGACGTTGAGCTGGTGGGCGTGGTCACGCCAAAGTCGTCAGAGGAAGAGACGGACGCGTCCGCTGTTCATTCAGTCTCCTCTGTAATAACGCTGTCGGAGTGGGGGGCCGCTGGCAGTACCAACAATTCAGCTCCTTTCTTTTTCGTATGTGTGTTCGTGGCTCAGCGAAGAACGCCTGCAACTGAAGGAAAGCCGAAGGTAACAGTCGGGATGCTTTCGTTTTTACTCGGGGGTTGAAGACCCGATGGAGCCACAGAGCGATGTTTGTTATTAGTTTGATATTTTCCACAGTCGACTGGATAGTCTTGCTGCTGTCCAGTTTTATGTGGGCTATCTATCCGGAAATAAATAATCATCTTGGCAGAAATGATCACGGAATAAATCCAATATTTTCGTTGGTAACTTTCATATTTGAACATGTTTATCGCCCGCTTAATATAACAGCAGGGATAACGATCAGGCTGCGCTTGTATATGTCGATACGTGATGTAACGTTGAGCTAGCCGGCTAGCTATACGTCTTGTATAGTATTACACAGGGAGAAAGATGGATCGTTTTATCAGGTCCCTGAATGATCCAGTTGTAAACCGTAAGGTCGGTTGAAATCCACCCCAGATCCGGTTGGTGTCCCTCAACGTCCGGAGAGGTCGCAAACCAGATACCTGCACCTATTAAATTGGTGACCAACTAGCCAGCTATGTCCTTACTGTGCTGTGTACTTCTAACTACGTATCTAGACAAATGCAGAACAAGTTTTATTTCATTGATGAACTACATGCCATGCATCCTGTTATCTCCCCTAAAATGTTTTGTCAATGTGACATCAGCATACATAAGTGTCCATTTGTAGTGGCAAAATTTCAGATATTTTAATTTCTAGTGTCTAATTACTCAGAAAATTATTATACATTTCATACGGCAAAGTGGATAGGCTTTCCTGAAGGGCTTCCATCTTATGCAAACAACTGCCAAACAGACTGTTCCAAACAGTTTCTGCAAAAAGCAAATAATCTGTGGAAAAATCCATGTTGGCTCACAGAAAAATGTAAAAGCTCATTTCCCAAACCAGTTCATATTCATGTCACTGGATAGCAGTTTTTTGCAGTGCAGAGAGCCATGGTCACTGGTAACTTTCAAACTGCATGGGAATGTATTTCCCTGCTTGAATGTAGTCCAGCTGGAAACAAGACTGGTATCTGCTTTAAATTATATCATTTACTGTGGGCTAGTTTGCAGACCTGTAGATGCCAAATTGTTGAATAAATAAGAGTAACAAAGTATTGTGAAAGCAGGAGCTTCAGCTTTTTGACTCTAGCCATTGGCATCCCATTATTCTTGTCCTTTATAACAGTGTTTTCCAACCCAGTCCTTGGGGATCCCCAGACAGGTTGGAAAACATTGCTTTATAAAATTGCTGGATAGCTTATGTGTCCAGAGTAGATTTTTGTTTTGGAGCATGTTTTACCTACTCATCTTTTGAGGAACATTGGCATGGGAGTCTGAAGAAAAGACATAAGCTAACAGCACCTCTAGGCCAGTGTCTTTACTTCTTCATGCTGATATCTCTATGTTTGAGTTGAGATTTATGGCAAAACAAACTAACCGTTCTGAATCAGATCACTGGAAATATCCATTTGAAAGTATAAGCAGGCAATTTTGTTAGGTACAATCTTAAATACCTCACAGAGAGGAATACTGTGGTGTGGTTGCAATGCACAGACTGAATCACATCCAGAGTATACTTTTGAGCTAAGGGGTGGGGAAAGTCATAGTCATATTAGTTACTTTTCTCCTTGTTATCTAAGGGTCTGTGTCAGTGGGTGGTGCGTGAAAAAGAAATCTACAGAATGGAGAGCTTGCATTACATGAGGGTGAGGGTTAGGGATCTTGGTGTGAGGTGAAATTTCTTGGCATGGTTTATTTGTGCACAACCCTTTAGAGGGCAAGATACAATAGCTTTGTGTTTATTGACATTTGATTGATTCTATTCTTTGGTGTTGGGTGTAGAATCTCAGATAACAATGGTCTCCTTCTTTCAGCTGAAGTGGTCATTAAGTGGTTTGATGAGCAAGAAACATTCAAAGTCTGACCCATGTGGATGCCTGCAGAGTTTCTGTTGCAGTTCCTATGACAGCATTTTCCACCACTGTCAGCAAGCTGCCAAATGAGGGAATTTCTCAGGGGTGTTGCATCAGTATGGTTTCATGCCATCTTTCCCATAGTGCACTGAAGTTCTTTTCCAATTTGTGTTTGTGCCTAATTAAGTCATTACACAGTGATATCTTCATTTTCCCTTCATCTGTATGAATGTGCTGATTGATCCATGAAACTGAAGATTCTAAATTTTAAACCTTGAAATGTTAATGAGTGAACTTAAACAGGGTCTGTGTTGTTTTGTTGTGTGATGCAAGTGAAGGTTTTTTGTTTATGATATACAGACACTCCTCTACTTATGAATGTTCAACTTACGAACTTTCAGATATACGAACAAAGAGGACTGTAAGTCCAAATTGTGTTCACTGGGCTCCCGTTTCCTGTCCGCAACATCACTTTTTTTTCTGCGCTCCAGTAAAAAAAATAAATAAATAAAAAAAATATATATACATATTTACATTCCATCACAGTAGATCCACGACATATAGGTGTAATGGAGAGAATCAAGATCTTCGTAACCTCTGTTCCCTGAAATGCTTTAAAAAGCTAGGTGAAATGGTCAGTTATTAATACTGTTCCCATATCATCCTTGTCTTTCTGCTTTCAAGAAAATATACTTTACATTTATTTAGTGACCACATGTGTCTTTCTCAAGGGCTTGCAGGTAAAATGTCTTTGCTAGACACTGCATTTCATCTGGTAACCTTCCGTTGAGTAGTACTGCAGCCTATATCTCTGAGCCACATACCTCCTTGATCTCTTGATTCGTGAAATTATGCTGTATTGTTCTTTAAACTTTGTTACCTTTTGCAACAATTGATGAGAATAATACCTCATGTCAAACGTTTTGCAATGGTGACACCTTTATGGCTCGCTGACAATAGCCGTTCAGACTAGCAATGGCATGTCAGAAATTACAGGAGGATCCCAGGTTTGTTCCCAGTGAAAAACGGTTCATGGGGGTTTTCATCTCTTCACATTTCTTGCAGATGCTGGCAATAGAGAAGATTTTAATCTTAAAATTACAGTCATGCTTTTACCTATTTTAAAATGAATGTCCGAGTCACATGTATGAATCTGCTGTTAAAACCTGTACATTTTCCATCCCATCTTCTCTACTTGCTTGTCCTTTTCTGAGTCTCAGGAACCCATGCTAGAAGCTATAGGTATAAGGCAGGGAACAACCCAGGATGGGCACCAACCTTTTCACAGGGTACACTCACACAGGCAATTTGCTAGCTTCGACTCACCTCCGTATGTTTTTGGACTGTGGGGGAAATCTCATGGTGACATGGAGAGAAACTCCACACACATGGAACCAGGGCAGAGACTCGAACCCTGGTCCCAGAGATATGCGACAACAATGCTAGCCAGTGTGCCACCACAACCTCTGCCTGTACATATTATGGTATCTAATACTTAGCTGCAGAACCATATGCATAAATATTAATTAGTCATAAATTATGAATTTGGCCGCAATTCTGTGTGTGTGCGCATATTATATTTATTTATATAAAATACATACGTATAGAGTATAACATTTGTATGGTGCTTTTGCGGTTGTATACGACTGTACAGACCTTCATGATGGGGGAAAAAGGTAGCATTTATCTCCAGGCCCTTGAAGAGAATGGATGGATGGATGGATGGATGGGTGCTTCATTAATCCCAGTGGAAATTAAAGGTGTACAGTAGCTGAATACACACATTTACACAGTAAAAGACATTTAGACATAAATAGATGGTAACAATAGACAACAGTAAACCGTACCAGTGCAAGGAATGTCAGAGGAAGTATTACATAGAATTCTGTAGTAGCAACTCAGAAATAAGTAGTATTGCACAGTGAACGAATGAATGTTCTCTGAATGTGCCTAAGCGGTTCCGGTCCATTCAGACAGTTGGTTGTCCCCCCTCCCATAGGGTGACTCCTTGCCGGTTGTAATGACTGAGGGTAGGAATGACCTTGTGCGGCTCTCCTTGGAGCAGCACAGCTATCTCTGCTTGCTGCTGAAGGGGTTACTCTGCCTGGCCAAGATGTCGTGCTGAAATTGGGAGTCATTGTTGAGTACAGGCAGCAGTTTCTGTTGCCCCACAGTCTCCTCTGAGTTCAGACTAGCTCTTAAGACTGAGCCAGCTTCCTTAATGAGTTGGTGAAGCATTTTGGTATCGCCTGCAGTCATGCCATTGCCACAACATGCCACTACATAAAAGACTGCTCTGGAAACAACACACTGGTAGAAGACACATAAGACAGTGACCTGCATATGCCAAAGGACCTCAGTCTCCTCAGGAAGTAGAGGTGGTTTTGTCTATTCTTGTATTAGTGATCTACCAGGAGGTGGTGGTGACTGAGGAGGGACTGAACATAGAATGAAGTGAAGAAAAGGGGAATGAATGTACACTTTCAGTATATAAAACTGAAAGAAATCGCCCTTTCAGAAGTGTAGTATCTTCAGATTACTGTAAAACCTTTTGCTGTTGGCTAGTTTCATCTCTGAGGATTATGCCTCTCTGGGTACTTTTTATATAGTTTTATTTTAACATTTCTGATGAAGTTTGCCTGGGACTTTGTCAGAAGATAAAGACGTCTATAAATCCATTTAATACCCTCATATTGTAATGCAATGCTAGGTGTTCATCTGTGGTCAGAACTGATATTGAGCTACATCTAGCTCATAACGTTTTGGTATCAGTGCAGATAAGTCTTAATCAGTGCATACTAACATAATGGCTCTGAAGATACTGAGTTTTATTTAGGATCTTGCCAAACCTAGTAAAAAATTGGCCAGAAAAGGCTGGAAATTTAAATGGTTAAAAATTGCAGGTTTGTTTCAGTGCTTGAACTTTAATCCAGGCATATTATAATTGGGTAATTTTTAAATCAAATTGATTTTGATGTATTATTAATATGTACAATGATATTTACATTACTTTGACATAGATTCAGTAGTTGAGCCTCCATTTTAATAATACATCAGAACTGGATTTTAGAAATTACTGGTTCAGTTGCCAATAATTGTTAGTGACAGATTACATCAGACCTTCCGAAACAGGTTATTAAGAGTGAGAAAAGCTGAGCTGTGGTTCTCCAGAGCTTGGGTCCTGCTGATGTAATGACTGTAATAGAGAGCAGGACACTTAAGACAGTCAATCTTGAACAGTGGTTTTGAAGAAGTGAAATCAGACCATTGTATGTTTTTACGGTTCTATTTGTGAATTTCTGGATATACTTTTAATCCTGCTGCTAGATATTGATGTTACCCATGCTAAGCATCTTTGTCTAACTTTTTATTGAACTTGATTCAGCCTTTCCATCACAAAAAGAATGCTGTTTATCTTCATTTGTAGCACTATGTAATGCTACCTTAGGAATTATTGAAGCATAGCTTTTCAACTAGACAGACTGGTTTAACAGATTCTTTATGCTGTATGAGGATGTCTGAAATTGAAATATGATAGAAATGTCATGTGTTAAATGCTTTATTTATTGCCCAACAATAGCATTGCCTTACTTAGCACGTGGGCTGTGGGGGAAAAAATATGGGCTTATCATCCAGCGGCAGCTTAGTATTCAGAAAAGAAATATTAATGTTTAATTTCTGGTTGAGTACTAATTTGTTTGAACTACTGCCTGACAGATAGTCTTATAACTAGGAGGTGAACTCTGAACTTACGAGGTAGCACGCTTTTACCTGCCTAGTATTAGGTCTTCACTCTCCCACTGACACGTAGACAATGACACAGCATGTTGGGTAGGATATGCTTAAGCAGAATTCTTCCTTTTATTCCTTTGGAGATCTTGGAGTTTGTGGTGCTATTAAAGGCTTGTGACTTCAGATATTTTTCTGACAAATGTAGTGGATAGTTGTACAAAGAGTAATAATACATTTTCAGCTTGGGTAATGATATCTTTGTCCAAACCAAGGAGGAGCAAACATTGACATAACATTCCCACAATTGGTGGTGTGTGTAGTTCTAATTGCATTTGTGGAAGATGGTTAGTTTTGCTCGGTCTCTTGCCTGTATTAAACAGAACATTACAGAACACTGCTCTTGTTTTGCATAGCAAAAAATCCCTCATTCCATTAAGGTAGAAGAAAGTGATCATTACAAAATGAATGAAAACTGTTTTAAAGATGGAAATTATAGACGGGATTCGTTTCTTTGTTCCAGTTCCCAAGTCTTCATATGATGAAGTTTTTTTTTTTGGTTGTGCAAAGGCATTGCATGTTTTTTCTACAAATACTAATGCTTGTAAATTATGGTTCCATGACTTCCAAACATTTACCATTGTCAACACTTGGCAATGTGATTGTGCCAGGTACATTGATTGGATATACTTGTTTAGTGGCATGCATGGGTAAAATGCCGGAGGATAGCATTGTATTCTAGACAGTTTAGTGTTGTCTGTGCTTATGGTATAATAAATTACACCTGCACCAGCAAAATAATCTGTGAAGTACTAATTTGTTACGTTGCCTTTAATGGATGATGATTGGTCAGCTCGGTGTCTTTCTCAGTGACTCTATTCAGCTGCCAGTGAGGAGGGGGGGGGGGGGTGACACTTTTATGGCTCGCTACCCCGGTCCACAATAAACTGTGCTCACTAAAGGGTGCCTGCCCAACTCTCCCACCTTGAACAGCCCTATATAAAATCCCGAGCCACAGTGTCATCCAGGTAGAATGCAATGACCTGTCTGCTTCCGTAAAGTGACACGATACCACTAGTTTGCTTTGAGAGAGATGAGGGAAGATGGCTAAGACGCTCAAACCGCCTACTCTGGAGTAGCTGCCACAGCAGGTGGCTGGCGGTTAAAGCAGGGCGTGCCACGTGTTTGTAATCCTGCCAGGTTGCCCGAGGAACAGCACAGCCAAGTGGCCCATTTGCTGTGAAGCACAGGGGGCGAACACATGGCTGCGGTCTCCTTCTAATGTCAGCCTATCTTCATGTGTTTATTTGGAAATGGAAATGCCCACCTCCCCACCCCCTCATTATGTGTTTTGAAGAGACGTAGTGTGAGACTGTTTTCAGTGTAATGGGGGCATAACAAGTCTCCAGGTTGTGGTATGCTGCCTTGGCCTTCCCCAAAATGAGACTTCACCTCGTCCGCCGTATCATTGTTTTAAAAATAGGCCTGGACAGAGAGTGCTCTGGCAGTCTAGGGCCCAGTGTCCTTCTAGGTATCACTGGCAGACAGTTGCCTGATAGACAGCTACGAGAACTTTGTTGTACAAGGGTAGAACTTGATTCTGTTTTTGATTTTTTTTTATTTTTATTTATTATTATTATTATTATTATTTTTAAATGTCTGCCAGGCATTGTTTCCCTCCCTTTGTTATGACCACATCTGTGTAGTTACAGACCTTGCAGATTTCACATCAACCTTGCAATCAGTGCGCAAAATATAGGTTGATTGTGTTGGTTGGCATCTACACTGTAGCCAGTGGTGACCCATGATGCAGTGGGTGGGTCCAATGGGAGGGTTTGCGGGGAAGCTGTACCGACTTGCTTGATCTCAACAACTCTTGTGCCAGTGCAGGCGTCTGCTAGATGCAGCCTGGTGGTGACCTACATGAGGCTACGTGTAGGCGAGCGAGTTGAGAATGACTGAGCAAATGCTGCTTGTCTGTTTGGATGCAGAGCACACTGCCCTGTAGCTCTGCACCAGGTCATTTTTAAAAGAGTTTATTTTTCTCTGCTGTCTGCCAGCTCCATTCTTCTGCTGTCCTTCGCAGACTGCTGCTCTCTGACGGTTTCTGCAGTTTCCCGAGTGTCCAAGCTTGGTGTCATCGATACAGACAAGCACGAGCTGTTGAAGGTTGGAAGAAGTGAGTATTTGTAGCTTTCATACACTTTGATTTTTGACTGGAATTATTTGATATTTGAGTGATTTGGACGTACAGATGCTCCACTACTTACGAACTTTCAACTTACGAACTTTCAGACATACAAACGAAGGGGACTGTAAGTCCAAACTGTGTTCGTTGGGCTCCCGTTTCCGATCTGCAACAATTTTTTATTTTTTTTTCTGCGCGCCAATTCTGCCTAGTACGACTTCTGGCCGCTACTCCCGCCACACAGCATAGTAGCGTGCGTACTCCCAGCATCCTAGTTCTTTGTACTTGTGTATACCCTTAAAATGGTTTTGAATAACAACTTACGAACACTTTAAATTACGAACGGCTGTTTGGAGCGTAACTCGTTCGTAAGTAGAGGAGAGTCTGTATAGTACTTATTTTGATATTTTGTAGTATGCAATATTTGGTAGCACTTAATTTTACCCCCTTTCGATGGCTGAGAACATGCATCTGCACCCACCACCTTCTTTTCCTGTGACCTGGTGCTTCCCTGTCTCTCCAACAGTCTGCTTCCACTCTGCTGTCCTCACCTACTAGGAGAGTCATGATCCAGAGGCCTAGCCATGGTGGTGCCCAGCTGACACTGACTTTGGCACTGCTGCTGTTGCGGCTCCTGGGGCCGGCGGGGGCCCAGGGGAAGCTCTCTCCAACCGATTTCATCGACGACCTGCTGAGTCACTATGGAGACAATAGCACTGTTTTCATATCCCAGCTTCGCGCTCTGCTTTCCAACTTCAGTGTAGGACAAGGGGACAATAGCTCAGGGGAATGGCCTTCTAGGGGCGCCGTATCCAGAGTGAGTCTGTTTGGCCCAATCTTATTCACTGTCTGTTTGGCTCCGTCTCTGCTGTGTTCTGCTCTAAATACCTGCTACGTAGCGTTTTTCTAGTTAGTGTGTGCCAGGTGATGTCCTCCTTGCCGGTTCATCGAGGTCAGATCCTTTGTATTCTGGCCCTTGTATTTTCATTCACTTTATGACTGAACCGCTGTGCTGTATATGCATATTTGTCAATGTTTAGAGGTTTATGGCCACTTATCTGATTTGTTAGTTGTCACTGATAAAGTAATCACATAATGTAGGAATATCTACATTTAAAATTTTGCACATAAGTAAAAGAAATAGGACGAAACAGGACTCAGAGTTTAAGTATGTTAATCCCTGCATACCTTGGATTTCAGAGTTTATTACATTTTTGCACGGTGTGTGTATCACCGTGCATGTGTATGTGCTCAGTGTTGTGCTGTGTTTAAAACTATCCTCTCCATTTACTTTGTAAACACATTATGCAGTTAGTGCGTTGTGGTTTGATTACGGGACTGGGGCAGCTCTGGCCTGACGTGGCCTGGTCGTTTGTTGACAGTGCTTGGCCTGGGAAGCCCTGCTTGGGGCTCATGGCTTGAACAAGGAGTCCAGACTGGACCGGCATGGCCTGAAGGAGTTCTGCCCCACCCTGCTGCAGCAGCTGAGCACCGGGGCTTGTATGGAGGAGTCCAGGTCAGAGCCCAGCCAAGAGGAGCCCACAGAGGGGGGGCCTTCGACTGCAGAGGGTGAGCATTGCTTGCATTATGGGGGTCTTATTAATAGCTCTCATTTAGCTCTCTCTCGTTATACATGCTGTTGTATCTCTGGAAGCTGCATTTTGTTTTTGTTTCAGAAGGTGGTTCTTTTAGGTGAAGTGGCAGAGGGTTTGATTATGGTCTCCTATCCCCCACCCCCACCCTGTGTTTTTAGGTGTCTTTTCAAGGCTCAAATGCCGATTATGTGCTCTCGGTGTTATTCACTGATAACAGCCCTTACTGAGCTGCCGTCTTTTTTTTTTTTTTCCTTGAACAATCACTGAATGAAAGGAAGGAAGGTTATTGACCTGGACTGCCGAAGTTGACAGGATGCAGTCTGAAACCTTGCAAGTTTCAAGATGTTTCCTTCACATTTGCCCTCATCGCTTTTCTAAAAATGTGAAGGTTCGGGACTGGCATGGCCTTTTCTTCCCCAATAACTCTCTTTCCTTTACAGCACTGTGATATCTAGGTAGCACTTGCACAGCAGTGCTTGCTATAAATGGCTGTGCACTGGTGCCCAATGCCTCTCCCAGTTGGAGCCGAAGTAGCAGAGTCTGTCAGCGCCTTTCAGAGCTGTTCTGCAACTGATACGCCTTGCATCATGCTATTGTCTTAAGCTGGGTTTTTTTTTTTAATTCATTGTATTATTTATATGGCAGACGCTTTTATTCAAATTGACAAGTGACTGTACAGTTGACAGAGCAGGGTCAGCTGATCCCTGGAGCAATTGGGGTTAAGGGCCTTGCTCACGGGCCCAAAGGTGACATCACTCTGCCAGACATGGGATTTGAACTGCTGACCTTCCGATCACAAGCACGTAGGCCTAACCATGCACCACCCCGTTAATCTTAAGTGCCTTTTTTTTCCCCAGCTCTATCGCTGGCCTAGGAGATTCTGGTCAGCTATCCATGGGCTGATCAGAGTCGCTGGTATCTGAAGCTGGTTTGGGCAGCAGGACAGATTTGCCTGTGGAAACGGGGGCGTCCCGTAGAACCGGGCTTGGTCCTGTGATATGGTGTTAATGGCGGCCCCTGTCGCTCTCTGTCCCACAGTGTGGGGTTTCTCAGTTCTGAGTGTGACGCTGGTGAGCGCCTTCTCCCTCACTGGCGTGTTTGTGGTGCCCTGCATGAAGACACGCTTCATGCACAAGTTGCTGATCTATTTCATCGGCCTTGCCATCGGGACCCTCTTCTCCACTGCTGTTTTCCAGCTCCTGCCAGAGGTGCAGTAATCCCCCCCCCAACCCAGTCTCTGTCTCCCTCCCACAGTAGGAATACCACCAGAAAAATATCCAGCTGTTTTTTTTTTTTCTTCCTTTTTCCCCCTTCCTTCTTGGGGGGTCCCCTTTAACAGAGAAGACATACTGGGAAATTAATACTGCATTTGTTGACTGATTCTGCTGAGGGTGTACAGCTGATTAACCTCTCTGTGTCACTCACACTGTACCCCAGGCTTGTGTTTGCACTTACACTGCCCTCAGTTTATCTAGCGTCTGAATGAAAATCTGGCTATAGTGCAACTATGTACATGTATATTTTAAATCTTATTGAATGAAATTTAGGGTGGGAAATTTGGTCCAGGAATTGTATTTTCTATAGGAAATTAATTTAGGGTGGGGAAATAAAACAATCGAATGTTCACACTATGAAAGCTAAATCAATATAACCTGGAGTTAGGAGATTCTCGTGACCCACCAGCTTGTTTTTCGATGAGGCCTGACCTTTGCACTCTGGGTCAGTGGCCATGTCCCAGGGTTCAGTGCAGTCGTGCAGACACACCTGCCTGGCTGCAATGTGAGCTGACTTGGTTTGATCGGG
This sequence comes from Mormyrops boulengeri, assembly GCA_026781065.1. NCBI lineage: Eukaryota > Metazoa > Chordata > Actinopteri > Osteoglossiformes > Mormyridae > Mormyrops > Mormyrops boulengeri. The sequence goes on from JAODLD010000046.1 coordinate 14,264,587, forward strand.
AGAGCGTGCGCTCACTTGGCCGGAGAGACCTCTGGCTAGCTGAAACCTCTTACCCCACTAATTGGGGTGGGGGCATTGGCTGGCAGGCTCTCTTATTTCAGGTGTGAAAAGAGCCATTCTGTGTCCTGATGAGTATCTTCTCTCCCTTGCATTGTCCTTACATCGCCTGAAGCCGAAATGCCGTCGGCACCTGTAATCTCGGGGTGTATTGAATCAGAGCCGCTCTTCTCATCTTCAACAATCTCTACACGACCGTGGTGATCATTCACTTGAATAAGTAATTGTCTTCCAGGATAGAGGTATCCTCTTTATGTTCAGCCACTGCTGTCTGACCGTTGCCAAAGACTTCCTTTCTCGCAGGCATCAGTGCCATATTGTCCTCATGATTCACTTGCCATTTTATGACAATACAGCGGTTTGATCATGCAGTTTTTTTGTTGTAAAGAAAACCTGCATGTCAGCTGATGCATGCTGATAGATGAGTGATTTAAACAAAAACAAAAACAGATTTTCTTCTATTTTTTCTCTTTCCCCTACTTTCCACCCTATTTCCTCTCTGTCTGGCTCTCTGTGCTCATGGTCAGTTTGGGGTTATGGGTTCCTGTGCGTCACGGTCATCTCCCTGTGCTCCCTGCTGGGGGCCAGTGTGGTGCCCTTCATGAGGAAAACCTTTTACAAGCGGCTGCTCCTCTACTTCATAGCCCTGGCCATTGGCACGCTCTACTCCAACGCCCTGTTTCAGCTCATCCCAGAGGTACCGGGGGGTGCCGGGTGACAGTTTTCCAGCTCTGAACCTGGGGGGACCCTCCACCAGCCCAGGCTGATATATCCAAAATTGATATGATCACCATGTATATGACTTACGGTCCCTAAACTATCCTCGGTCACCATTTTTATGTGGTGGCAGCTGGAACCAGCACTTAAAATCATGGCTGGTTTTGAATCTTCAAGGAATAGAATTTGGAAAATGCTGGTGTGCCTTCTAGTAAACATTTAAAATGGGTTTTTTGTTTTAGTGGGGCTCTTTGTCCCAGTTTGCATATGATATAGTTTAGCAGGAGTGTTCCTCAGATCAGGCCCATAGCCTAAAGAAATTCCCTTCTATCTATATCTTCAGTCCTTGCACAGAAAGGACCCCTTGTTTTTTTTAGTGCTATAATATTAACCTTTGCAATAAAAAAGAAAGATTAAATGTGCAGTGGTTTCTTTTAACATAACTTACATGTAACATGGCCTGTATTCAAAGGGTCCTTAACCCCAAAGGCTTATTCTGATATTTTGTTAGTCCCTGAATGCTCCCTTTCTGAATGTTTTTAAGCATGCCCACTTAGATGACTTTAAAAAATTAGACTTTAGACTTTAATCTTCTGTGAAACGGACAACAACTATGACAGGCATAGTAATCACCAAATTTAGCTTTGTGGGTGGCTTTGCCTGTTGTAGCATTAAAATTCACATGATTCCAACGCAGTATTTGTCCTGTAGAGTGGGCTAATTGGCTGCCTTTGTCTTTGGGCTTTAAAGCATTTTTTATAACGGGTCTTAATAAGGCTGTCGATTTTCCATCTAGGCGTTTGGATTCGACCCGCAGGAAAATTACTACATCTTCAAGTCGGCAGTGGTATTCGGGGGCTTCTACCTGTTCTTTTTCACAGAAAAGATTTTAAAGATGGTCCTGAAACAGAAAGATGGGGTGAGTGTATTTTAGACCTTTATGGGATTTAACAGGCAAGTTAACGTTAATCTCTCAGTGGTATGCGCAGACATGAAACCGCATACCTAATGATTCTACTTTCATGCACTTTAAAAGATCACGGTGACGCTAATTGAGCTTGTACTAAAGACATAATGCCCTCAAGCAGTGAGTCCAGGTCTGAGGTTTCTCTGTGTATGTGTGAATTTAAGTAATTATGACCATCATGTGTGATTCAGGCTTTGGGATTGTCATGTGGACTGCTACCAATCAATCAGCTGTTAATGTGCCACAGAATTATAAAACCGGCCGCTGTAACAAATTCTAATTATCTACGACTGATGATGCTTGGCAGACGTATGTCTGTCAGAAGTTCTGTGGGAAAAAATATTGCAATTACAAGATTTTTGAGTTATTTAGTGTGTGCATAGCTATAATGAATGAGAAACATGCAAGTTATTTAAGTTTGTTTAATATAGCAGTGTAGTATACGTCCAAGTGAGTACTAAACCACAGGTATTGCTTGCAGTAAAATCATAGATGCCATCACAGATATCAAAATTAAGTTAATCTCGTTAAGATTTTGGAGAAGAAAAAGTAAAGAAAGGGTTAATATAAGCTAAGATGGAGAGCTGATCAGTTTAACTTTATTAATTTCCAAGGGGAAATGCAGGAGATGGAGACATGAGTACAGTGTATGGAAATGAGCACACTTTGCTATAAGAGGGCCTTTTGGCGTCTTTTTTTGACCCTGATGAAAAGTTCTTACCGCTGCTTCTTGAGGAATTTTAGGTTTAGGTTATTACCTCATTGAGTGGTTGAAGTCTAAGTCTTGTCTATGGTGTTTCACATGTTCCTCTGTTTGTAGAAAACCCACGGACATGGCCACAGCCACTTCCCAGCTGAGCAGTATGCCTCCAAGGCGGACGTAGAATCAGGGGCTACGGAGAAGCTGCAGAATGGAGAGGCTGGGGTGCCCTCTGCTGGACTGGACCGAGCACTGCAAGGGACAGCTGAAGGTGAAAGGGTGCTGAATGCCGGGCAGGCCCTGCAGGTCAGTTTGGGAATAACGTCATGATTTTAATGCTAATTGTGGACTCCATAACACATAACCAACAGATAGATAATCTGTTTTAATTAATCTTCAGAGGAAGTTAAATACTCCCAGCTACTGAGCAATCTTATAAAGCAGTGTTTCCAGATAGTTCGGGAACTGGGAGGGAGCAAACGTGGACTATTTGGCAGGGAGCTAGGAGAGCGCAAAATGTGGACTGTCTGGGGGTTCCCAAGGCCTGGGTTGGGAAACACTGCCTTACACCACAGGCATCAAACTCAAGACTGGATATGGCACAGATATGATTATGCAGCTCAGGTGAATTTATGAGAAATAATATTGGTAAAGGATTTAACTCAGCCCACAAGGCCATTTTAGAATATAGATACATGAATTGGAAAAATCGTGCATTACAAAGTAAAAAAATAAAATCCCTGCTGTTCTCATTTGTTCCACTAGGGGGGAGGGAACTGTAATATTGAAGTAATATAATGTTTGGTGCTGAAACACACAACAACTTGCAAGAGCACCTGTGAACAGATAAAGTAAATAAATTATTGGCTGGCCCAAAACAACAGCAGTAGTCAGTGATGCAGCTGTGAAAGCTAGCTACAAAAAATCTAGCAAAATAGCATCAAAACCATATACTGACGGTGGATTTGTGAAGACATGCATGCTCGCAGCTGCAGAAGTCGTATGCCTCTGACAGCTGTCTGATGTAAGTGTGACGAGAAGTGTAGCAGCAGACAAAATTTCAGTTTCCTCAGGCTATTGATCATTTGTAGGTGATTTATGATCAACATATTTGTTCATTTATAACATATTTTGCTGTCCTACTTCTTCCATAGATGTATAAAAACAAATGTTAAAAGTGTAGTTAATGTGGCCTAGTTGAGACTGGATAAGATCCAAAGTGGCCTTTTAACTGAAATGAGCTTCACACCCCTACCTTTTTGTTTTTAAGCTAAACATGATTTTTTGATGAGCATATTTTTAGGGTAAATTTCCATAGAGTAGTTTTAATAATAAATCCTTTGTTTAACGTTTGCACAAGTACATCGGAATGCTTCTCTTCACCTACCCCTTCTTGCTCTCCATAGCTTGGGGGGTCACAGCACAGGGTCAGCCAACGTGCAGCACCCCTGTAGTTGGGGGTTAAGGTCCTTGCTCAAGAAGGGCCCACAGACGTGACCGCCCTGCCGAGGCTGGGGTTCAGATCGGCTACTTTTCGATCACAGGCACAGAGACTGAGCCACTCACTGCCCCGTAAAGAAATGTTATATAAATGGAGGCACAGGGATGTTGTGTTTGATGTCCTAATCCTCAGGTTGTTGTTGTCCACAGGAGTCCCAGAGCTCAGGCGGGGGTGGCTGCTATTGGCTGAAAGGCACTGCGTACTCTGACATCGGCACGCTGGCCTGGATGATCACGCTCAGTGACGGACTGCACAATTTCATCGATGGCCTTGCCATTGGGGCTTCCTTCACCGTCTCGGTCTTCCAAGGCATCAGCACCTCCGTAGCTATCTTGTGCGAGGAATTCCCCCATGAGCTGGGTGAGCATCTTATCCTCCCTCTGATCGCGTACCGGATCTGCTTAATGGCTTTGTGAGATGTCTGGAGTTGGATCAGAAATGTTGTGGGTTTAGATACCAGGAGGGTGACGGTTGTGCATTAAAGAGATTTTCCTTGGGATACCTGGCAAAACTGGAAAAGTAGTAATAACTACTTCTTTAAGTGAGTGATATAAATATTTTTTAAATAGCAGAAAAGCATAATAAAATACATAAATGAATGCAAAGCTATAAAGGTGATATTTTCAATATGCTTAACTTATTACCATAACCACATGTAGTTGAAGGTTTTGCTGTGCAGGACCATCTTTTGAATACAGTAGTAAAGTGACCTCATGCCTGTCCTCTTCCCCCTGCTCGGTGTGCGAAGGTGACTTTGTGATACTGCTCAACGCCGGCATGAGCATCCAGCAGGCTCTCTTCTTTAACTTTCTGTCGGCCTGCTGCTGCTACCTGGGCATGGGCTTCGGCATCCTGGCAGGGAGCCACTTCTCTGCCAACTGGATCTTCGCGCTGGCGGGGGGCATGTTCCTGTACATCGCTCTGGCTGACATGGTGAGGGACAGCCTGCTGTTGGGGCCGAGTCACTTTGGAACGTAAACATTCATGGGCACAGAACTTCCAACCTTGATGGCTTAGCCTTAGCTGCTGTTTTCATTTCTCTTCATGTCCTCAGCCCGGAACACAGGGTTTCAAAACAAGTAATTTCAGGTTAAGAATAAAGACAAACCTGCGGCCTCAGCAAATAGGCTATATTCAGGGTTTAACGGTTAAAACAGGCTACAATTTTCCACATAATAGTAGGCTAGTCATTAAGGTTGCAAAGGGTTGGAAAATTTCCAGAAACTTTCCATGGGAAGTTAAGCTGCGGAATTTTAGAAATATTGAACTCCATGTGAGCTGTTAAATACAGCAAAGAAAGTGAAATGTATGAATAATACAACATAGAATATGATTTATAAGCAGTGCGATGCAGATGCTTATTTTAGGGGGCGTTTTACATACACATAATTACTCACAAGCACTTGCTTGCACAATGATATCACTATTAATTCCGTAGATGTTTTTTAGTTCAACTATATTTAAGTTCCCTGTTATAGGCCGACCTGTAATTTTGCATATTTTCAGATTCCCATTAATTTCATATATTCCTGTTAATTCCCATGGAAAGTTTCCAACTTTAAAAATTCCCAGAATTTTGCAACCCTACTAGTCATACACATAGGTATATTTCACTTGCATCAACCTTTGCAATAACAGGTCATAGATCTGCACAAACAGTCCACATATTTGTGTATCCTTTCAGTTTACAGTGCACCTTTGATTTGTTTGCCCTTGCAGTGAATATCAGTGTAGTCTGGTTTCCTTTTTTTTGGCGAAATTTTTAATGTAACTTTCTGGTCACTCACGAACATGAATTAAATAAAAGTTTGATAAAATAACAAAAAAAACATAGTTGAGCAATATCTATTTAAATTTTTCTTGTGGGATCCCGCAAGTCTTTTTTTTTTTTTTCTCACGTTCCTGCAGGCATATATCAGTAGCTTCCTGCCTGCTCCCGCATTCTAAAATGAAAATAGGTTTTTTTTTTTTTTTTCCTTCCGGTCTGATCCCATAGGAGAGATACTGTAGCACAAATTGCTGAAAAGGTTAATGCTGGCTATGATAGGAAGGTGTCAGAACATGCCGTGCATTGCAGCCTGTTGTGTATGGGGCTGTGTAACCGCAGACCAGTCAGAGTGATCATGCTGACACCTGTCCACCGCCAAAAGCACCTACATTGGGCATATGAGCTTTAGAACTGGACCATGGAGCAATGGAAGAAGGTGGCCTGGTCTGATGAGTCACATTTTCTGTTACATCATGTGGATAGCTGGGTGCGCGTGTGTCGTTAACCTGGGTAAGAGATAAACATTGTTGCAGACCCCTTTATGGCAGTACACCCCTTTATGGCAGCGGTATTCCCTGATGACAGTAGCCTCTTTTGGCTGGATAATGTGCCCTGCCACACTGCAAAACTGTCCAGGAATGGTTTGAGCAACACAAAGAGTTTCAGTAGTTGATTTGACCTCCAGATTCCCCAGATCTCAATCTGACCGAGCATTTGTGGGATGTGCTGGACAAACAAGTCTGATCCATGCAGGCCCCACTTCAGAACGTATAGGACTTAAAGGATCCGCTGCCAACGTCTTGGTGCCAGATACCATAAGACACTTTCCGAGGTCTTAGGGAATCCATGCCTCAATGGGCCAGAGCTGTTTTGATGGCACGAAGGAGACCTACACAATATTAGGCAGGCGGTTTTAATGTAATGGCTGATAAGTGTAAACTTTTCATAAAGGTAATTCCCATTAACCATTTCCAGTTTAAACCAGTTTGTACTGCGAAAAGATTAAATGTGACTGATGGTGAAATGCTTAGTGAGATGGAAAGCATCATGCAAATTAGATTGTGATCACTGTTCCGAATAGCAGCCAGCAGATGGCCTGTTTTATTGCATAAGAAATCGATTGGGGAGTCTCTATAGCAGATTCTTACTGCAGAAAAAAAGAAACCCACTCAGAATGATCAAATTGCTTTGAATTATCTTGTTTAATAAGAAATTGCTCTTTTGATGGAAAATTTGATATTTAGGATGTAGATAATGATTAATGGTACATAATGGTTCTCACTCCCTAAGCATTTACAATGCACTGGTTTGACATTAGGTCTGACATTAAGGCTTGAATGCAGATGGATAAACATAACTGCCATTAAAACGGTGTATCTGAAACTAGTGATGTCCTTCATACATTTTTATGAAAGACGACGTAGCTAAGATGTCACTCCTGACCATTTTTCCCGGTTTCTCTCTCCCTGTCCAGTTTCCTGAGATGAATGAGGTCAGCCGTGAGGAGGAGGAGAGTGGAGGCAGTGCCTCCCTGGTGACCTTCGCCATTCAGAATGCAGGGCTGCTGACGGGTTTTTCCATAATGTTGCTCCTTACCATGTACTCTGGGCAGATCCAGCTGGGCTAGGCCTGATGGCACCGTGTACCTGTACACTGTACTTTCCTCCTCGCAGACCCTGACTGTCAGTCACACTGTGCTCAAGCAACTGGACGGGCTGGACCTGTGCCCCGACCCTGCCCCAGTGTATGAAATACCAATTAGAACAAGAGAGAAACTCCTATATGCAATGGTAGTACTCTACTGCGATGTGATTGGCTCTCTCATTTTAGATTCTATCTGAGACCAAACAGTTTGAGGACATTTCACTGCAACAGTCCTGGTGACTTGCTGCTGTTTGTTTTTCTCTCGGCAAATGGAAAATGACTGGAAATCAAAGGTGACAGGCTTTCTTGGCTTCAGTTTCAGTGCAGGATTGGAATAATCTTAGATTTCCTCCATGAGGTGTCCTTTTGGGCAGTGCTGATGTATGTTCATATACAGTGTGCACATGAACATGGAATCAGACTGAACATGGCTGGAACACAGACCCCAACTCTAATCTTCATGTTATCATGTGTCTTGTATATTACCTATGCCCAGTCAGGTATCTTACTTTGCCCCTAGAGATTGATGGAAGATGTTAGCTTGTTTGTGTGGCCAGATTAATTTGACCACACTCAAACCAAAAAAAAAAACAAAATAGAAAGTAGAGTGAGTGATCTGAACAAATTGCTAATTAAAGGCTTTTTAAATTTTCATTTTGTTTATTTGTCTTTCTTAGTATAAGGAGATACACTAATTCCTAGTGACCAAATAAGAGATTTTATCTGTATGGCGTTTTTAGGTTGTATTTTTCTTTCATTTGTATTTTTAATGGTTGGATTCTCCCCAATACTGTGCTCTGGCTTGCCTGGTGTACTGATGTGTTAACCCTTTGTTCTGTGTCCAAAAGAATGCTTTCCTTGCTCTGTACCTACTTTTTTCACTGGAAATCAAATGCATCACTGACAGCTGTCAGCTGGTGATCTAAAGATCAGATATGCAGAATTGAGTCCGCAACAGTTGTATGTACTGTTGCGTAACCATGGCAATTATAGCAGTGCTATTTCAGTGAGGAATGTTATCCTGCTGCTCCCCTCCCCTAGACAGATTACCCATAAGACCCTAGCAATTTGATCAGAATTAGTAGGTGGGTGGATGGGTGTTTTATTGGTTAGTGTTGGGGTAATTTTTCGGGTGTTTTTTGTTTGGTTTTTTCCCCTTTTTTTTAGGGGCTGTTGGCAATTTACGTTCTCAACCACAAGTATTTTGTAACACTTGAGCAAAGGTTAAGCTGAGTGTAATCAGGGTTCCGTTGCTTAGATAAGCTGACACATGGTTTTTTAGGATTTCTTTTTTTGTCAACGGCTTGAATGGCAGTTGAGTATTTATTATATTTGAGAAAAACATCCTGTGACTGATAATAGTGCAGGTATTGAATGCACATTTAAATTGTGTGTTTGTATTTTAACTGGTTTTATGTCTCTTTCTCAATATTTTATTTATTCCAACTTTCATTACAGACAAGCTTCAAATTTTTGGTGGTCTAGGTGCTGTTTTGAAAATGTGTTCAGAAGAGGGCAACAGCTTGATAATCACAGAAAATCACTGACGTACAGCAGCAGGAGGCAGTTTGTCTGGTCCCTATGCAAAAAAGGCTTACACCCACAAATTAATAAAAGTTCAAATTGGCTGTGTTTTTTTTTTTTATTCCTTGTGCTCTCAGATCTTTATGGTTTGAGTCATACAATATTGTTTTTTCTAGAGATCTATTGTAATCATTGCAAATGATAGTAAGTGCTTACATGAAATACTAAAGTTCATTTTCCAAATTCATATTTACAAAATTTGAGGATATTGTTTCATTTGGATTTTTTGAGTTTAAGAATAACAAAACATGGTTATACTTGAATTTTGTTGTGTTTTACTTTAAGCTTTTGTGAGATAGAATGACTGCATTTTAGGACAAGCTTTAAAATACTGGTTTTTAATCTGCACTCATACAATTTTAGCACATGAGTTTATGGTGCATTTAAGTGGATTTTGAAAAGGGGTTCATTATAGCCCTTCATTATCAAAAATCAGTACATTTTCTCAGTTTTGAAGAAGTGTACATTTTTCTTTCAGTTGCCAGTGAATTTCATTCCTGGAATTGTTTGCGGTTGTGTCCTTTCAGTCATGTTATCATTAACACTTGTGCCTGCCCAGTCAAAGTATTTGAATTTTATTTTACGAGCCATGTGAAGGACCATTTTTACTTCTTTCTTAAGCCATAATTTTAAATGGAGCTATGTAAATTTTATTTTTTTTGTACAACGTAATTGTATTGTGTAACTGATCCACACTGTTCTGATCATAGAACTGAATAAAACCTTTACCTTTGGGTAGCCTTACAAAGAAATGGTTCCATCTGATTTGAGCAGATGTTAGTTCATAATTTTAAGCTTTTCTTGTCGTATTTAATACAATTTTTATGTTGAAATTTATGATGCTCTCTAAAAAATAACTACTTTTGCTGGGTTGTGTGGGGATATATAAAACACTATACCTGAAGGGGGGCACAAGTAACTTAGTTACTACTCAAGTACAAATCATGAACAAATATAGTAAGTGCATGAAATATATGAACTAATATGATTGAATAATGATGGACATGGGATCAGTATGTAACTAACACTTAGTTTCTGATTAATTAATACAATAAAGTAAGAGCGCACTATATTATTTGTGCTCCCTCAGGTAAAGTGTTGCCAAAAAATGCATTTGATCTACAGAAATGTCCTGAAATATGTACCAAATAGAAAACAGATTAAAAATAAAATTTGTTGAACTCCATTTAAGTTTCAATAGATTCAAATAGAAATGTTTAGATATCTGGAATTGGTATTTATTAGGGGGTTTCCAAACTTTCCATAATGTTTTAAAAGGCATTCATTTTAATAGGCTAAGATGTATAGTTAATAAGAACTGCAAACTGACATCAAACACCGATATAAGACAACGTATGATCATACCATTTGGGAATGCCTTGTCATAAACAAATCTGAATTGTTCTTTACTTTTACATCCACATGCTTCTTTAGAAGAGTGATTGTGTTGTGCAACATGCTGAAGAATCATCTAAGTTCCATGATGGTGTTTCACACATTATGGCCTAGGAGCAGAAATGAACAGAAATACTGCTGTGAAAACATGCCAGAAAGCAGTCTCAACTGCATAAAGATCTGCTACTCGCCTTCTATAACTACTGCATTATTATATAGTAGAATCTGTTGCCCAAAGTGACATGCAAGTGAGGATAAGAGAGCAGGGTCAGCCAGTCCCTGGAGCAATCTAGATTAAAAGCCTTCCTCAAAGGCCCAACAGTTAAATCACTCTGCCAGCCATGGGATTCGAACTGGCGACATTCTGATCCTAACCCACAGAACCACATTGTCCCCAAATACAGCCCGTTCAATTCAGTTTAAAATGTAGGCTACATTTTGGAGCTGGCTGATTATACGACAGCAAACTCCTATGACGGTGTAGTGCAGTTGTGCAGATGAAAAAGCACAATTTTACTTAGTACTGTGTATTGCTGTGTGCTTAGTACTATGATCTATTCGTTTACTGATCTATAGCCCCGGTCGACTTTTTCCTTTTTATTATTATTATTGTTCATTACAATTTTATTGGGGGACTTGGTTTTTAAATAAAATGTTTTTGCTGAGTCAACACTTCAATGCACTACGTTACCCAGAGATTAGAGCGCACGGCAGCGCTCATTGGCGCCATATTGTAGGAAATCCGTCGCGGGACTGGCGGATTACGGAGTTTGTTTAATCCGGGAGCACGAGAAAGAGCACGAGAGAGCACGAGAGCGGTCTGCTACCTAGCCGTGGGTTAGCCTGCGGACGGGCACGAGGGAAGCGCTCACTCCCACGCGCCTAGATGGACTGGAGAATAAAGCGGCGCTGTCATTCTGCGACATTTAGATAGTTAACGTGATTCTTTTATCGCAAACAAAGTGGGGGAAACTGATTTATACATATATATTTATATTTAATTTATGTATTTTTCAAACAGCCATTTTTCCATACGGTCTGCATTTTACTTTGCTACCCCGGGTAGCTAGCTAGCTAGCTGGCTAATCCCGTCAGTCACAGGAATTGACAGCAGCTGGATAGCTACCCAGCGAAAACTGAAACCGGTAGTTAGCGAGCGTGTTACGAATAACAGCATTTCTGTAGTCCGGGAGGGTCCCCCTAGTTCCCTTCCCAGCTCGCCGGGTAGGGACGCCCGTCTAACTGTAATCCTAAAACTCGGACTGCTAGCCGACCGGCTGGATATCGGGTAACGAGGCGTTTTACTTATTTATTTATATTTTTAACAACCGAACGAAGGATTTATCAGATTGTGACAAGCTAATCAAATTCCCGAGGAGAGCGAAAATGTCAGGGAGACAAGACCCGAATAAACAGTCTACCACCGAGCGTCTCATTAAAGGTAAGACTCAGCCCCGTTTCCTTGTGACTGGAGACCCCGACCCGGCTCGGTCGCCCGTTTCCTCTAGTTTCACTGTAGTCGCTGTCTTGGTTTAGCTGGTTGAGTATTTATCAGCAGCCGGCTGGCCGATGTCTGTCATCTCATTTCGGCGCTTCTCTTCTGCGGCCGACCTCGGTGTTAAATGAGCTCGCATAAAATCCCATCCAAGCGGGATTGCTAGCCAGTCTGGCCGTGTGCTAGTACGTCTGGGTACGATTAATTCATTAATTTGTCTGGTTACCAATATTTTCTGTATTTCCACGTTTGAATCAACCCAGCGCCCAGTAAACCCGGGTGGCAATCGCGTCTATTTAACGGCGCCGACTCGTGTTTAGCGAGACACAAATGATGTACTTTTTAACTAGCCGAAGCGCAGTTTACTTCGCCGATGGGTTTACTTATCCGATCCATCAAACTGCTGTTAAAGAGAATAAATTAAGGCTGCCAACTTTGTCCAACTTTCTGCTTATCTACAGCAACATTTAGATGACTGTTGGATTTTTTGGTATTAATGTTGTGACTTGGGGTGATGTATTATGTTTATTTGTAATAAGGGTAAACGTTTTTAACGCCTACTCAATAAGTCGCCATTTGATATAAAAGTTGGCATTTGCAGGAGGACAGTTAATATCATCGCTTGTTATAGCGGCGGGAGCGATGCCTTAACTACAATATCACATTATCTACATTGACTAAACCACACCTTTCAGCGCCAGTTTTCTGGTAAAAGGTCTGGGATGCGGGGCCGGGTGTTTTTGAAAGTTTTGTGCCATCACAGTAAATGTAAACGTTTATTTTTAAGTGTGACATTCTGCAGTTAGTATGAGAGACTTGTCTCTAGAGAGGACCCTCAGTGCGGTATAACAGCCGCCGAGCTCTGTAAAGTTTGCAGAAACCTTTTTCTATCAGACAAAAGCTAACAGTGAAACGCGTTTCCTAGTAATGAAATGTTTCTGTTAACAGTCGGAGCGAAGCAGTTACATGAGCGATGTGTTGATTATGCGTTGTAATATGTTATTGCAATTGGACGTGGCCGTCGCAATTTAGTGCTGATTTTATCTGTACAAAGTAGTTGTTAGTGGATCATAAAATCTGGATGAAAACCTTAAATCTTTTAAGTTTTAGTGAATTTAGAAATAGAAACAATTTGCTTGCTGAAGTTTGGCGTTTCTTTTGTAGTTGAAACTAAGATACCTTACGGAGATTTTTTAAGGACTGCTTTGCAAAAACTGAAGCATTTTATTTCTAAGCCTTCATCGACTCATGACCAACGTGAATGCATGAGCAAGCTGAAATGCCAGTCTTAAGCCCAGTGTTCCTTGTCTGGTGGGTTCTTATTGGTTTCAGCAATTGATGATCTGTTATGGGCTGCTGTTTAACCAGCTTTAGGAATGTATGTGAAGGTGACCCTTTGTGTTGGCTTAGCCATGTGGGTGATGTAGATGGCCATATGAATTGAGAAGTTATTTGGATAAAAACTGTATGTTGCCCTGCATTCCTATTTTGATGAGAACAATTTTTTTTGCCCCTCCTTCATGTTTTCCCAATTTCATTATTTCATAGGTATCTATATTGCATTTAAAATGTACTCCTGAAACTTGTGAAATTTTGTCCCATGCTGTAGAACTTGGCATATTAATACAGTGAGTAGGTAAAAGTCAGATGCTTTGCCTTTTGATTAATACTGGTCCCTATGAATTGTTTCTCTACTGTGGCCGGTTAAGCTTCTCGCCTGTGTTGCAGGCTTAGGATATCTCAATATGTTATTCCTTTTAGCCCTCATTCAACCATATTTCTGCTCCTAGAATCCCATCAGCCCTTGCAAACTTATTTGCAGGTCAATGAATAATTTAGTGTGCAAGCAAGTAAAAGCTGAGTAACTGAAAGGAGAATCCTTCCCCACTGAGCTCCTAGGATCGGTTCCTCATGGAGCTAGCTGCAGTGTTGGTGATGCAAAAAGCAAATGGGCACAAGGGAAAGAGGGAGGGGTATTCAACCCAGGCCTAGAGCTTCAGGCGGTCCACTAGCACTCCAGAGGGAGCCCACTTACTGGTGTCATGAGGAGGAGCATGATAGAGATGGAAGTGGTGGCAGTTGACAGGAATACCATTTCTGCTCAGTGTCTGCATGTTGGGTCCTCTAAATCTGCGCTGTTCCCTTACGAAGGGCACTGGGTGAAATAGGCCAGAAGCCATTGCCATTTGTTCCCCCTTGGACTGTATATGAATGACTTCCACACACTATCAATTCCAAATACTGCCTGTCTGCCACCTTTAACTCTAAAATGTAAAGCAAGAAATCTATTTAAACCAAGCTGAAAGCTTAGTTGTGTGTCTTGTATGTGTTCTAATAGCAATTTCACTAAGACAAGTATTTGTGATGGTCTTTTTTTTATTTGTTGTTATTGAAAGCCATGCCCTGTAGGCCGTCAAGGTGAAAGCAGTAGCTGCACAGAAACCTTAAAATTCCATTTATGTGAGGACAGGTATATGAGAAGCCTATGTCTGGTCTAGTGTCTTTGATAATGTGCAGTCGTAAAGGCAAAGCGGACTGGAGTCTGTTGCACTCTGCTCTGATTTGTGCATGCTTGTTTATTTCTCTTGTGTTGTGATCCCTATGGTAACGCTCCACCAGGGCTCTCGTCTTCAGGGCGTTGGAACATTACCGACAGGGAGTTATCGACGCCCCACTGCATCTTTGGCACCCGGCTTGTCGTTTGGAGTGCAGCAGAGCAGAGATTGCTTACATCTCCAGCACTGTGAAACTGCTTGGCTTGTGAATATGTACGTTGAACAGATTTGCTTCTCAGGTCATGTGAGGAGGAATTGTGAAAAGGTTTTTTTTTTATGAGTGAGTGAATAAAATGTGTGGGCTGTGTCATAGCAAGTGGTAATGGCAGGAGAGTGTGTGTGGGGGGGGGGGGTGAGCGTATTTAACTGAGTGGTTGGTCGAACTACACTGAAAAGGTCATGGGCATAACGGTAAAGGACTCCTTGACCCAGTGCTTCTGGTTGGTATCTCCACTAGGACTAGAAGATAAGAAAGGAAGAAACATTTGTCTTACATCTAGGAATGATGCTTGTCTGGACTTCTGGTCTTTGGTGACTGTGCTTTGTTACACTTAAGTGTGTTTAAACCATGCCACATCTAATCACTGAGAACAGTATTGAAGAACAAATCTGAAATTGATGAGGAACAAGGTCTGACAGTTAAATCATTTTGCATGTAGAACTATGTGTGATTTACCTACAAAAAATTAAAGGCTTTGGCATGCATCTGAGTCTTGGAATGTTCTGCACTGGAGAATTTTATGCAGGACCTGTAGCACTGTGGTGCACACTGCTTTATAGGTAAAAGCACAACTAATTAGTCCACATCCTTTCTTTGTCATAATCGCTCATAATAAGTTTTGAACCTTTTTAAAAGTAAGCATGATTTTCTTTGTATGCCAGGTTGGACTAAACAAATTTTGACAGAATATATAGTTTTAATTAATATTGTCAAGTTATGCAAGCAGTCAGCACCAGCTCACAGATTATAGAGAATGATGATGGTGAGGTGCTAGATGGTATTTGTCATGGGATGGGTTTGCAGTTAGACGCTCCACTACTTACGAACTTTTAACCTATGAACTTTTAGACATATGAACGAAGAGGACTGTAAGTCCAAATCGTGTTCATTGGGCTTCCGTTTTCTGTCTGCAACATCAATTTTTTTTTCTGCACGCCAGTTCCGCCTAGTACGACTTCTCGCCGCTACTCCTGTTGCGCCAGCAACATAGCGTGCGTACTCCCAGCATCCTAGTTCTTTGTACTTGCGTATACCTTTAAAATCATGTTGAATAACGACTTACGAACATTTCAAGTTATGAACGGCTGTTCGGAACGTATCTCATTCGCAAGTAAAGGAGCATCTGTACTTGCAAACCCATCCCATGACAAATTGCTGCCTCTAATCTTGGCTATGTAGGATGAGATTGCATATTTCAGACTTGATCTTAGATTTTTAGAAATAGCCCTCTAACCCCATCAAGTTTGGTGGCTCACCAAATTTTAGGTTTTTTTTTTTTTTTTTTTTTTAATTTAAAAAATTATTATAAACATATATTATTGGTGCGGTAATACTGTTTATTTGAAAACTCAGAAGTAAAAAGCTGTGGTTTTCATCCTATTCCACACATTCAACTGTTATAATAAAATAAGCTCATCATACTTTTCTTTTTTTGTTAGTGTACACTGTGTCTAGTGGGAGTTGGCTTTTGAAGGTCTGCAACATCACTCGTTTCCTAAAGACATCAGACCCATACTTGGAGATGCATTCAGATCCAGCTGGCCTGAAACAAATCAGTTTTGTTATTGTGATGATTTACTGATTGTGATTATCCAGTGTTACTTACAATTTTAACCATTTATTCAGCTGCATTTTTAACTTGAGCAATTCAGGTTCATTGCTCAAGGAAAGTACTACAGTGACCCTTCCTGGCGTTTGAATCGACAACCTGGAAGAAGTCTGTGTCTTTAACTATTAAGCTACCTGGCCCATTTTCCTAAATTTGAGCATTTCCACCTCAGTTCTTGGCAAATGGTTTATTTGAAAAAATAAATAAATAAAACCTTTTGTTAGCTACCAATCGTCTTGTCATTCAGCTTAAATTGCACCAATAACATTTTGTCTGCTCTTTCATGTTGCTGATTGGGAAAAGTGAAGATTAAACATGTAAAGTGAACCAAAAAATATGTATATAACAAATATTGAAGTCCCTAACTAGCACAAGTAATAATGATTTTATTTTGGACTTTTTCTTTTTAAAGAAGAATTTCAATCGAGATCTAAGGTTTTCATATAACACTTGGAATTAATTATCAGTCCATTCATTTCAGTTCTGTCTTTCAGGGTTGTAAAACTTGGACTTGGATGTACAATTTTTCACAGATTTTTATGATTGTGTGTTTGAAAATTGGAACCCAGTGGTATTAATCTGGAAAAAAGTACAGCCTGTAAACCAGCCGGACATTAACAGTACTGTTTTTTAAATTTTTTTCCCTCTCTTCAATGGTTTTGCCAATGATTTTGACAAGACACTGCCATTCTAAAGATTATTTGGCTTGACTGCTTTTAATTTTACTTTTCTTCTTGTGATAGGTAGGTTGTTACCATACATTAGTATTCTTTTTCTTTTCTGTTAATTTATTGATCATGCATGTTGCTGTGTGTTGCTCGGTTGTGATGTTTGATAGCCCAGATGTATGCAGTAAAATAAGTAGAGGAGTGAAGCAGCAAAGAGAGAGATATATAAAGTACAATAGCAGATAAGTTTCAATCAATGACAAGCCAACCTGCTTAGCTTTTTTTTTTGTTTAGGATCTCCTGCGATCCTATGACCCCTGCTTAAAATTCTGCTAATATCACTAGAGCCACTGGAGCTCGAAAAGGACCATATTTTTAACTATTACAATTAAAAATTGTATATACAGACCACTAAGTTTGGCATTTAAATAATCATGCAATCATGGTCAGTCTATTGAAAGGAGGAATATGACTCTTTGCTCTGATCAATGAAATGGACGAACCATGTTAATGTTTATTCTAAAGTTTTTTTTTAGAAATGCTAGTGCCAATTAATATATGTGGGAGTGCATTTTGTTCTCTGATTATTAAAATGTCCTCATTGTGGAATGTTTTATATGCTCGCAGACAGCCCTTTAATCACCAGTGAATCTACATTTGGTCTGTTATAAGAATACAGAATGTGAAGGTGCTTAAGGGATTTATGTAGGCCAAATTCACAAGACCCGTTCAGCAGACTTGTCTGGCCTACATATTAAATTCATGAAGCTCTGTTAATGCTTGTGCTTGACTGCAATGTTCGCTGTGTTCATCTAGCAATCTGATTGAATTTTAACCAACCCAATGATTAATGCAAGCTTTAAGTATGTCAGGGTGTGTGCCGTCTATTTATAAAAGCCTGAATAAAGTTGTGAAATAACTGATCCAAATTTATCTGCGATCTTAAATATATTGAACCAGTTCAAAGTCAAATTGAACCAGTTCAACGTCCTTCCTAAATCAGACATGATCGCCAAGAATGATCTGACCTCCTTTTACAAGCTGTGTCTAATATGACAGCTGTGCTAATTAGTTTTTTTAAAATGAGTTGACCTGATATACAAGTGCACACTGAATTTGTACAAAAATTGAGCAGTTTGATTTCATAATGCTCAAACACAATGCATATGCATATATTTATAATGGATCCATATAATGGATTATTTTAATAGATAATGTGTCTCAAGTGCATAGACAATAAACTACTATAGGTTAGATGGATATGTGAAGGCCTGACTTGAATCAGGGTTGCAGACTGGGACCATTTTGCAAGTTAAAATTCAACATGGTTGCATCTGTGCATCTGTCTGTAGATGATTATTTTAAAAAACAAAATGAGAAGAAAGAGGAGGAGCCTGATGGAGAGGGCGAGTCAAAGAGAGGTCCCAAGACAGACGCAAGTGGTGATGCGTGTTACGTTATTAAAGTTAATGTTCAGATTAAAATATTTTGCAAGTACAGTAACCCATTTGACATTCGTGGATTCTGTCACTCATGAGTTGCCCATGAGCAATTAGATGGGAATATACACTGCCCAGCCAAAAAAAAGTTGCCATTTGAATTTTTCGTTGGACCGCCTTTAGCTTTGATTATGGCGCACATTTGTCATGACATTGTTTCCACAGGCTTATGCAACATCTCACCCTTTATTTTCATCCAGATTTGCATTCATTTCTCACTGAGATCCTGTATCGGCAAGCAAGTTGAACCACTCCATAAAGCCTCCTTTATCACGTCCCAAAGACCTTCAATGAGGTTAAGGTGACAACTCTGTGGTGACCAAGTCGTGTGTGAAAATGATTCCTCATGCTCCCTGAACCACTCTTTGACAATTCGAACCAAATGAATCTTGGCATTCTTGTCCTGGAATATGCCCATGCCAACAGGGAAGAAAAAAATCCATTGATGATGGATGGAAGTGTAACCTGGCCATTCAGTAGGTTCAGGTACTCAGGTAACTTTACTTTATTGCTGCATAATGTTGCTGAGCTGTAATAATGATGCAGTCATTGCCTCTTAAGTATTTGCTGATTATAAATTAAAATGGCAACTTTTTTTTTTGGCAGTGTATTTGGAGCTTGCCAAAGATAGCAGAAACTTACCAAAGACGTGTAAGCCAAAAAACAATACCGAAAATGATTTTGGCATCATATATACATATTAGCAATGCATAATTTTTAGTGTTAGTACGGTTGGGGTACGCTGCACATCCTTGTCTCTGTAACAAACTCTCATGTAGTTGTCTTCATGACCCTGGAATCTCGCATTTCTCGCGGTAACTTCACTGCCATTCATTTTTGGATTTTTCATAATGAGTCCAAAATGTCGTGTTCCCATTGCATACAGCTGTAACTTTGTACAGAGAGGGACATAATTTAGAAGGTTTATATATTAGGCCTATATAAAAAGGTCTTGAGAAATGGAAAAAGTAATTTGACATGCAAAGTGTAGAGTACAGTGTTTGTTTAGAAATCTATAATAAATAGATTTTAATGTTATAATTTCTGCAAGCAGTCTGTTATAGGTAGAGTTTAAGGGTCACATTCACGAGGATCTGCCACCCATAACCCTCACAAATGTGAAGGGGTTACTGTAAAAACTTGAATCAATGACAATTATTCATCAGTAGTAAAACTATGGTGTGCAAATTAAGACAACTATTCATCAGCATGCAAGGTCATTGATTAATACAGTGCTGCACCAAAAAAAAAGTGTTACCGAGTCATGTGCTGGTGCAACAAACTGAGAGCACCAGTGTTATTACTGGAAAAGTTAGTGTGGAGCCCTGTGAATTGTCAGTAACACAGAAGTTTTAGGTATGAGGTTTGAACCACAGTTTACACATTCATATGTTTGTAATATATCCACTAGGGTTTGGTGATGGCTAGAAAAATAATCATTTACAATATTTAAGTATTTAAAATACACCAACCACAGAAGTACACATGGTCAAGAGTTGCTTTGTATCAGTAGTCACAGCTGTGCCTTAATCTAGGTGTTTCTATTTTTCTTAGAATTGAACAGAAGGCAAAATGTCAGGGGAAAAAGAGTCCTTTAGTGAAATCTTGCAGTGCTTTTGTGTTACTATTAATAACTGCAATGTCTGTTCAAAGTGTCAAGGGTACAGTAGAGTAATAACTGTAAAATTATGACGTAGACATGTACAGTAGGGAAGACTATTCACATCTTATAATTTTTCTATGTATTTATTAGAGGTGGGGGGGGGTTGATTCTGTTACATATCACTGTTCTTCAAGGTGACGATTTTAATGTCACCGTGAGTTAAAAAAAATATTTAAAAATTCTATACATCAATTTAAATATGGGTTACTGAACCAGTTGTACACAGCCTGATTTTGTTAAGGGACTGACATGCACGAGTTGGGTACAGTGTTTCAATGAATGAGTAAGTGTCAATTTAAAGCCACAACTAGCTGCAAGTGTGTGAACTTTCATGAATATCTCTATACCTCTTCCCTGAACAATAAGTACAGTTTAAAAACAAATTGAACTAATTTTCACCTCTTTTAAGCTCCTTCCTCAGGTTTCACCTCACCCTGTGTCTTGCCATTTCATTGGCTGTAGCTCTTCGCCACACTCATTGCCAGCTGCAAAATTTTTCACACTACACTCTTGATATTTAGCCTGCTAGATATCTGACGGGCATCTGTAATGCACTGGCGACTTTGTCCAGTTGCGTCTTTGAACTAATAGTGCTCAAGTGCCGATTGGCAGTGCCAACCAAACACTTACCTCCGATCTGGGGCTTTTGTTGGAGATTGCCAACAACTTTCAGCATGAAGAAAATCTGGGCTAAAATCGTGTGATCGTAAACTTAGCATTAGTAATTTTTTTTAGCCCAGTATGAATTTCCTGGCAAAACCACACACTTGGATGATATTGTCTAAAATGAGTTTGCATGTTTGATATGTTTCCAGAAGAATACCTGAGTTTGTCTGTCGGCTCTCTGGTGTGGTCATAATTTATTTCGAAGGCAAAATGTTCCCAAACCACTGAGTGATGTGGGAGAGTCTTTGAGCTCTAGCACTAGTCGCAGAGGTGGCAATTTCAGGTTCAGAAAGTAAAAATCCAGACCAGGATTTTATTTCAACCAATCACTTGAGTACTATTTGACTGTGACTCTCTACGCTCAGCTGGTTGGTTGAAACAAAATCCTGGTCTGGATTTTTACTTTCTGGACCTGAAATCACCACCTCTGACTAGTCGTAATAAACTCAAAGCACAATTAGCATAATATTTTCTGTGTTGAGCATCTACTTGTTTCAAACTTGTTCAAAGTTTAGGTTTCATCCGTGCCAAGAAATGTATTCAACAAATGTATTTATACCTTTCCTTGCGCGTCCCAAACAGAAAATGGTGTAACCAAAATGCACACCATGAATGTGTGTACTGTTCCAGCCCTTGTGTTTACTTGATATACAGTATAGACCTGAAATGCTCTTTAGCAAAATCTGTTTAAAAAATTGTCATACATATCGAATCTGCAGTAATATCGATTTGGGCAGTCACTACCATTTCCCACCCCTAATAGCCTGTGAAGACATCCCCCCCGCCCTAATAAATCAAAGGAGCTGCAAAGAAGGAATTTGTATGTGGGCAATCAAGGCTGTTGGCAATTTCCTCATCTTGAAAGTAAATTGACAGTGATAAGCGCTTATTTTGTTACATTCATTTAAATTGGGAAGCTTGAAATTCCCGCCTGGAATGCCTCGCATTCTGGCTGCTGACCAGAGGATAGAGATTGGTGATGTGACAACTTCCCAAGCAAACACACTATTACTGCAACATTCAGTGCTTATGAAAGGCACTATAATAGCCTTGTTTTACCCTTTGCAGTAGGAGTGTAAGATCATAAGAGATAAGGTGATAATTTCTAAGTATCTTACACTTGAAACAACAGTTATTGACACAGTGATTTGCAGTCTTTGTAAAAGGTTGTTTTGAGAGGTGAAAGTAGCATTTAGTGGAAAATCCCACTAAGCAAAGAACATGCAGTTGTGCGAGACAACGTGAGTAATATGAAAAAAGCAATAGATGATTTGGGAGTCAGTAGCTTTGGCTGTTTTTTACACTTTGTTGTAATAGCTGTAACAAGTGCAAGTGATGCTGTTGCCAGTGGGAGGACAATTCTGGGGCATTTTAAGCATTTACTACTTGCATATACTCTCTTGGAAGATATTCATATTAAACTGTAAATACCTCATGCTTAAAACAAGATGTACAAACAAGATGGAACAGTACGTTATATATGATTCTAGTAGCCTAATTAGCAGAGCTTTTTTGGCATTTATTTTTCCATTTGTATTTGCTAGTAAAAAAAAGAAAAAGCTGTGGTATCAGATCGGAAGTCATATCGGCTCATGTATTCAGGCATCAGGATCGTATCGGCACTGAAAAAGTGGAATTGGTGCACCGCTGATGATAATATTAACGTAAAAAGAGCTCTTGTATTGGAATTTGTATCAGTATGGGCAGTTTTGTATTGAAATTGGATCGGAACTGAGAGAATGTGGATCGGCATCCCTAAATTTTAGCTTAACATCCCATTAATGTACCTGCTCAGAATCTGCCTTTCTCTTCTCCTTGATTAATGTGCTCTGACTATCTGTGCCTAGAAATCATTAGTTCATTAAATCATTACATTTAATATCTCAGTAAGGTAATTATAAGGAATTAAATTAGGAACACAGCCTTATAATACCAGGTTAGGTAAAAATGTGGTCTATAGCCCTAAATAATTCATTGAAATATTTACTTATGATAGCAAAGCTGAATTTGATCTGAATTTTGAGTGTGTGTGTGTGTGTGTGTGTGTGTGTGTGAGTGAGATATGATGTACTTTATGGCCTTAATTTGTCTCATTTTAATTTTTTGTTGTCAATTCCATCCTGTGTAGTAGGGCTGGGCAGTTATTTGAATTTTAATAATAATAATAATAATAGTGATTATGTTTATATTTTGCCATAATGAAGCAGCACTACTCATGTTGTGAATGGTAATATGGACATAAATGTATATCCATAACTACTCACCAGTCATACTCGCTTGCCACCTTGTTAATATTATGCTATGCATAGTATACTTAGCTTCTTTTTTATTTTTGGTTGCTTCTTGCCACATAGATGTTACATTCTTGTAATTTCTTTTTCATTTGTGCAATTGTATTACAGCTTTCTTTCACTTTTGCACTTGGCGTTTTTGACTAAAGAGCTTCTTTCTAGCTTTATAGTTGTAGTGTCATGACAGGGCTTCTTGCTTAAAGCTAAATCTGTTCAGAATCTGCTTGTCTGGATGCTCAGATAACCCATAGTCAGAAGTACAGTATCACTACTTATTTTGGAAATTCTGAATTTTATGAATTTTATTTTCTGATATGTTGTTGGTGATGTGCTAAGTTGGAAAGAACACCTGAAATCTGGTGTGCCTTACTGTAACAATTGTGTCGTATTTGTTCTGCATTTGAGGATATCAGTCATTATAATAACAGAATAAGAGCCTACCACGCGATGCCTGCATGTTCAGAGGCAGCAGTACAACCAAAACAAACCAATGTGAAACACAGCGATTTCAGCCAACATCTCAGCGCTGTCTGTATGTCTTACTTTGTTAATCATCTGTCTGTCAATCTCAATTTAGTGGCTAGATCTTGAACTAAAAACCTGATTGATCCTTATAAACCATTTAGCTAAGTTGGTGGAAAAAAAACTGTACCATCAGACTGCTAAAAATATAGTACTTGTTACCCAATAAACACACAGTCGATAGATGGGTCGACTGCTGCAAAACAGTGTGTGTGGCATGGCTGATGAGGAAAAATTGATTCTAAGAAAGGTTCCACTTTACAGTAATTGTATGTATTTGATTTATATGTGTGAAATTTGATGTCACCAATCTACTGTGATTTGCAAACTTTGCCAAGGTACTGTTCGTATAACAAGTGGCAACACAATCAATCTTTTTAACCAACTGAAACATTTGTGCCCATGGGCAAACATGCAGAATGTCTGGCTATGTGTATAGGTGTGAGCACATCGTCCTTAGGCACAGGGTCTTCCATATGTTCTGAAGCAAAAACAAACAAACAATACAAATCTTACTTTTAATACTCAGTAGAGATGCACCGATCCCGTATTCCGATTGGTATCGGTTCCTATTTGACGGATCAGGTATCGGTCATGCGTGACCGATCCACATCCTATACTGACTTATTTAGTTTTTGGCAATCTCTAAAAAATTGTGTTGCATTTTAAGCATTCGCCACTTGTGTATACTTGCTCTGAGGATATTCATATTGAACTGCAAATGCTTCGAAAACGTTTAAAACAAGATGTACAAATGAGGTGGAACAGTACGTTATGTATCTTTGTAGTAGCCTAATCAAATATTTTTTTGGCATACATTTTTTCCATCTGTATTTACTAGCTTAAAAAACATTATATATAAAGTATAACAAAGTAAAAAGAGCTCTTGTATCGGAATTGGCAGTTGTGTATCGGAATCGGATCGGAACTGAAAAAATGTGGCTCGGCCCATCCCTAATATTTAGTTCTTTTATTAATCCATTTGTTATTTATATTTGTTGTAAACTGAGTTCAGAAGTGTGGAATTATTGACCAAAGTGATAAATGGTCATTTGTACATATGACTTTGGAAACTTTCATATTAAAAATGATCAAAAAGGCTGGTTTTCTATAATGAATCAGTTCATTTTATATGCACAGTATTTTACATACCTCAAGGTTATTATAATGCTGCAACCAGTCTTTTGTGTAAGGATAGACTTGCTGGCTTAATGGATAATTAACATAACTGCATACATTCCTAAAAAATCATTTTTTGTATTGTGGATCATGATTATAACCAAAAATATTGTGATGGCATTTTGCCCATATCACCCACCCCTAGCTACAGTACAACTCAGATTCCATCCACAGTCATGTCCCCCACCACTCACCTTCCCTCCCCCCACTCATGTTGCATCATAGGTGAGTTAAAACACTTATGGGAAATATGTGTTGTTCGGAGATTCTTTACAGTGTGGGTCGAATACATTAAATTCAATGTCTAAGATGTGAGCAGAAAAGTTTTGCAATGACGAATTGAATTCGACACTTGGTGAGCAATTTTTCTTTGAAAAGGTTATTTAAAATATTTCGCTTGCAGAAAGCTAAGTTAAAGAAGTATTAAAAAATGTTTAATCTACTCATTATGAAACTAAGAAAATCGAAATCGACCTAGATTGATATTGGCAGGTCAGGCTTAAAAAAAATCAGAATTGCCCAAGGAAAATGCAATTGGTGCATCTCAAGTTATCCTGATAAGAGGCAATCATTACATTTAACCTTTCAAGAAAGTTGCCATTAAAAAAAAAAAAGAAAACATAACCATGACATTTTACACGAAAGGTAAGAGTGGAATGCAGCCTCTGCATACTGAGAGTGCATGTAGAACACCCTAAATATAGAACGTACCGGGTCATAATGCATGTCAGCTGTATTCTGAGAGAAGTAAACTGCTAATATTTGACACTGTTATTCCCCAATTTCTGCCCCACAATACAACCAGCAGCCATTCACTTCAGCAAAAGAATTCCACACAGAGTCAGTTCTACCAAAATACATTTATTTTACGTCATTCCTCAAGTTTACTGAAATATTGAACATTTAGATCACTGCTGGTAGTCCGCACCAAAGTCACAATGAGTTTGCCATTTATAAAAGTATTTACATTTTAAGCGCCCAAGAACTTATGGGAAAAAGAGGATTAAAAAGTAAAAAGTAGAAGGGACCTCATCTTTAAATTTAAATATTTAACTGAAGGCATGCTGATTTGAAAACTGAAAGCATAAATCAAAACAAAGTGATTTTGTTCAAAGGAGCTTAAAGGGGAATTTCATCCAAAATGTGTCAACATGTAAAAAGGTACCATCTGTGTAGGCAGTTGAAACACGGCACATCACCTTGCCGCAGGGACAGTTCAAACAGAGCCCCACACCACAACTGAGTGGAAGATGGATCACATCCATTCACTGAAACACTCTTCCTCTCCAAAGCTTCTCATAAACTCACAAATGGCAGAGCATCAGCCCAAGTGAATGTACTTTCTGGCAGAATGGGACTGAGGTTTTCTGTAGCCAGTACGCAATCAGCACACAAACTATACACCTGCTGGGAAGGTACAATTTGCATAATATTTGCTAAGAAACCCATTTAAATTGAGATTTGCCTCACAAATACGCTTAGTCCTGTGGTCCTTGTGTCATTTGCTATTAATCTGGGAAAGGTTTCAAATGAGATTCACTGTTTAGGAACATGATGTCTTTATGGTTCAAACCAAGGGTTATGCTGCTTCTTGAAAGTTCTTGAAAATACCATATACTGTGGTCATAGTTTCCATTATCTGGTATAAATCCGATATAAAATTCAGACTTTTTAATTTCTTCGGTCATAATGACTGATGAAAATAATTCTCTCTGTGGACAATATGCATTGTATTAAAATAGGCTCAAATTGAATTTCCATTACCTTTCTGTTTAAAAAATTAATCTTTTTTTATGAATGTGTATGCTATAGGCTTGCCTATATGAGGAACAAAACAACCATTATTTGTTTCATTTACACTGATAATGCACGCACACCATTACAAGAAAAAGTAACAAGCAAGAGATCAGACATGGCCAAACGAGCAAACCTTAATATATTTTTTGAAACCAAGCAGGTCTAATGACAATGACGATGATGAGTCTGAGAGACTATGGTTTCACATCAGTGTCCAAACTAGAGGGCAATAAATCATTTTTAACATTTCCTGTGTATAAATATCCCACCCCAGAACGCAAATGTGAAACTCGCAAGCACAGAAAGAACATTTGCATGCGTGTGTTTCATATCATGCCCAAACTGTCTTTTTTCCTTCTTGAATGTTTTTTTCATTCTTGATATGAAGACACCGAGCCAAAAATAAATAATAAAAAAAAAAAAACATCCGGGCCAGCAAACAGTTCTCAAGCACTTTCCCCTTTTAGGGGGAACTCCCTCTGCTGATTGCACATTGCAGATGTGGGTCCTAGATGAACTTACACGCCAGCTGGTGGTACCTCTTGTCGCTTACTACTAGAATCTGTGCCTTTGGAAAGTTGTTGAGCCGACAGGGCATTAATAGGTCTACGATCCCGGAATCCCGGGCTAATAAAAGCTTTGCCTAATCTCCTCCTCTTAGTGCTTGCACAGAGCATACGGCTCCCTGTTTCACGGCCTTCTCTGTTGACCCGTTGGTGCTCACTTTTATTTATACCACACCCTCGGCCGCTTCACTGCAGCAGTTTGTTCTCATCAGCACATGCCATTGACCCACATCCCTTCCAGGAGGACTTGACCAGCTTCAGGGTCTCTCCTGGGGTTGGACCTGTAAAGACTTGTAGTTCCATGCTAAATACCATGATCAGTCAGGTCAGAGTGACCTGACTGATCATGGTCATTTTCAAGCTGATTTATGATAGAGGTTTCATGAGATACAGATGCCATGCCCATTTCATCATAAAACGCTGAGGGCTTTTCTTGGATCAGCTTTATTTATTTGTGTACACAATATGCACCTGTAATTGGTGTCTGCTTTTTCACCTTGCTTTAAAAGGTCCTCTGTGTTCTGCCTCTGATCAAATGACAGGATACATGTCCGTTTCCCCCCCCGAACTATTTAATCAAGCTGAAGAGAAGAGATAAACTACTCCATGCAGCATTGTAAGGCAGTTAGCTCAAACTGACCAAAAACCATATCTCAGTGGGGAGAATAGCTAAACTACATAGTCAAAAGTATTGGGGCATAGCTCTCAGTTATCGAATTCAGTTGTTTCAATCAGATGCTCTGCCACAGATTTAGAATTAGGTGCTAAGCCATGCAGTCTGTTTTACTAACATTTGCGAAAGAATGGGTCCTTCTCAAGAGCTCAGTGTGGTACCGTCAAAGGATGTCACCATTGCAGTAAGTCTGTTTGTGAAATTTCTTTCCTGCTAGATATTCCATGGTCAACTGTAAGTGGTATTATTGCAAAGTGGAAGCATTTAGGAACAACAGAAACTCAGC
>JAODLD010000046.1:14299284-14323123 GCA_026781065.1 Mormyrops boulengeri
TGTAAAGCGCTTTGAGACAATGCAATGTTGTGAACAAGCGCTATACAAAAATAAATGTTGTTGTTGTTGTTGTTGTATTATAACATTTTGTTTAATTAAAGTATAGTATTTATATATTTCTTTTAAGGCACCAGATACTTTTCACATCACCCTTTAATTTTTAGAAGTCAGGAGCTGAAGTGGCTCTGCATGAGCCTGTTTGTGCTCGTTGTCCATCCATCAGGCTTCCTATCATTTATCCTAGACAGGGTAACAGGGAGCCCTGGCGTCTATCCCAGGTAGCTCAGGGCCAAGACAGTGATATATTCTGGTCAGGATGCCAATCCATTGCAGGATGCATGCACACCACAGGCAATTTAGAGACTGCAACTAGAAAACCCTATCTTTTTGGGATGTAGAATGAAACCTGCACTGCAGGTATACTGTTTTAATTATTATTTTTGTGACGCTTGAATGGATTATTAGTTAATTAGTTAGTTAAAGTTTGGCATATACAATGATTTAACATTTGGCAAAACTGAATGATTAATGGTTTTTCTTTTGAATCTTGTTTAAAGAATGCATTTTAATGGCCTTCAGCAGTCTAGTAGCATACTTTTTTTAGTTAAATGCTTTTAAGCATTCAGAATTGAAACTGAAATTCCAGTTTCTAGTCCAGGTGACAGCGGCACATTCTAATCACATTTTGAGACTGTCAGTTTTTCTAGATGGTAATCGGTCACGATATCAGCCTAAGAATACCTGCTTTTCTTTGTGATTGTCATTAGAGGGGACATACTTGGATTTCCTTCAGGATGCTGTAACTGCTTGCATGACTGCATCATGAATACCGTGTGGTGTTTCAGAAACCGCTCACAATCTGAACGAGTCTAAGGGTATGTTCACACTAGGGAAGCCAAAAAACAGAGTGAAATGTGCAATGCGTTTTCATCGCTCATTTGTCCACATTCTTGTGTTGAGTTTTATATGTGCACTAATACTCAGGCTTTTGAATCCTAGGTCGAGTATTTCTTCAGATAAATAATTGAAGTATTATAACTAAAATTTTCATCAGTGTAAATTAAGTAATCACATAACTGCATGTTGTATATGTAAAGATGGTGCATAATTTGGTATATTTATGTAAGCCATAAGAAAAATATGTCAGAATGTCAACATACCAAAATGTGCAGCGGCTCTGAGGGAAACTTTAACACACAATGCTTATTTCATGTATAATGTACCATTATTATTGCTTTATTTTATATATTATTATTATTGTTGTTGTTGTTGTTGTTGTTATTATTAACAAATAATAATAATGGCACTTTATTGATCTCCATGGGGAAATTCTGTTAGCCTACCTATTCTTGCTGTCCATGGCAGACATGTAGGTAGACTTCGGCTCTAGCTCTAGGCAAAAATGAGAACTCTGTATTTTTAAAAAAATCTGCTTTTTTAAAATCTTGGTTTAATCTTGGTTCTCCTGGCAAAAGGCAACACTGAGCGGTAGGTTGCTTCCAGGCTGAACATTTCTAAGACAGCAGAGCACAACAACAAGGGTGAAACAGGAGACACCGGAAACAATCAAAAACCAGCCAGGTAGAGGACGGAAGCGACTTTCTAATGGCAGAGATGACTGTAAACTTATCCGACAATGCCTCGTGAATTGCAGGATGACATCAAGTGACCTTCAAAAAGAATGGGAAACATTAAGTGGTAACAAACTGCTAGAAGCAGGACTGAAGTCCCGTAAAGCAACGCGGAAGCCCTTCATCTATGAGTAACAGAGGAGAACCAGGCTGCAGTTTGCAAAAAAAATAAATAAAAAATGTATGTTTTACCCAGACGCATACTCACAAATTGAGAAATGAGTGAAAGTGAGAATTTTACTGTGGGCTCTTTTTCCAGAGCTGTATACATTATATTGCAAAAAGTATTGGGGCA
This sequence comes from Mormyrops boulengeri, assembly GCA_026781065.1. Classification (NCBI taxonomy): domain Eukaryota; kingdom Metazoa; phylum Chordata; class Actinopteri; order Osteoglossiformes; family Mormyridae; genus Mormyrops; species Mormyrops boulengeri. The sequence goes on from JAODLD010000046.1 coordinate 14,301,211, forward strand.
CCTGCCTTTACACACACATGAACTTTAATGGCATCCCATTCTTAATACATAGGCTTTAATATGGAGTTGGCTCATCCTTTGCAGCTATAACAGCTTCAACTCTTCTGGGAAGGCTGTCCACAAGGTTTAGGAGTGTGTTTATGGGAATTTTTGTCCATTCTTCCAGGAGAGCATTTGTGAGGTCAGGCACTGATGTTGGACGAGAAGGCCTGGCTCACAGTCTCCACTCTAATTCATCCCAGAGGTGTTTTGTCGGGGTGAGGTCAGGGCTCTGTGCAGGCCAGTCAAGTTCCTCCACACGAGACTCGCTCATCCATATCCTTTTAGACCTTGCTTTGTGCACTGGTGCACAGTCATGTTAGAACAGGAAGAGGCCATCCAAGAACTGTTCCCACAAAGTTGGGAGCATGACATTGTCCAAAATGGCTTAGAATGCTGCAGCATTACAAGCTCCTTTCACTGGAACTAAGGAGCCAAGCCCAACCCCTGAAAAACAACCCCACACCATAATCCCCCCTCCACCAAACTTTATACTTGGCACAATGCAGTCAGGCAAGTACCGTTTTCCTGGCAACCGCCAAACCCAGACTCATCCATCAGATTGCCAGACAGAGAAGCGTGATTCGTCACTCCAGAGAACATGTCTCCACTGCTCTAGAGTCCAGTGGCGGCATTCTTTACACCACTGCATCCGACGCTTTGCATTGCACTTGATAATGTAAGGCTTGGATGCAGCTGCTCGGCCATGGAAACCCATTCCATGAAGTTCTCTATGCACTGTTCTTGAGCTAAACTGAAGGCCACATAAAGTTTGGAGGTCTGTAGCTATTGACAATGCAGACAGTTAGCAACTTCTGCACACTGTGCGCCTCACCATGCGTTGTCCCCGCTCTGTAATTTTACGTGGCCTACCACTTCGTGGCTGAGTTGCTGCTGTTCCCAATTACTTCCACTTTGTCATAATACCACTAACAGTTGACCGTGGAATATTTAGTAGTGAAGACATTTCACGAATGGACTTATTGCACAGGTGGCTTCCTATCATGGTACCACGCTTGAATTCACAGAGCTCCTGAGAGCGAAAGTTTCTAGAAGCAGTCTGTATGCTTAGGTGCTTCATTTTATACACGTGTGGCTATGGAAGTGATCGAGTTTATTCAAGTTAAGACAGCTATATACAGCTGTGTTTTTGATATGAAGTAACAGTAGTGGTGCACTGATAACCTGGCTGGGGATGGACTTGCCAGCAGTGAAACTTGCTGAGATTGCCCACAGAGATTAGTGAAACGGTGGAAAGATCAATCTGCAAGCCAGATTTAACAATGAATTAAAAGTTGCTGGTTTGGAGTTGCAGGTTAGGAATTTGGTCTCATTTCACCCTATTTTCTGTTGCTTAATTAGTTCAGATGGGCTGGTACTTTATGACCTCTCCTGAACTGAACTGAATTGAACTGAACTGGACTTTGTACATTGAGCCTAGAGAAACAATTTTGTTCAGCTGTGTACTCCTTGCTGTATGATCTGAATGACAAACAGACACAATACAAGTGCATGCTATGCAACAGCAAATAAACATATTGGACAGCATAGACAGACACGTTCATGTATAGTCCAATAAAGGCTGAAATAAAAAGAATAGTCCCCATCATAAGAATATTGCACGTTATATTTCACGTTGTTGCATTATTGCACAGTGTGACAAAAAAAAAACTTGGTGAATGGTGTTAAAGTGACAAGAAACATAGTAATGCACAGAAATAGCAGCAATTTAAGAGAGATGAGTTCTTGGTATGTGTTCAAACAATCTGTGTGTGTGTTCAGGAATTCGTCAGTCTCAACAGGTAAGCATGTTATGTGTTGGTTGATGGAGTTCAGTAATTTGATGGTCTGTGGGAAGAAACTCCTACTGAGTCAGGCAGTCTTGCTCCGCATTCTAAATGGTGAATAAGCCAACAAAATCCCTTGTCCGCCACTATGGAAAATGGCTGATCAAATTTAAATATCACCCCACTATATATCTATATTATGCATGTCATAGTGGTAAGACCCTTTAAGTGGATGTTAATTTAATTAATAATTTGATTATTTACTTGCTACTCTTGAGAAGTGAAGGATTGCACAGCCTTGATTATGCCTGTTTTATCAGTGTTTGTGTCTTAAAGTATTTCATCAATATAACCCTAAATTCAATGGAACTTACACTTTTCAGGTGATGGTTGTTCCAGGTACCTCTATGTCATAAACAAACCAACCCTATCCTCTTTATTTTCCCCACAATAGCAGTGCCGTTTCCTCCCCACCAACGACTCTCCATGAAGGAGCTGTTTGAAGATGGCAAGCCCAAGGTGGAACTCCTGAAGAACCACCTTGTGAAGGAGGGCCGCCTGGAGGAAGATGCGGCACTGCGCATCATCAACGACGGTGCCAAAATCCTGCGGCAGGAGAAGTGCATGCTAGAGGTGGAGGCACCCATCACAGGTACCACCCCCGCTTGGCGTACCAAAGGTTCTTTTACCTTGGGGGATTCAGATGAACACAAAGGATTCAAGGCCACCTGATTCTTTGCTCCGGTGTGCTGTAAAGATTTCCCATTCAACAACAAACCATACTCTGTCAATGGTCCTGAAAAGGCAGCCATTATTTGGTTCATATAAGCAACCTTGAGGATGCATAATTTTTTTTTCTTCATAAGAAAATATACTAAGTTCACATGTCAGCCAGCTGATGAATACTATGTTACTGTTAAATTCTTAGCTTAAAGTCTGTTAAATACCATGGTCGTGTAACAAATAATGGACATACGGTACTATTCTGCAGTCATAGCATATCTCTGATGACTCCTGATGACTTTCAGATGAAAAAATCAGAGTATTCCTGTGTCTTATTGTGAAATGTTCCTGTTCAGTCAGTAGAGCACTTTAAGGCCAGTAGTCTTGGTGTGTTCAGTGCATTTCAAAATAAATGTAATCTAAACTGTGATATATGTGTTTTGTGGAAAGCAAGAAAGCAATAGCTATAGCTAGAAAACCTTTTGTCTCGTTGTATACTGGCAAACTATATTTGTACAGAGCAAATCTCTAGGCATCATGAGTTTAATCGTGTTAAATTTAAATTTTATTCTTTTTAAGTATTATACACCAAATAGTTCTTAGAAATGTGTAATATTCCCAGCATTGTAAGGTTGTGAGTAATAACTTGTTTTACTAACTTATAAATAAGGATTTATAAGTTAGAAGCTATGGATGAGCATTACACTTGAGCATTAAGTGAAAGGTATAAGCTCACAATGGAGCTCAGTGTGCAATACCTTCAGCCCATGCTGTACCAAAATACTGCTCTTTAATATACAGAAGCAGTGTGCTTAAAATGCACAGGTTTTTGAGGAGCCATGCTAGGACCTTGGAATCTGCCTGTACATGTATAGAAGCATGTGGAGAGGAAATGTACAAGAGGCCAACTGTTTCGGTACAGCTTCATTAATGCTCTCCAAATGTTGGTGTATGCATTCATATTCCTAGCACTACAGCTATTGCCCATGAACTGCTTGATTGTAAAATGAATGTAATCCCTGGCCAAGGCCAGAGCTGACTTGAATGTTCAAAGGGAAGTGTACTTTACGAATTCATTTTGACAGAGGAGTTACTTTTAATGATGAGTTTTATTGAGTGTTGTTTCAGATGCCGCAAGGTTATGATTATAACCTGTCCTTAATAGTAAAACTGGATTGTATTTGATGAAAAAACTTATACTGTTCTGCCAAAAGCTTTCCAAAGTAAAATTTTAACTGCCTTCTCTAGCTTACTTGCTTGCTTATTTATTTGTTTGCTTATTTATTTATTTGCTTACTTATTTATGTGGTGATTCGTGTTTTGGACACAAGACCAGGTCTGTATTCTGTGGTGCTGTCCATTAGGACAAATTAGGACAAAGGACAAATAGCTAACCAAATGACTTGGTCATCCTCCATTATTTTGGGGTGATGGTGTAGTTTCTTATGAAATTACGTGTAAAGTTTAACCTATGAGCCTCTTGCATTTTCCATGTTTATTTAGCATATAGGTCACTGTTCTGGGTTGTACAGTGTGAAAGCAAGACACAAAAGTGGCCAGGAACTACAAAAGTTCCTAGTCAAGAATCCCCTGGAACTCAAAACCAGGAACTAGGTTCCTGAGCTTTAGTGGGAAAGTGCCTGTTATCAGAAACAGAAAAGTGTGTTCTTGCTTTTCATTTTCTTATCTGACTAGTTTGTAATCTATATATGTATATAGTTGTACAGTGTATACGAAAGGTTTGGAATTTAGGGGTTTTATTACATCCTATTTTCCATTACCTAATTAGTTCAGATATTGCATGAATTATGCAGTTCTTTGTGAAATTAAGTTATGTGGAGGAATGTCAAAAAAACAATGTGGTAACTGGCTAATTAGCGGTGTCAGCTGGCGATGCAATACAGTTACAAATCTTGTTTAATTTACTTAGATTTATTCTCGTGCTGTGCCCCATACCCCTTGTCTCTGCTGACAGTGTGTGGTGATGTTCACGGACAGTTCTTCGACTTGATGAAGCTCTTTGAGGTCGGGGGTTCACCGAACAACACGCGTTACCTCTTTCTGGGAGACTATGTGGACCGAGGATACTTCAGCATTGAGGTGAGTGCCTTGGTGCCTCAGGGCTTCCTTCAGAGTGCCTTGCCATTTTCAGCTGACTCCCTGCTTTCCCTTCGTGTTTTATTGGTCTCGCACAGGGTGTTGTAATAAATTTATCTTCTACTTGTGTGTCACTTACACAGCCTGTGAGAGAGCCTGCCATCACAGGCTGTACTTTTCTCACCCTGTAACAGGATGAATAGTGTCCACTTTAACACTTGAGATTCTGTCATAAAAGATAACTGAACAGTAAAAAATCAAATTAGCGTCCAGGTTGCTGTGCATGTGAAATAATGATTTGGCAGATCGTGTGATGGTGACAGACGGATTGTTGAGATGTAGGAGGGAGATTGTTGGATCATACTCTAACATAGGCCGGGGTTCCAGTTCTGCTCTGCTACTTTAGCAGGGGCTTTGGAGTAATAGGTCTTGTTCCCCTATCACGTCCTTGTTGTTCCTCAGTCTCTTGACCAACTAGTTTTCAGGGATTTCCTTACTCTTGTTGTAACCGTTTTGTCAGACTGATACATGAAGTGTTTTTCTAATTGTTTAATTTGGGAGAGAAGGATCAGATAATGCATTCTTCTGTTGATTGATCCCTAGCACTATGGCACAATTTTCCACATTCCTCTAATCAGTTGGTAACTCTGAGGGATTCCTGACAGCCTCTTTGAGTTGTGTGGTCGGACAGTCGAGCAGCTACTGATTGACTCATCTGGGGTATGTGTCTCAAACGGTGCCTTTCAGTTTTAGACACTATAAAAATGACACACCCTGCAATTTCAGTCATTCATTTTATTTTCATGTGATACTTGCCATCAGTCTCACTGAAAATTATTTTAGGGTTTTGTGTTGTTATACTAGATAATGGACAGCTTTACTGAACAGCTTAGTGCTTTTATACTGGTTTTAGTTACTTTTTCTGGCTTTGAAAGGACTTACCGAAAGAGGCAGTCTTTAGAAATTGCTCATTATCTTTGCTGCAGTCAGACATGTGGTGCCACAATAAACACAATTAATAAGGTACATTAGAAGAGATTTTATTTCGCGATGACCGTGCGGTGTCCTTGCTTCCAAAACTCTTCACTGAATTCTATGGTAAGTTTGCTGTTGGGCCATACTGATTTTGAAAAAAGCCACGTTAGACTGTTGACCTGAGTGGTTTGCAGAGGTGCTCAAATAGGCCCGGTGGTTTGGCTGGGGCGTGCCCCATTCGAAAGGTATGGGTTTCTAAAGCCTGTGTTCTGAGCCAGGCTTTCTGATGGGTTTACGTGGGTATCCAGCCAAATGTCAGAGACAAAAGCAATGGGGTGAACGAATGAAGCACCATGCCTGAGTAGAATTCAGCAAGTGTCTCTCTCCCTGCTTCCACAAGCAGCCTGGTGTTTCAGGTGTGTGTGTGTGTGTGTGTTTGTTTGTATACGTATGCTGCTTGACTTTCGTATATGATCTTTGTTCAGGGCTCTCAGGCAGAAACTGGGACTAGCTACAATAGCTGGCTTTCAATCACTAATGATATATCTTTGCTGTCTGTCCACCTGTGACAATTGTGACTGTTTACTATAGATGGAATGCGGCCATTGTCCTCTGCCGACTGATGATATTTGATATGTCATGAAAAGATGTTTTATGAAGGCATCTATTTAACGAGTATCTCCATTGGATGTCAGAAGTATTCCTCAAAACTGCACGTCTCCCACCCCCATGTTTAGAGGAGTGTCAGCTAGGGTTACATGATTCTGGGAGAAATATGAATCGCAATATTCCCCCCCCCGTAAGAATACCGATTGTGATTTTTCTCACCCGCTCACCTGGACACATTCACCAGAATACTGACAGAAGTCTGATTTACCGAGCATTATTCTTCTGCACTTTTCCCAGACTGCTTGATTTTCCTTTTGTATGTGGTTAGGTACAAGTGTATGTCGTCATCCCCAGCCCAGCAGGTGCGTGTCGTGATGCCCTTCTGAGTGCTTGTGCTTGTACTGATATCCCCTCATATGCACAAGTGTCTACCTGTCCCTCGACTCCCTGGATAGACTGCCCCTCTTTTCAAAATTATCATCTGTCCTCAACATAGATTCTCATTTAGTGTTTTGAGTACCTGCTTGGTTTGCATTTGGGTCCCCTGACCCTGATCTGTCCGTTGACATATTCAAGCTCACCAAGTTTAACTGCCAGCAAGGGGGCAGATTTGACATCGCTAATAGTTGCCACCCACCTCAGATAGAAAAATAAAATAGTATACCATTTTGAACCAATATGGGATGCGACTGAAAATTGCAACAGTAACATCTGGTGTCTGTAACTGTAAGCACTTGCATTCTGTATTTTCTACTGGATGGCAATGCTTCAAATGGTGAAATTTGTAGTAAAATTTTTCCAGTTTTAGTTGGTACTAGTTTTTGGGAAAGATTGCAATACACAGCACCAGTCTGTCGCGTGTTGTAGGCGTCTAAGTCAAAGTACTTCCACACCACCAATGTCTTTTTGTCTAGTTTATCTACAATATATCCCCTTTTTCAAAAGATGTGGCTGCTGCCATCAACACTGAAGTTTCCTCTGAGGGAGAGCTTTTCTCTCCCCTGACTCATGGACATTACCAGAACAGTAGCATGTGGGGAACTTTGCTATACTTTTCTTGTGCAAAAGTCCATTCTTAAAACACTGTGATTGGCAGCAGGCCAGGTTATTGTAGTTAGTGCTGACAAAACACCGCTGTTCACATTCTTCCTAGCTTTTCTGAATTCTCTGTGGATTATGCTGTGTGGATTTCTCATGAACTGCATTTTACTATGGACTTTCGTATTGGATTTTGTTGGATTACCCTTATTGGACAGGTTTGCTTTGGACTTGCCTGCTGCCCTGGTGAGTTGCATCGTTATTTTGAGTGTGTTGTCTTTCGTATGTATGGCTGCCCTACTGCATTCTCTTATTTGTTCAATAAATCCCCCGTTTGTGTTTTTGTGGCTATGTCTGCGCTTCTGTTCAGTTGCAGGGCCTGGCAGACAGTCACAAAGAAAGTAATGTCATTTCCTGTCAAACTTTCTGTCTAACACTGGTCATATTGATATTGAGGAAAAAGATATCTCAGTAATTGTTGTTATCATTTCATCGCCTGCCCTATACCTGATTTTCCGCCCCCTCTTCCAAAAACATGACGTAACACAGTCCTGTTATGTATTGGTACTGCTTAGGGAGAAAAAGGGAGTGTTTGGTTTGATGCAATGGATCTACTCGCTAATGCAGACATGGCAGAACTTAATTGTGTAAAGATGAGATTACATAGAAATCACGGAATCAAGATCATGATTCAATTTTTGAATGAGGTTTCATGGAGGTATGAATCGCGATGGAGATTCAAAAACAATTAGTTGTGCGGCACTAGGGTCAACTAATTTACCTCAGCTGATAGCTGTCACTCGAAACCAAAAGAAAGTTTGCACTGCAGTTTGAGTGGGATATCGCTGTCAAGGTAAAGTAACACCATAAGCTTCTTGTTTGAAGATGGTATTTGTTTGTACTAGTAAACATTTACATTCAAGATTGTCATCTGTATGGATTGCATTATATCTCTAACAACTTAACACTGATAACTAGATAAAATAGAAAGATAAAGCTCTGATTATATCCTAACATTTAGACTAGCTGTCCATATTCCTGAAATATAGTCAGCAGAAGAAGGCGATTCAAACTAACAGTGGACCATTGGAAAGCATGATATGAAAACCATGTCCATGTTCGTTGACAACCGTGAAGAGGCGTCTATTTGTGGTGCTAAAGTTATCTCGTTACATTGTTTGTATTAGGTTTATTTTGTAAAATAGTTTGAGAATTTTTTTTAACACTTCGGAAATACTGCATTTTTGGAAATGCACGTTTTTTTGTTGGTTAGCGACTATAAATTCAGATGTAAAATTTTAGAATTGAGATACTGACTAGGGTGAGCATGATGCCAGTAAAAATGTACGGCAAGCCTGTGTTTTCAGAAGTCATTGGTGTTGAAGACACAATGAAAATAACACACGTTGAAGCTAAAGGTGCAGACTCTATATTGACCTTAAAATAAGCGATCACTTGCTAGTCTTCATCAGGGCAAGCTGCTTCACTTTATGTGACACCCATAAAAATAGCTACAATTAAGCTAATAGCATGATGTAAGTGGTCAATTGGGATTTTGGCTGGGCAGCTCAGGATCCCTGGAGCGAGCAGCAGGAGGCGAAAGCAGCTTTGATAACAAAGCAGGGAGCTCGTGAACCACACGGCTGTATTGATCAAGGCACTGTTTCAAATCCTGCGGCCCTGCGTTTACAATGAGCCTCTCTTCATTTACATGAGCATGATGTATCGGGGAGAGCCAAATCAACTTGACGAGCTGAAGTGCTAGCTCCGTGACAGGATGAAAAATTGATTTCTGCCATTCAAATTGGATCACCATTTTATGCTAGTAATTTGTTTATGCTAATTTGACCCAGGCAATCTATCAGCCCCCCTGCTTGACCCCCTTCCTACTGTTATTGCTCGCCATCCCTTTGATCTACCTGAATACGTTTTCGTACCTCACTTCATGGTCGTATTTTAAATGTTTCCTGAGGAGCTGTATCTATTGTTTTGACCTCTCATCTTTCCTTCTATGTACATTTTTTTTCCCATTGTGCTATCAGTACAGAAAAGATAAAGGGCATGGTGGGCGTTTTTGGGATCTGGCTAAGAATCAGAGTGGCACAGTGACAGTGTAATACTCTACTCATCTATTTTAGCTCAGTAGTTTAGCAGAGGCGTCTGACTGCAGGTTTAATATCAGTTCATCCATGCCAGCAAAGTGTCAGTGCTAGTCATCCCTCCCCATTCCTTCCTACCTTTGTATGCTTTTCACTGGATCATTCTGCCTGCGCATGTTTATGGTCTTTTCAGTTTTGTATAACTGTCATGGATTGTGGCTCACTTCTAACCTGCAGTAGCTCCCCTCCCTTCTTTCATATGTACCAGAAACCATAAGGGAATGGGAGTGCCTCCTCCTCCTAGCCAGGCTCTTGTAATCCAGCAGACTGTTATCTGTGTGATCTGTTGCCAGTTTAGTTGGCTGTTATGGAAAGGTGAAGGGGGTGAAATGATTATTAAGGAATCTCTGTGTTTGACCCACACTTTAATGTTTGTGTTGGATCCCTTATTACCAAGTCAACTGCTTCTCCCCTTTTTATTTCAGTCAACTCCAATGCAGACACTTGCACTTCAAAATGCTATTACAAGACATTCTATCTTACTACGGAGTTGAAATCTAATTTTGCCATTGGTTGAACAGAATTATAATCTTTATGCACATGAGCTGCCTTAACTGCTTAGCACAAGTTGTGATATTTACAGATCCGCGCTCATGGTTTATGTGTCTAATCTATGTTTGGTAAACCTTTGTCTCTTCTTTTTCTCTTGCAGTGTGTGTTGTTCCTTTGGACCCTCAAGATCAACCACCCCACAACACTCTTTCTCCTCAGAGGCAACCATGAGTGTCGGCATCTCACAGAATATTTCACCTTCAAACAGGAGTGTAAGAGCAGCTTCCCGAGTTGGTGTGAATTTGTCACTGCATGCAGTGGGATGTAAACTCTGAGCTTTGTGTGTCAGTAAGCGTCCATCATCCTGTTCACTGTCATGTTTCTTTGCAAGCTCTGGCTTGCGCTATATTGGTAAGATGGAGGTCATGGCGCATCCAAAACAAGAGGCCCTTAGGATTTATATCTTGGTGTCTATGGGTGTAAAGTACAGTTTCCTGCTTAATGTTGGTGTCCAGCCATGTAGCTTTTAGTTGGAATCTTTCCTCAGCAGAGGGGGAGAGCTGGCCCGATTGGGGGTTGGGGTGGTATCAGCAGTAGGTATTGTGAGACGGGTGTCAAAACAGATACATTTGAATATCTGAACTACATATTTATTCAATAACACTGAAGAAACAAAATATAATATGTTGAATCACATGTTAAGACCCCCAATCGAAACTTATTGAATTGTCACTTAAATAAGATGTGGGCCAATGTATATCAGCATTGCGGTGTGCTTTGTTAACTGCAGAGATGCTCCAAGAGCAGGATCTCATCGATCTTTGAGCCATTTTGTTTCTTTGTTGAGAGCTGGGGTTTGCAATAGAAAGCCAACTAGGCTAGTCTGTATGTATGATTGGAAATGTAGTGCTTGGAAGATGAGCAAATATAGATGTTTCTGAGGTGCACTATTATGCGTGTAACAAGGTCTGAAGTGAATCATAAGCCAGTGATCACGCAGGTGTGGAACATTAGTATGCAAACTCAAGTAGAACTATATCAGTTTGCTTGTTCTGATGTTAATTAATAGGATACAAGGAGTAAATGAAGTGAAATGAGCATGGAATCCCTTTGAAGTATGGCATTTTATGCAAATATGTTTGTAATCAAATTCCTCATTAGTATGCATAAAAGCCTATTAACTAAAAGCAATGATCCAGCCACACATTATGTAGAATAATTCGGTTGAGCTGTGAAGAAGTTTCATCTGAAACGCAAGCAAACTTTTAAATATGGCTGCCAGCATGGGAATCATACTTCTTTCACATTAATGAGTAGTTGGAGTTTAGTGGGAGGAGAGGAAACTGGGGCAATTTGGACAGCTTTTACCAAATATTAGCAGACATAGGAATGGATGATAATCTGGTATGAAAATGTTCTGACTTTGGGTAGGTTCCAATTTCATTAATATTTGCAAAAAACAACTTCTGTTATTCTAGTATTGGGTTATTATGATGATCAGTGTCCCGATAAAAGGTTTCTCAAAAGTAAATTTGAACCACAGCTGACATTTAATGATGGCAATCCACTGCTCTGTTCTTGGTTGCCTCTATTAAGATGGCACACTAATTTCCAGGGAATTATCAGTGATTGTACAATTTAGCCAAATAAGGGCACAATTCCCTCAAGCATTACTTTGAATATGTATCAAGGATTTACTCAGCATAGCATTGGGTATGTGTATAATGACTGAAGTATGTCTTTCAGAACTAAGTTTCTACACACCTGGCTACACACCTGTTCTAGTTTCTACACACCTGTCTACACACCTGTTCTAATTTCTACACACCTGTCTAGCTGGTACAACTTTGTGCAAAATCAGCCAAAAATAAGTACTGTCTTTTTCTAAAACCTATCATAACGTAAGCAAGGCTTACAGCAGTGTCACAGATAAGTGGGTCCATGTATTCACCCACTGGTTTATCCCCCCCAGGTAAGATCAAGTATTCTGAGCGGGTTTACGACGCTTGTATGGAAGCTTTCGACTGCCTGCCCCTTGCTGCCCTCCTTAACCAGCAGTTTCTGTGTGTGCATGGAGGCCTGTCTCCAGAGATCAACTGCCTAGACGACATTCGAAAGGTATGTGTCTCGCGGTGAGAGCCACCTCCCACCACACCAGGAGTTTGCTTGTGTACGTGTTGAATTTTGGATATGGTGCTCCAGTTAAAAGTTTTTGAATGAATTTTAGATAGGGTTTTCACCTGTATGAAAACTGTCATTTCAGACAGAATGTACTCACGTTTATGCAATACCAGTTATTGGCTCAGGTCATAGTTGGGTACACCAGATTAGCACAGTTAACATGGCATGCTGTGCGATATGCCTTTATTTCCAGAAAGCCAGTAAAAAATGGCGACATCAGCTTTAAAATCAAGTAGGAATTCTCAACTTGTATGATTTTGTATTAAACTTGGGCTTTTCACGCTGAGAACACCAAGCGCTACGGAGTCAGCCAAGCTGCATTTTGCAGTTGGACAGGTTCAAGGAGCCACCGGCGTTTGGGCCCATGTGTGATCTGCTGTGGTCAGACCCTGGAGAGGACTATGGCAGCGAGAAGACTTCTGAACACTTCAACCACAACTCTGTGAGAGGCTGCTCCTATTTTTTCAGGTACAGGTCGCATCTGACTTCCATGACCGTGTCACCCTGCGTGAACCTGCTCTAAATAAGCACTGCTAAATGTCTCAGTGACCTTAATATTTAATTCCTCATTAAAAAAACATTTCATCAGGTAAACAAAATGTCCAGAACACAGTAATAGTTTTCCAGCTTAAAAAAAACCACACAAGTCGTATGTATCACTCATTGCAGTTATAGTGTTATCCTTGCCATATTAGCCGTGCTATTAAATGGATATTTTATTTTATTGTTGATGGCTTATGCTTTACAGTGGACAGGATTTAGTCTTGTGTGAACGGGAAATCCTGGTAATCTTGTGCCCTGTGTAATGTAGTGTAAGCCCTGTTGAAGCTGGTCTGAGTGTTGGGGGAAATCCCTTTGAGCTGTTCTCATCAGCTGCGTCATGCTGCAGGCCTATTGAGCTGGCAGCTTAGCGAAAGGCAGGTGGTCCTCTGACTGCTGGAGCTGCCCCCAGGACAGCTGGGAGAACACCCCTCTCAATGCCAACCACCACATCAGAGTCTCTCTCTCTCTGTTTAATGTGGGCTTTTATCCCCCCAAGCACCGTTCATACCCAGTCATTACTCCAGCTCCAACTCCTGATACAGGAGATCATTAGCCCGTACCTCAGAAACCAGGGCACAGAAAATAAAATAAAACCATACTCTGAAAATTGCAGGGTCAGCAAGATCAAAAAATATTAATTGCTCCCTTGCAGGGCCCTTACTACATGGCTGTCGGGCAAAATTCAGAACACATGAAATACAGGTTTTATGAGCCTTTGTCATCCATCTCTCTTAATGTGCTTTTCTTGCCTTGCAGCTATCCTGCAGTATGTGACTTTTTGCTAAACAACAATTTATTGTCTGTAATACGAGCACATGAAGCTCAGGATGCGGGGTAAACAAAAGTTTTTATTTTATGGTTTTCTTCCTCTGGCCATTAATACATTTTGCATTTTACTATATGTGGAAGTATCATTAGCCATGTGTTTCATTAGTGGTTTTTTTATATACTCTTTCTCACTCCCCCTCTTCCAGGTATCGAATGTACAGAAAAAGCCAGACGACCGGTTTTCCATCATTAATCACTATTTTTTCAGCACCAAACTACCTAGACGTGTATAACAACAAAGGTACGAGAACATAAAGGTGCCCTTTTACTAGCGCGGGGATGAGTTTATAATTGGAGGAGGTTGGTGTTGCCTTATTTGCCTGTGTCCCGAAGAGGACCACGTGCTGCCTAATGGTCTTGCTGTTCTCCCTGTGATGATGACTTATTTGCAGTGTATTGCTGGTTGGGATGTGTATCATGCCTGAGCCACCCAGCTGTAGGTCACCATCTGGCTGAACTCTGCCTCTTCTATCCTGTCCAGCCCCAGAATGCCCCTATATGAGTCAGCATTCACTAGATTGACAGCTGGGTTATCAGTACTTGGTAACTTATTTACAAACCTGAACTGAAGCCGCACAGTCACTCAAGATTTTCACCGCTTGGTAATAGTTCTCCTTGCCTCAACAGCTGCTGTTTTGAAGTATGAGAACAATGTCATGAACATCCGACAATTTAACTGCTCTCCTCACCCATACTGGCTGCCCAACTTCATGGACGTGTTCACGTGGTCGCTGCCCTTTGTGGGAGAGAAAGGTGAACATTGCTTTTTGAAAGTGTATTTAAGTCTAGTTAAATTATTCCTGTATGAGTTGGGTATCGATTCTGGTTCTTTTTTTTTCCCAACTTTGAAACAGTGACGTTAACAGCTCTTATACTGTTCTTGTTTCTTTATGTACTTTGGGAAAACTGCATTTGATGCTATACAAAAATGAATAGGAGCTACAGAGTGAGTCTGCAGATCTGGGTCTCTTATTTTTGTATTGTCCCAAGAAATTTATAGGCCATTGTAAACAGTGGTAATGGATTAGATTTTGCACAAATGCAGTAAATGTTTAGCATAGCTCCATATGTGGGATACTGAGATGCAATATGAACTACTTTATGGACTGGAAAAGAGTTAATAGATATTTATATCCTAGACCAACTCTAGACTGAAGCCCAGAAATATTTTAGCCACAAAACCACTGCATTCTTTTGAATAATATTGGGCGTGTGTGTGTGTGTGTGTGTGTGTGTGTGTGTGTGTGTGTATTTGACAGTACAGATACAGTTGTGTAGCTAATTCATTTCCTGTTCATTTTTTCCTCAGTGACGGAGATGCTGGTGAACGTGCTGAACATCTGCTCTGATGACGAACTCATGTCCGAGGGAGATGACACATGCGAGGGTAAAACAAGCAGTTTGATTTGCCAAGCATGGTTCAAAAATACTCAGTATCTGGTTTAATTACCATTAAGGTCTTTGGGCGCATTTCTCCTGTAAATCCATTCAATGTCATCAACGTGGAAAGATGAGTCCTGCTTTATTGATTCCTCTCATTACCATTCTTTAATCTTCAGAGTCTCTGTTCTTGCAGTTCAGTTAGTTTTTATTCAGTGTTTGTGTTTCCCATCGCAAACGTACCATGTTCAGCCTCTCGGCCACACTGGCAGGTAAAGAGTCAGGAAGTGCTATCTCTTGTATACTTAGGCTTCACTTGCAGAGCTAGTACAACTGTTATTTGTTGATACTTTGGTTTGGTTTAGGATACCAAATCATTTCCCTCATTTATTTTTGATTGCTGCATTGGCCAATAACAGTGCTGTTCAAATGTGATGGCCACGGGGAAGGTAAGAATAGATTACAGTGAGAGGAGGAGTGATTGTGAATCTGCTTCTCTTCTTCCTCCAGATGTACTTGGTTAGAGCATCATGGTTACAGACTTTCTACTTTACCTCTTGGTCACTTGGACTGTCATGTTTTCATTTATGTGATATATATTTTGCATTTCATATAATATCCTCTTCTGTATGCAGATATGTACCACATAAAATATTAGTAATTTTTTTTTGTTAGCAGTTTGTTGTGCCCCCTCCTATTTTGCCAGCATGTCAGTAGTTGTGATAGATTGCATTTTATTACCAAAAGGATCTTGCCAAGGTGCGTGGATGCATGGCGCGTGTGCGGTATCACTAGGAGCATATGGTCAAAGTTGAGTTTATTACAGATGTGTGTCTGTAGCTTCATGTTGCTTTGACAGTGAGCGCCTTGTCAAGGGGGTTGGTAGCCAGTGTACATTATTTTGGTTTTTAAGTTTGTTTGCAGAGCCCAAGCCAGCATATCAGTTTATCTTTCTGATAAACTGTGTGAAAGAATGTTAACGCTTTCTAATTTGCTGCTTACCACTAATAATTGCGGTATGGGTCTAACCTTGGGAGAAATAAGTTCAGGCCTGACACTTTTCATACCAAACATAGATTTAATCCCATGTGCAGATACCCAACAGATAAGGCTGTAAGTAACATCAGTGATTTATTTGACCAGTCTAACATCTGTTGCACTCTACGCTCCAGTGACTCCCCACCAACTGATTGACAAAACATTCTGCTGATGCTCATTTTTGGTCAGTTAATGTGCTCCAAGTTTTGCAAGTTTTTGAAAGACAGTGTGGGAAACGGCAAGCATGCCAGAGGATGTATGTCATTTTTAACAGTAGTGTTTTGCAGAAGAAGCCTGTGGTTTTAAGACCATATTCAGTCAGTGGGTGACTATGGGGGGAGTCCAAATTGTTAAAAATTGAATTTTGGTAATTCCCACACATTCATGGGTCATCCACAATTTCATTCAGGAGCTCTGAGGAGACTCTTGAGAGCAGCCAGAAATAACATGCAGCTGCTGCCATTTTACTGTCACCTATTTTACCCACCAATGGGTTAATGGGACATATCACGCATCATCACATGTGAAAGTCTGAGACGAAAAGATGTTCTTGGTTCATCAAATAGGAAGAATATCCCCTGTGTAATGGAGTCAATTTAATGAAGCTCAGATTGGCTAAGACTGGCTTGAATTTCATTTCTCAGAAAAAAGATGGGCACTCTGCTCCTCTTAGAATGTGTTGATGAATTCCCTGGCCTGTGGAGTGAATGAGGTCAGTGTCTAACTGAAGCTGCACTCCTGACAGGTGGCACCCCAGCTGCAAGGAAGGAGGTCATCAGGAACAAGATCCGTGCCATCGGCAAGATGGCTAGGGTCTTCTCTGTGCTCCGGTGAGTATCCTCTGCCTTGGCCACCTTGTTGTCCTCCCCCCAACCGTCTTCCCTTGTACATGATTTGGAGAGAATTTGCTAGATGAAGCATCCAGGCTGTATACAGTGGGAACGATTTTGATAATGCACATCTGTAGTCATTGTAACTGCAGCAGATGTGGTTACAGATCCACAGGATAAAGGTTTCTCATCCCACTTCCTGAGACCTGGGCTTCTCATCTGGAAGCTGCGTAGGAGGCCGCTAGCTGAAGTCTCTTGCCTTATGTTCCCGGAATTGGATTTGCAGCGGTCTTGTTGCAGTCTAGACAGGTGTCTGTAAATGGCGGTGCTCCTTGCTGATGTGTGTTGTCTCGTTAGAGAGGAGAGCGAGAGTGTACTGCAGCTGAAAGGATTGACGCCCACTGGGACCCTGCCCCTGGGTGTGCTTTCAGGAGGTCGGCAGACACTGCAGAGCGGTAAGTCGTCCTGATCTATCTGAATGACCTGAAGTGCCAGTTTCAACCCCAGCTGATCCTGACCACCACCCAGTCCAGGAAATGTCCTGAAGTAATCTTAGGTGCAGTTGATGGTGCAGTGAGAGCTTCACTTAGGTTTGCATGGCTTAGGATGTTTACAGGCCAATAGCAGAAATTTGTTTTACGGTCTCAGCTAGTGTTAATGGGTGCAACGTGGAATAAAGCTACATATAAACTTAATATTAAAAGTTGCTAAAATGTTTATTTCTTATTTTCTCAGGAGTAATGTAAGGAGTGGTGCATTATTCAATAATTCACTGTTTGCGTGAAGCTTTCATATGTCATTATAAATGAATAAAGTGAAATGTGATCAGCGTGTTACAGGTTAATTAGCAGCCAAGGCCAGACTAGTTATTTTTATCCACATTAATCTGGGCATGCATGTAAATTAAAGCTTTATGCTGACCTCCCGGAGTAATGTGCTGTGTGACATAAAGTTGTCAGATGGTATGTGAACGCAGGAACAGGAGGGTATAAAAACCACCTACACCCAGTCTGTGTCAGGTCTGGATGGAAATGTCATCTAATATTTAATGTGTGCTCATACACAGATCATTTGCCTTCTTAGACGGTTATTTCTGATAGCCTCATTTCTCTGTTTACATGGGATTAATGCTGGAGAAAGTATGAAGCCTCTGGCTGCTTCCGTCATGCCGTGCTCCCCTACTCACCAAGGTCTAATTCACCTGTCATTGAAACTGTGTGATGATGAAGGTCACATTAACAAGCTTAAAGCACGGCGTCGGCGAGAGTGGTGGTGAGCTTCTGGCGTAATTGACTGTGATTGTGGAGTCAGTCTCCTTCAGTTGCTTCTCAGGAAAGCATCAGTAATAAGGCTGGAAGGCCTTACTGGTCACACCTTTATTTAATCAGGATTTGTTATGTAGCACCTTGCTAATTATGTCTTAACCATTCCAGAAAATATGCACTAATGCTTACTAAGAATGTGTTCAATTAAAAAAAAAAAAAGTAGCTTCATAGTTCAGGGTGAATGTAAGTGCTGCATGGATATGTGCATGATTGGTTGCCTGTTGACTGGAAGTGCCTGATCAGTATCCTGTATGCTCTTTGCTTGCATGATACTCTGAGACATCATACTGTTATATAACACATGCAGTTTCCAGTAAATCACCTAGTCGCTCCAGGGCTTTAATTGCCCGTCCTGTAATAACTCATTGTGGGTTTAATCCAGAACATACTTATTTTTGACCTGCTGCAGCCGTTGATCTACTCTGCGTGCTTAATTTCCCTGGGGAAAATTCTGTGCATTTGGGGGGATGTGATGCAGGGGTAGCCTGGAATGCAATGGATGTCTCTGGCTGCAGTGATATTTTAATTCACTCTTTCTCCATTCGTTCTCGGCATGGCTCAACTACTCACGCTTATACAGCCACCATAGAAGCAGAAGAGGCACGAGGTAATGCAAGTGGTCTGTGGATCTCTCTGTTTTGTCTGTCTCCTGGTGTGGGCTTTTCCGCATTAGCCTGTTTCTCTGTATTGTTCCGTTGTCTTGTTGATTTTGGATGTGGTCCTGTTGACGCCATCTTGTGGAGAAGGGCTTCTCTTGCACCACCAGTGACTGCTTTGTCTGAGGGGTTGTCAAGGCACTGCCCTGCCGGTAGGCCCTGGGTTGGATTGGTATATCCCAGCTATTGGGGGGTTGTGCCTTTTCCGGGGTGATGTGAAAACAATTGTTCAGTTTTTCATCACTATAATTATTTTCCAGATTATCCTTTGAATTGGAAACCCAAAATTGGATTACAGCATCCAAAACAATACCCCTTGATAAAAGGCATGAAAGTGTCTTCACAGGGTTTCCCCCTGTTTTTTTTTTTTGTTTTTTTTTTCCCTCCTTGCCCCTTGGGGAAAAAAAATTCTGATGACAGCTGGAGCAACAGGACCTCCACAGAGTGGCCAGTTGGACTGTCTGGTCCCAGACCAGCTAGAAGTCCCCCGCCTCTGAGCTATGTGTTTTCACTGCTTCTTATTTATTGTACAGTAGCTATTTCCAGCTGATCAAACTTAACCAAGGCCTGCTAAGAACAACACATCACTTCTTTACACCATGTTCTCATGTCCTGGTTTTCCAGAATGTGCAACCTGCCCCAAACCCTCTACCTCCAGCCTCCAGCTAGTGGGTATTTTTAGAGCCTAATCTCATTATGTCCTTCGGCAGCATACGCGCTTATCTCGATAGGAAGCGCTTTGCTTCCAAATGCTGCATTCATGCTCTTTGGGCCCACTAGGCAAACACGAGCATCGGACATGGATCATGGAGCGTCTGGGTTAGCCTTTCCTCCCTTAAACCATTTCCCGGCCTTGGTGCCCACCGTTGACCTCACACTCCTGGTTGTGCAAGAGCGGCATTCCCTGGATGGGTGTCGCCCACCTGACCCTGAGTCAGCCGTCTCTGTCGGTGCCATTGGGTGGCTCTCTCGTCATTCTTATATTTTCTTTTCAGCTGTCCGTTTAACGTTAAAGTTGTACTAGCAGCATCTTTTATAAAAAGCACCTGTCTGCTGCAAGCGCAAGTTTTGGGTCTTGCTGAAACACATTTGTTTAGTAAACAGCTAGTGTAGTGTGTGGGTGAACGTTAAACGCATCCCCTGGGATTTTAAACGGCACTTAACGTGTTGGACAGAGGGAGTACCATTTATTTGGGTGAGTAAGAGTGCCCTCTGCCGTTTGTGAAAAGTGCTACATGTAAAGGCGGGTCATTCAATGCCCTTTGTCCCTGCTCTTGTTACTTATTGCAAACCTTGCTCTTCACTAACATTACTGGAAGACTGTTTGTTTTATTTCAGATGAAAAATGAAACAGATAATTACCACATGCATAATACAAGCTTGCTTATAGCTGTGCACATAAATTTATGGTCATGTCATGAGGATTGTAATAGCTGAATATTTTTGTGCATTTTTCTGTGTGCTTAATGTATTTTCTGTGTGCACCTGTTTCTTGTAAAAGCGCATCCTTATCCTTGCTGTTCTGATGAGCATCCTCATTTGCTCCTCTGAACCGTTCAATGCATGCATCTCACACTGATTTGTGTAACTAATTAGCCATCAGCTGGTGTACTGCACCATTTGGGACTAATTTTTGCTCACAGTTTATTCTTCCTGCTTGTTTGCATTAATGGAATAACTTTTATTCAGCTCATTTAGATGTATTTGCAGGGCAGAAGTATAAAGTAAGGATATGTTGGAATTACAATAGTAAGCTGGATATGTTTAGGATACAGCCAAAAATGACAAACTTCATATCCAAAGAACAGATTTCCCCAAGTGCGCAGAAGCGGAGTGTGATTGGGCATCTGTTTGGAATTCACCCTCAGAGAAAACAATGCAGTTTAAGGATTCTTTAGCCGCCCAACACCTCGAGGTCCAACACCTCCCTCCTCATGCAGCCCACTGAGCTGTTGCCCCCATTGGTCGGTGCTCACAGTAAACAGATGGTCTAGCAGCGTCCCCTCACTTGTCAAAGCGCTGTAATCAGTGAGGGGAAACTCAGTCTGCAGTTCTGCACAGCGAGTTCTTGAGGCTGTGGTAGTACAGGCTAACCAGCCGGTGCTGGGTGAATGATCCTAGTGTGTTTCATTCAGAGCTCTTCTCCAGAGTCACCCGCATTTGCAGCAGATGCTTTTTATATTTGAAAACCTTGTGTTCTGTCTCTTAAAGTCAGCGTCTTGTGGTGGTGTGTGTTGCCTGTAGATACTGACACTAAATTTTAAAAATAAGGAAATAAGAGTTTTTAATGAATCATTATGCTTTCGTGACCACACTAATGATCATATTGCATATAATCATAGCCTGAATTTACTTGCTAGTTTGACCTTTTCGGTAAGAGTCATGCTTCTACTGAGTAAAAAGCATTATGAGACGTTTGCCTTCCACTGTCACCTGTCTCTTTCCTGAACATCTGTGTTGAGTCCCAGTGATTTTGTCTTAATGTTGCTATTGACTGCTTACTTTGACTTACAATGACTGTTCACAATATAACAGTAAGTATCCCAGCTCAACTCACTTGCAACCTGTTCTTCATCGGTGAATAAATTGCATGATTCTTCTCTCATATTTTCTCTCTTTAAACATTATGAATTATTGGCTGGCTTGTTCCATCAGTGTGGACAGGGGTCATGTTCTACCCAGCATAGATTCCGAGCACTAAGAGCGATATGTTAGACCCAAGAAGGAGGACCAGATGCCATACTTTGTTTGATTCATTTTGAGTGGACTGGAGCTCTTAGATCGGTCTTAGACTGTCAAAGAGGAGAGAAGCGAAACATCATATAAGTTAGGGTCTGTGAGTTACATGGCCTGTGACCTAGCAGGACAGTTTCGCACTCTTTTCAGGAAACTTATTGCATTTATTCTGTATGGTCTTCTCCCTCCCCTCTTCTGTATGTGTGTTCTGTTGCAGCCATCCAGGGCTTTTCTCCCCAGCATAAGATCCGGAGCTTCGAAGAGGCACGCGGCCTGGACCGGATAAACGAGAGGAGGCCGCCTCGCAAAGATGGCCAGCAGGCCGACAGTGCTGCCCTCAACTCTATCAACGCAGCCAACTCTCCCAGCAAGAACGGCACAGAGCTCCACTCACAGTAGCGGGGGGGGGGGGGGGGGGGGGGGGGGGGGGGGGGGGGGGGCGGCGGGGGGGGCGGGGGGGGGGGGGGGGGGGGGGGG
>JAODLD010000046.1:14326238-14369853 GCA_026781065.1 Mormyrops boulengeri
GCTATTAGTTAAGTTCTCCCCAAACAAGCTTGATGGGCCGAATGGCCTCCTCTCGTTTGTAAATTTCTTATGTTCTTGAACAGAGGTGCTTTACTGATACTCACTGAGCAGGAATGCCACCCTGATTCTCACTGGGCAAGGACACTTCAGTGATGCTTCACTGAGTAGGGGTGCTTCACTGACATTAATCAAACAGGGATGCTTCACTGACACTCACGAAGTATGGATGCTTCACTGATACTTCACTGAGCAGGGATGCCTCACTGATACTTCACAGTGGGGGTGCTTCAGTGCATCAGATGTACTGAAACTGCCTAAACACTGTAAGCATGCTCCCCTTGTCAACTTTTGTTCTCGGTGTGAGTGTCTTTCCCCTTTATTGCATTGCTGTTATCCCAAACAGGCTGCTTTCACACCTCACTCTGAACTCAGCCCAATGGCCTGCCCATAAACCTGCCCACACTGTTAGTTTATTTTTTTTCATGTTTCTCTTTGTTTTTATAATTTGTTTAAGGGGCAGTGAAGTAGATGTTACCCGTTACCCAAAGTCAGTGTAGAAGAAGCATACTGTATTATTATATTATATTGTATTATATTATATTATTTTATATTATATTATATTATATTATATTATTATTTTGCATTGTGCTATACCTTGGTTTTAATGAATTATTGATATACCAAGATGCTGCATGTTTTTAAAATGAAAGCAGCATTCCATAGTGATATGGCAGTCCACTGTCTTCTCCATGTCACACAACACTCTTGAGTGGCAGTGTGCCTGCCTACTTTGTGTCGTTATTTCGGTGAATATATCAGCAGTCTGTGTGTATTTACCTTTCACAGAGTTTTCACAAAATGTCCCCAAAAAATCTGTAACTTCTGCAAAACCAACATTGTCAGTAAGCTTTGTCAGAAGCACCTTTCCTATTTTTTTTGGCATTAAAACTTTTTTTTTCTTGCTTGTTGTCTGAGTTTTGGGTTTTTGGGATATCAACAACTACTAACCAACCACTGGAAATTGTTATAATAATTATTGTATAGATATTAACATGCTTGGCATGTACTAGAGAGAGAGAGAGAGAGAGGGTGTAGGAATGTAACAGGCTGCGGTGTGTTGCAGAGCTGGGAAACCCTGCACCGGTGACTGTCACTCCCGAGGCCGGGTCGTACCCACCCCCCCAGTCCATGGTACTTTGAAAACTTTGTGCTTGCAATCGCATCTGTGGAGATGCTGTCTGTGACGAGAGGGAACAGCTGTTTAAATTAAATGCAAGAAGGAGAGCGGTAAGTTTGAGCAGACAGGTTTATTGAAGTGATATAGCCTGTCAGCCTGATGGAAGACAAGGCAGAATTAGTTCCCTTAAAGGGAAAGTGTCGCTTTGTTTTATTCAGGTTTTTACTTTGAAATGCACTGAAAGTTAATCTCATACATATTATATGCATCTGCAAGGATCTCATATGGCACAACCATTAATCTTTAAAACATCTCTCTCCCTCCAAACAATAATAAAAATCTAATTTATGTAACAATCTGATCAACAAATTCGTATTGGATCTTTGTTTACAATGAATATTCAACCATTAATAAATCCACAGATTAGTAATTGTAATGGCAGGTAAAATTCAGGACACTGATTTTCCCTGAAAACATGACTGCAGAATTAATGGACTTAGGCTGTTTTGCACAGAATTGCTGGCAGCACTTTTGAAATGGAATATTGTAATTTTTTCCACCAGCAGCCAATCAGGGAAGGCCCTCCAGACTTCACCACTTGATTTAGAAGTGGCTGCAGGGTTGATCTGCTTCATTTTTAAAGAAATCAGAATTACAGCCAGCATTGCATATATGTGTTTATGTGTGGTTTTCATCAGTGCCCGCTGTGTCCTTATTACAGATTTATCCTTTGTCTGCTGACCAACTTAATGTCAGCTTTCAGCTGCTCAGACACAGTACTTGAAACATCATTCATTTCAAAAATGTTATCAAGTTCCCCCTAGAGCTGTAGCTAGAGATTATTTCTACTTTCTCAAAATATATTCTACATCTTACTAATTTAAAAAATGCATGAAAAACATCTTGCTTAAAAAAATATACCTAGCAAAACATGGAATCGCAAAGCTTCATAAATCAGGCAGTTTATTATACTTTTATACTGACATTGCTATCACATAAAAATTTTACATAGCATATCAAACCATGAAGAGGCATAATGATTTCCACCAAGCACGACAGGATTTTACTGAAATGCGTGCCTTCCAATTGTGTGGTGGCTCAGTGGGTGCAGCAGTGGGGTAGAACGAGAGGCTTCACCCCAGCCTGACACCTTCAGGCTTTGTGTGGCTGCTGCCATGATCCCCCTCCAGCTACATTAGTCAGCCCAGAGACAAAGGGTTTAGGCACATCTCCGTCTGTCAATAGGCTTTATTTTGTGCAGAATCCCTGCAATGGTCTCGCATTCCTTCGTTGCATGACTCTGAGATAATTAGCTATGTAAAATCGGATGGATATATCATTTTCAGGGCTTGATTCCTGGTTCAGATATTACCCACAGTTTTAATCATTCCTGCAAGTGCACTGTTTGCAGTGCACAAAGTTCTAGCACAGATATATTAGCAAGGCTATTCCCATACCTAGAAATTAATTAATAAATGAACAAGGCACAGATGAATAAATCAAAGTAATACATCAATCTGTGCTTTGTCATATCAGGGTTGTGGAGAATTCTCATAAAGTTAAAGCTGCAGCAAAGCAATTAGACTTGCATCGTTTATGAACCATTCATACTTTTGAAATGATCTTGATATGATCTTGGCCACTAAACTGCTACCCTCATTTTATTCATTTCATTCATTCATTCACCAATAAAAAAGATCATTTCACCCCCTGGTACAGTGATGTCTGAAAAACTGTATGAGCACCATAATGTATGATGAAATGTAATATACACCGATGAGCCAAAACATCATGACCACCCCCACGAGAAGTGAATAATTTTTACTATTCTGTAGAAATAGTGTGCAACAAGGACAGGGGTCTCCAAGTCCAGTCCTGGAGGGCTACTGTCCAGTATGTTTTCTATCCTTCCTGGCTTCTGATGAGCCACAGCTGTTCCTGATATTTACTTGAATATAGGCGTGACTCATCAGAAGCCAGGTAGGATAGAAAACCTACTGGACAGTAGCTCTCCAGGACCGGAGTTGGAGACCCCTGGTCTACTCTGTTCACTACTCTGGTCTGCTTTACCATGTGTCACCACCAGAGGGTGGCATACTGAAGCCTCATTGCTTGGTTTTTAGATGCTTGTTTAGCCGATCAGCTGCCAACAGGGGTCAGTAGTGCTTCCAACCTGGGAAGGGTTACCGGCGATGTTGAGACTGAAGTAATTTTGGGGCCCTGACTATCTAGTTGGTCGTTTCTTAAAATAAGTTGTTGTGCTGTATATCTGCCTTTGCAAATTTGTGTAGGTCAGGGTTACTATAGATGCACCCTTGTTTAAAAATTGACTTTAAAAGTTAATGCTGTTTCTGTCATAGTGCTTGCTAAGAAAAAGATACCAGTATACATCTGTCTGTGTGTTTTTTTTTTTTTAAACCAGACATGTTTAACTTATCAAACTAACTATTCCCTGATGCAATAAACATGTTAAACTGTTACTTGTTATATTAGTAATCATTTCTGCATTGGTAAGTTCTATCTATACAATAAAGTCTTGCACTTTGACAAAACATTTTTTTGCATAACAAAACTACAAGCTAGCAGCTGGGAAATTGGCAGTAGAGTATACTGAAAACTGCTTACTGAATTAAGGTACACAAGTAAAATTTTCAAATTATGTTTATTAAATATAAAACATCAATTTGCATTTTGTTGCAGTTTGAAGGTGAACATAAAATGCCATTGTAATGCATTTTAAAAACTGCTAACATTAACCACAGCAATACGCAACTTCAATGTATTCAATGTATCAAAATAGAACAAATATGTGCAACACTAAAGCTGCAATTTTGTGCAGCTGTTCAGAATAATAAACATGTTGAAGGACACAGCAGAAGAAATGGTGCAGGGACTTAATTTCAGTTGCAAGTTCTTACTGATTCCTAATGTCCTCTGTAGAATGCAGCAACTTTTTGGTCATTAATGACAGCGTTAATTGTTCATGTAATACAACAAGTGAGAACCACAGTAGGGCTGTGACAAGTGTAATCACCTGTTGTTGCTGAAATGAGATTAGCCATCATCAAGGTTACATTGCTCTACCCCTAAACCAGTGATTCTCAACCCATGGGTCACGACCCAAATTAGAGTCGCGGCATGTTCTGAAGGGGTCGTGTGGCAGAGTTGGAAATGTAAGCATTTTAAAAGCAAGCTCCTATGCTGATTCATGATCAGATTTCCCAGTCCGAGAATTTACCTGTATATACAGGTAATGGGTCTGCAAATCTTTAGTGCAAAACTAGTGAACTCTCAACCAACCCAAGAAGCCAAACCACAGATGCTTAATTTAAAATTCATTGGCACATCCAATCAGATTGGTGCAAATGGCATTGATTAGCATAGATTGCAGACTGCACTGCGTGCTTGATCATAGCATTAATTTAAACCTATACTTGTTATATTGTCGTGACTGAGCTGGCATGGTAAAAACTGGGTTGTGGTGCCAAAAAGGTTGAGAACCACTGTGCTAAACAACAGAATGATAAAAGAGGGGGTGTTCCTGTTCAAAATGGATCATCATGAACTTCAAGATGGAAATCACCTACTGCCGGAGAGATTGTTCATATATGGCATTTATGTACACTGAGAATTTCCTTATTTAAAGATATTATATACATCAGCATTCATCTCTTCGGTCCATGGTCCCTGCTCTGGTGAGAACTACATGAAGCCCATCTCTTTTCCATTTCTGGTTGGCTTTCACACCTGAGGTGGCTTCAAAGCCTAAGAAACAGAGGACAACTTGTTACAACTTAACCAGACAGCCAATCAATGTTGCCAACTGGTGATGATATGATTTCGTTTGGCAACACGGTGCTCATTGTTCAAGACAAACTGATACTGGTAGGTTACATTGGCACCCTAGGCAGTCACCAATAGTAGTATTTCTCAAATGGTGGGTCACAACCCAAAAGCGGTGATGCAGTGTATGGTTATAAAAAAAAATATATATACCCCCACCCCCCAATGGTTGACAACTTTATTATGAATTTGTGTCATGATTTACTGACCAAGTTACAATGAATGCCCTGAGGCTAAACAAGTTCAGAACCACTGGCCTATAGGATTGACCGGCCCTGAGTACTATTTCCTTACTCTATACCTTGTTTTGGTATAAACCTTCTTGGTATCATCCTTTTTAATGTTTTATCTGCCATCTTTACCTTTCTTGCAGCAGCTAGGTTAATGGCCTGTGACCCAGGCTGGAAGGGTGGAGGTATAGGTGGAGCTACAATTGGCTTGGGAACCTGAAATGAGTTTTGTTAGGTCAGGGACCAAAATGTGCAAGTTTGCATAGCTTTAAATATACACTCAGCATAGAGATGTACTAAATGGAATCATTGGACTTAGCAGCTTTGGTCAGTGTCCCTAATATCATTTGGCTTCACTTAAACAAAACAGAGAAAATAGTTTTTTTTTTTCTTTTTTAATGAATATGTTATTTGTTCAGTATAGCATAAGTGAGAATTTGTGGAAATACTACTGAGAAAAGTTACTTCCTGTTTTTTTCTTTTAGGATAAAGTGAGACAGCATTGTCATATTGATACAATTTCTTTATTGTTGATATTGTTTTCATGGCAAATCCTAGGTATTATCCTGTTTTTTAAAATATTATTATTAAATAAATCTGACGTCATTACCTGTCTTGTAGCAGCTGGGTTAATGGCCTGTGACGCAGGCTGGAAGGAGACAGGAGGTGGAGGTATAGGTGGAGCTACAGTCGGCTTGGGGACCTGAAATGAGTTTTGGATAAAGGATAAAGTACGATGTATATTGTCATTTTAATGCAATTTCTTTACTGTAGACCTTGTTTTGGTATAAACCTTCTTGGTATTATCCTTGTTAATGTTTTATCTGCCATCTTTACCTTTCTTGCAGCAGCTAGGTTAATGGCCTGTGACCCAGGCTGGAATGGTGGAGGTATAGGTGGAGCTACAATCGGCTTGGGAACCTGAAATGAGTTTTGTTGGGTCAGGGACCTAAATGTGCAAGTTTGCATAGCTTTAGAAGTATGTGGAACTGCTGAAGGCAGGGCATATGACAAAATATACACAATACAATACAAATATAATATACAGTATAGAGATGTACTAAGTAAACTCTTTGGACTTAGTTGCTTTGGTCAGTGTTCCAAATATCAGCTTCTCCAGTACCACTTTACAATAAGGCTCCCTTTTCCACTTGTAAATGGTAGTAACTCATTAATAAAAAGAAAGCTGTTATAACTTGTTTAAAATGATCTATTAATAATTTACAGTGTTACGACCTAATTATAACCAGATTATAAACCATTATAATAACCAGATTATAAACCATTCATAAACCCTTTATATGGGTAGCCTTATTGTAAAGTGGCACCGCTTCACCTTCGTATAACAGAATTTTTTTTAAAGATTTTTCAGACCTGGCTAATATTACAGAGTTTGTGAACATTTTGTGGTTTTTGAATGGAATGGAAAACCTGTGTTCAGTATGGCTAACTTCTCTGTTTCCTATTTATTAGTTATTTGTCATTTCTCATTCTTCTATTGCACTACTGTTTGCTCTGTCCACCCATGCACCCATCCTTCCCCCTGCAAATGTGAAAAGAATTTCACTGTGTTCCTCTGAACACATGTGACACTGAAACTTGAAATACAGTCACATGGAGGGAGCTGGGACAATGAGTTACCTTGACTTGGAAGTTTGGCGTCGATCGTTGGCTAAAGGCAGGATTGTTTACACCTGAATCCATCTCCTCCTTGTAACGTGCAGGTCTGAGGCAGGAACAAAAGAGAGAGGATGAGTTCTCTTGGATCCTGGTCCCTAAGGCTGTACATGGCATACAGTGTCGGAACTCACGTACCTGTGGGGAATTGAGCTTTTGCGTTTGCGCTTCAGAACACAGAGCAGCACCACAATAATGGCAATTATAATCAGCAAGCTGATTACCACTGTGATGGCAATAATCACTCCTGAAACAAGACCACATGGTTGGCAGGACTCCATCAGGGCTGGCAGTTCATGATAATACACTGTGCAATGTCAGAGTCATTTTAAATGGTAATATGTGGATATTTAAAGTTATTTTTTTAATATCAATAATATCAATTATTCTTATTGATATACTTTTTCTGGCATTTCCCTTCATGGCTGACATAAAACAGCTGGTCGCATTCTGTTGCTACCACAAAGAAAATTAACAGATCTTTTTTTTATCTGATTATTTCTCTATAGATCATTGACCTTGTCAGGTTTGAAATACTTTATGGAACATGATTTGGTGATGTCATTAGTTAGAAAACGGTGAGCTGTTGTTCCTCAGATATGCTCCATTTTCACTGTGGATTGAAATGTCAAGTCTGCCTCTGTATATCATAATGAAATGGCCAGTCGGACAGCCAGTTGAAAAAGAAAAAAAAAGAAAAGTGAAATGACTTGCCCTGATGTAATACTTCATGTTTCACATCTTGTTTAAGACATATGCAGGAAATAGCTGTGAACTCACCTGAAGCCAGTTTCTGGAAGCCTTCAGCCATCCGATCACAGTCAGGGGGGAGCCATCCTGGCTGACACTGGCATTCCCGCCTGTGGTTGCACACCTGTAGGATGTGATGTCACTGTGTTTATGCTGGGTGTGTAATTAACAGTGATGCTAAAGATGTTATGAGAGAATTCTTTGCAAATTGCTCCATTCCATGTGTTTGGCTGCTAGAGGTGAATTACTCAGAGTCTGGAATATGTGGCATGGTTCAATACTTAAAACTGACCCGATACAGCACTAGCATTGTTGCAATATGTGCCCACCAAGATGTAGCAAAAATGAAAAGCAGTAGCAGCTATCAAGATTAACACTTCTGTATCGATTAAAAGATATTCAGTACCAAGGCTGTTTTCCTGTTGCTCTGTTTTACCGATTTTATCTTGTCACATTTGAATCTGATTAACTGGGCTGGTATTGTCCCTACAGGATGCCTCATAACTGAGTTCGGCACTGCCTTCTGCAGAAGCAGGCTGTCTGTCTATTGAGCATGTTCTGTCGGTCAAAATCCTGTGAGCTTACTGCATTGCCTTTGCACCTTGCTGAACAATTGGTTGCTCTGTAGGCCGCCTCTAGATCTACACACTCGTTGTTCATGCAGACCTGGGAATGACAGATTTGATCAATCGACACAAAAATCCTGACGAAGTGTGGAACATTCACACAATCATAGCTTATTTTAACCTCACTTTCTTGTTTACCTCTAGACAACCCTAGTAGGATGGTTATTGTCTTACCAGTCCGTCACCGCATTTGGTCCCAGTGTCCACCTGTCCAAAGTCAGTGTTTGGGTCATCGCTGAATATGGCTTTGCAGCCAGGGAACGATACCAGACGGTTATAGTTGGGGGTGTCTTTGCCATTGATACAGAACAGCTTTCCACACATCACATCCCTACAGGGAAAATGAGAGAGCGCAGTCAATCCTCCTAGTCCATCACAGAGTACAAAGCTGAATAGGAGGCTCTAACTGTCAGTCCTTACTTTTTCTGGCATCCTATATAGGTGTCTTTGGATAGACGTGTGCAGAACCCATAGTAGACCCCTCTGGTGTTCTGCCTGTAGCAACTTTCATCTGCCAGCTCAGCAGCTGTGAAATAAAGATCTTTTAGATATTGCTGGTTTGTCGCTTACTGTGTGCATGAGTGCTGAATGAACCTGATGAGTGAGTGACTTTCAGTGAAGAGATGAGAATGACAGGAGAAAAACTTACTGCTCCCCCAGATCTTGATGCACTGACTTTCGCGCATAGGACACTGTCCATTGTAGCAGTAGCTCTGCCCATCCTTGCAGGGGATGCCATTTACAGAGAAGACATCCTCTGGGCAATCTTTCGACTTCCCTGTGCAGTACTCAGCCAAGTCGCACTCATCCTTCTGCCATCTGCACATCCTGGAAGGGGGCATGAGCTGCAGAAAGAGTGAGCGTCATGAAGAACTCATTAGCCTGCAAAATATACTAAGAAGTTCACAACTGGACTTGACTATGTCTAATTTCTAATTAATTTCATACTTTGAAGCATATATTTCAACACAGGAACGTTGACTTCTGCTTGTGATGCTTATTTAGACCCACATACCATTTTATTGCATAGTTTATTATGCTCATTAAGGAAAGGACAACAGTTATTTATCCATTCTTTTATTAACTGCATAGTTCTTGCTCTCTTGGGTTCCTGTGGTAACCTCACCAGTTCCCCCCAGGAGCCATGACTGACGTGTGATTCAGTGGAGAGACAAAGAGGTGGTGTGGGCTTACCTGAGCCTTTTTATACTCTGGCTGAAGAATTCTGGGAAAGGCTAGGGCTGATCATGTGGATGTTTAAGGGGGGGGATTATTTGTTTATTTCAGTTGGGAAGATTACAGATATAAGTTCCCTGAATGGTACTGTAAAGTACTGTTGCTGGCATGAATTTGTAAGGTCATATGGTATCCATGGCTATTCTTTGTTACATGTGCAAAACTAGGTTTCTAGTGGGAAGGAACTAACAGGAGTTTCCCTACCAGAGTTTGATACTTGGCCCCTAGGGGTGAAAAGGATGGTTACTTCCCGTTGCAGAGTTTTTTGTTGTTTTGATCCCGTTGGGGTAACACTGGGATATATCTGTTAACCAGCTGAAGAGATGTGTATGTTACATGTGGTGTATGTCTCCTGTTTTTTGTTTTTTTTTTTCTTTTTCTTTTTACCAGAAACAGTCAGTAAATAGTTTCGAAGCTCAAGCTAATAAACCTGTGAACTCTGATTTTTTAAGCACTCTGGATTGTCTTGGTCACATCACCACAGTGCTCTTTATTTTTTTAGAAACAGATGGTAAAATCCATAGCCCTGTTTGAATGTGCATGGTTCATGCGTCAAAGGCAGGTATGGAGTTATATCCCTAAATTCCAATTAAAGCCCTTTATTTTACATGACTATTACATTATTAATTCCTCCTTTTGACTGTCTTCCTCTCCTGATGCTTAACAAATGTAATCATTTATCGATGAAATGCTAATGTCACCTTCAATGACTGTAAGAGGCATTTGAAGTGGACTAACAGCGCAGCAGCCCCTAGCTTCCCCGACCTTGGCCCTCAGTGCCGCCAGATAACTTACCTTACAGTTTTCACAGCATTCTCCTCCTTCACATTGTGACCCTGCCGTTAATGTGCAGGTCGTAGCGTTGCAGCAGGGATTGTTGCATTCCTGTCAAATATAAAAAACAGTAACAGTGTCAGGATTATTTGAAGGTTACAACTTGTCATATTCTCTCCTGCCTCTAAGTTCAGCCTCCAACACAACCAGTATGAAAGTAGCCCCTGGCAAACTCTTTGGCTCATATCATGCATTTTTTGAGATGATTACATGCTGGAGATCACACATGAAATCTTGGAAGTCCATGGAATTTCCTTTGTGTATCACAGGAATGTGCTAGGAAAGTGAGAGCCTGTTCTTCCTGCCTCAGCATGGAGTGTTTTTTGGATTGTGAGTAGATTGCAGATAGTGTCTTTCACAAGTTGCAACAGGACAGCTACTGGAATGCATGCATGTCTTGAAATCTGATTCCATACCAGTTTTGAAGATGTGCTGTCATGTCTGGACATTATCACCAAGAGCCCAAAGTCTTTATGATTTGTCCTATCTAGCCTTAAACTAAATTATGTCACACAATTGTCACAAAATCTGCGAACACAAAATACTGTTCAAATATTTTCATTTACTTTCTGCAAGTAATGTATTCATATTGCTTACATATAAATTTGCATGATTATTTAGTTTTTCAGCCTGGAAAAGGCTCTAGGCCCCCTGTAATCCTGAGCAGAAGAAGCGGTTAGAAGATGGATGGATGTATAGTCTTTCACTGGTAGCTGGATGTTTCAACCATTTTGTTCTGGTTTAAGTAGCACCCAAATGTTATGTCTGATCTTGTTAGCTGTAACCTCTGAAACGATAATAGCTTCAGAATGCACTGCCAAGTTCAAGCCAGATAAGGCAGCACATTTAATTATGGAATAATTGTGCAGATTATACCGCATCTGGTCTCCAAAACATGAAGGTTATTTTCAAACAGTGATGGAATGGACAAGACCTTGGTGGTTAATGACCTGGCTTCTGACACATTCAAGTACTGGACAGGAGAAACTACTACGGTTCTCTCAAATGGGGGGACTAATAGTTTACCAATCTATGTAAAGTAGTTAAATAACATTTTCTGTACTGGATATCTGTTCTGATATCCTTCTGAGTGCTGGATAGTCGACACATCTCAGCTTTTTGTTGTTCCTTTTCCAGCCATTACTGAATATGGGGAATGTGTGAGAGATGATTTATTCAAATGACAGGAGAAAGGAGGTACCTCAACTGTGCCACAGTCACACTCCTCCCCCTTCTCCACGAAGCCATTCCCGCACACAGGCGGCGATATTATTGCGTTGTAGTCCGGCTTGTTGAAGAGACACTGTGGGTTTCTGGAATCCAGATACTGCCCATAGCTGTTACCGCTGCAGCTGCTGAAATGCTTCGGGATGTTGTACCTGGAAAGAGCATTTTGGTTATGCACAGATCTTCCTATGATAGTGGTGCATGACTTGATTAAACTACACTCAGTGGCCATTGTTTTAGATATACCTATCCAGTACCAGGTAGGACCCCGCTTCAAGGTTCAATCGCTATACAGTAGAGACGTGTCTTTTTGCACACAACTGTTGTAATGAGCTGTGCATGTTGCCTTCTTGATTGCTCTTTTCTTCATGTTATCATTTTCCTCTGACCGCTCACATTTACATGGTGTTTTCTCCCGCATAACAGCTGCTGACTGAAATAGTGCATAAAAGTCCCTGGAGGGTACCTGTTTCTGAGATGCTGGAGCCACCATGTCCAAAATTGCTTAGATCACATGTCTTTGCTAATCTAATGATTAGTCAAGAAGTAACGGAACCTCTTGACCCTGTCTCTCTGGTGTATATCTTGTGTTGCAGCCATTTGACTGGCTGTTAGGAATAGCAGGTTGCTTGTGTGTTAGCAAGCAGGTGTGCCTAATAAAGTGGCCACAATACTGGAACACACTATAGGCAGTCCTCAGGTTGCAAACGAGATCCGTTCCCTAAGTCGAATTTGTAAGTACGTTGTAAAAATAATAATACAGTACATAATAAAAGTAACTACATACGGTACTGTATCCCTAGCCAACAAGCCACTTAAGCTGTGCCATTTTTTTCAGGAGTGTCACAGAAGTAGTGCATGCATTCATTATCACAAAGCACTGTATGTAACCCAAATTTTTAATGTAAAAGGCTTTATGGCAGGCCATTCGTAGGGGTGAGTTGTCTGTAAGTCGAGCGTTCTTAACCCAGGGCACCACCAAGAACTGGTAGCCTGCAGATCACAATCTTGTCACTATACTGGTCTCACTTGGTCCTGGAATTAATTTGGAGGGGCTCTTACGAGAGGGCGGCAGACATGATGCAGCTCTTGTCAACACAGACGCATGAATCGCTGTCATGGTTCATGCCCAGGTTGTGTCCCATCTCATGAGCCAACGTTGCACCCACAGCAATGGAATTGGAACTGTGATCCTGGGAAAGACCATATTGGAAAATCAGCAATGCTCGTTAATGGATTAGCATGTTGCATGATTTTTAAGTCTAAAATGTGCCTTGGTGTTTCACTTCTGCAGATGTTTTTCCTCCACGTCTGTGTCTGTCAGTCATTGAAATAAGTGAGAATACAACACCAATGATTTTTGCTTTACCTCACTTTGTGGTACCACAGAATTAATGGAATTCATGCACATGTCATTCTAAGATGTAATTTCATAGTGGCTGTGATGTGATAAGAGTACCTGGATCACTCCTGTTGAATGAGTTGCGCAAAAACTGCCCACGTATGCCAGTCCCACAGTGGCCCCTTCGAAATCGATGCCCCTATGAGAAGAATCACAGTAGACGCTGTGTGAATAGCTGACCCGCTTGTGAGAGTGGTGACATATTTGTGTTAAGTCAGCGTGGCAGTAGTGTTCAGACCCACGTTAGCAGATGAGCATTGTCATGTTGCTTCACCAGGGAGGTCTTCCTCCAGTTTGTGAAAGCATCCAGAGTTGCTCCAGCAGGGGGTGTCACTGCAATTTTGTCCTGGTCTGTCCACACCTCAAGCCCAGTGAGGGCAATAAAAGTCTTGAGAGGCTTGTAGACCTGCATGTATGCCAAAGCAGAGTGTTGATCTAAATGAATTACTCCTACATAAGTACTTCAGGTCCCTCCAAGGCTATTTCTTTTCTCACACCATTGGTTTTTCTAAACACTAGCCTTAACCCCCCCCCTATTTTTTTGTCTCAGCCCCTGAATTTTTTTTTAAACCATTTAGTCATTTAGTCATAGGCAAATGTATTCATGGGGAGGGAGGCATCCTGTATTTCTTGAGCCTAAATCCTAGAATCGTCTGTGTTTCACACACAAAAAAAATCAGTGGTGTTTTTTACAGGGACTGGCTTCCATTCCATGGTGTGCCTGCTTGTGTGCTTTGTGCTGCCTGTCCCCCCCATGACCCTGACCAGGACAAGCAGCCAGAAGGAGGCTGGATATATTTTGTACTGGATATAAAAGAATACAATGATTACTACAATGATTAAAATGATTATTGCTAACAGTGCAGAATGTGCCACCCGTGATACAATTTTTCGCATTAAAAATTTTTCTTCTTCCATAAATTAGTCATTAATTACAATGACTCACCAGGTTGACGTAGTTGACAATTTCAAATATCCTCTTTCTCAGCTCATTTTCGTTGCTATTCATCTTCTTGTACTGAAAGGAAATGTGGTCTATGTCAAATATGGAATACTCCTTTCATAGTATGACAAAAGATATTTTTACAGGTTTTAATCTGTAAACACCTGTTTCAAAAACTATTACAATCCAATACATTTTTCTAGGACTCCACAAACATTTACTCTGAATGTGGTAAACTGTACTGGGAGTTAAATGAATGATGTCTTCTCTGAATTGACGACACAGGTGAATAATATGCTAGCAGTGCTGAAATCATTAGGTAGAAATCTGTGAAAGGTGGCTTCGCTCCTTGCGGTACCTCTCTATTATCTGCAACGAGTAACAAGTCCACATATTTCTGCTGCTGCAGGAGTGGTAGCCCCTGCAGGGAAAATACAAAAACAGAACTCTCATTTGTAGACAAAACGAATAACACCATTGAGTCCTGTCCCTTCAGGGATGTTTTTCGTTTGTTTACACTAAGTAAAGATGGTGGCATATAGATGTTTGAGTAATGTATGACTTTGCGGGTGGAGCAGGGATGTTTGGTTACTCCTATGAGTGTTTGGGTGAGATTGCTATCTTACTGAGCTGCGGGAACGCATTTTGCCTGTGGTCGGTGGGTGGACGGGGTCCCAGCTGCTGTTGGTGACTCCGCACACTGCAGGCTCTTCATTCAGAGCCTCGTATCTGGACAAGGCGTGGTCTCCATCATCAGTCCCCGACATCGGTTCAATCAGATACTGCTGTGCGGCTGTTCGGATGTAACCCCTAGTCACAATGATCAGAAAGCAAAGTTATTTGCTTCTATAAAGTCAACCTTGTCTAAACAACATATTGAAAACAATAATCCACCAGCAGACATAACTTAGGGTCTTTGAACCGGTATAAATTACTACCCATATTTACACTCACAGTGGCTGCCTTGCATTATTTTGTTCTTATGCACAGTTGATCCTTATCGAGTGGATAGTGAGAAATATCACAGAGATGTAGCTACTACCTCAAGCCATCACACGTGCTGATGCTGGCAATGGACTCTGTGTCATTCACTATTCCTCCGTGATAGTAACAGTGGTCCTGTGTGGTAGAAAATGGTACAAGAGATTAACATTAACCACGGTGTCCTCTATGTTTCAACTAGAGACTTTTAGTAAAAATTTAATTTTGGTTATTTTTGGACTTACCCACATCGCTAGTGTGCTTTTGAATACGTGTAACTGCTGCTTTATTGGCAAATTATGACAGGAGATTAAGTATTTGGTTGGTATGCCCCCTCCACTGTTTTGACAAAATACCTTTTATTGGCATCAGAAAAAGTTATATCTCATGGGAGTAACTTTGGTAACAGTACTTGAGGGGGCACAAATACTTAGAAGTAAGTCAGTTACTACTGAAGTTCAAATCATGAACAAATATAGTAGTTGCTTGAGATAAAAGATATGTCACAATTCATTTATGATGAATGAACATAAGATCAGCATGTCAGTAAGATTAAGTTTGTGGTTAATTATTATGTAAGTAATTGCATAATACTACATTATTTGTACC
Organism: Mormyrops boulengeri; assembly: GCA_026781065.1. Taxonomy (NCBI): domain Eukaryota; kingdom Metazoa; phylum Chordata; class Actinopteri; order Osteoglossiformes; family Mormyridae; genus Mormyrops; species Mormyrops boulengeri. Next base: position 14,341,774 of record JAODLD010000046.1, read on the forward strand.
GCCTCCAGTAATGTGTTAACTTTTACTGCCAGGGGGAATTCTGTGCTCTTACATACCAAGTCCTTTGGAGTGACAGTGATCGGGGCCCCATTCTCACTGTAGGTTGTCTCACTGTAACCTTTAGTCAGCAAGTCCCTGTAAAAGGTATAACTTCAATGTACTAATAGTGATACTAATAATGTAACATACAGGACGCTGGTCTCATAAATAGCTCAGAAAGGAAAGGTGTACTTTCCCATACTCACTGTTTCCAGTCACCAAGTGAGTATTGTATTAATGTTTATTGCACAAGATTTCCCACAAGATTTCAGAGTCTAGGATTCTAACTGCAATAAACAGCCAATTTGACAAACGTCTGTCAGCTGACAACCGCCATTGTTGAAAGAAGTGTTGCATTTCCTCTCAGTATTGCTGTAATTCTCTGCAATAGTGACTGAGTGGCATTGAGAATGGGTAAGAGAAGTGGCTGTTGTGACCAGTCTAGTCCATCCATCCGTCTTCAAAACATAATTGTTGTCTAGGGTGCGGGGGGGCCTGGAGCCAATTCCAAGGAGCATGGGGCTGATGTACGTCATATCTATTGCAGGGAGCATACCTACACAGGGGTGCTGGAAATGGGGGGGTAGTGGATATCTGCGGACCCCCTCCTCGTCCTGTCACTCTTACTCCTCAGTTAAAAGCACATTTTATTCTCCATGAAGTCTGACCTATATATCCCCTCTACAGCTTTCACCACACTCTCAGTAATGTCACATGAACAGATTTCTATTTAGGCCTATACAATATTGAAAAAAAATTCCATTGCGATATTTTTGGGTTTTTCGATCACCGTTCTTAATGCCATTTTTTGGATGCATTTGTGTCATGATATATATGAAATGGATAAGACAAATTAAAAACATGCTCCTGCACGTTATTCAGGCCAATTTGTTGTACGTTCAGAGCACAAGCACAAAACATATACCTAAAGAAGATTGTAATCCTATATCAGACAAAATCATTTTATCATGATGATCAGTTTTTGGATTTAGTAATGTTTAGTTGCGTAACTGCACCCTAAAGTGTTAAAGTGTCTTATTTTAAGTAATACTGAAGCACATCTGTGTGCCTCAGGATGAACATGCAGATTTGACACACACAATGCAGAGGTGGGGTTTGAACCCCCAATCCTACTGACGTGGAGGAGAAAAACAGCTTGTTTGCCATTATCACATGTGTTTATATTTTTATCAGACAACTATATCCAAAGCAATGTACATTTTTGAGAAAGTGGGGTCAGCCAGTCCCCAGAGAATCTGTCCCTGCTCCAGGGCCCAGTGGTCATGAATTAGTTGCCATGCAATCACAGACACAGTCTCAGTCCACAAGGTCATGCACCACTGCAGTCAGAATGCTGACTAAGAATGTCTGTGTGAGCGGTCGTCCTTTAACAATGGGAACTGAGACTGTGCCTTATGTGTTTTTTGGGGGCGGTTTTGTCAGCTGTTCTCAGAATTTAAAGCCAAAAGAAATGACTAAAGTGATTCTGAGAGTATCTGTGTCATTTGTCGAGGCTGTATGAACAGCGTGGGAAGAAGTTCAGTATTATGGGATTACATTTCTAGGTCTATTTATTTCCATTGTTTACCTACATTTGGGCACTCAGTATATACAGTATAGAATCCAGCCTCCTTCCCTATACTGTCCTTTGTTTTGTGATTATTTAAATTATTATGAATCCCTCCCCTTGTCATTTGCTGTCTGCTTGTTGCACTGTTGTCCTGGGGGGAACATTATCTGGTGCTACTCTATACATTTATATGGACAATAAAGCCCTCTTGGCTTGACATAACTCAGTGGTAGGCTTACACTATTATAAAATATTGTAGCACTGGTGGGCAAATCTGCTCAGCCTTCGCTGCTCTCGTGACGTCTCGGTCTGCCCAGCGCTACATTGGTGTCAGCAGTGGGATGCTGGAAACGACCCCACTGGTGCAACTGGAGTGCACACTCTACAAGATCATCCGGCAAGCCCGCTCCAGCTCGGCGGACCTCCAGGCAGCTGAGAAGCGGTGGCACGTAAGGAGGATGACTAAGGACGCGAAGCTGGTCTGCTGGTGCTGCAGGAGAGATGGGCACCGGGCACCCTGCTGCCCGAAAGCCCACACCAAAGCCGGGGGCAAATGAGCATAATATATATATTTTACAAAGTGCAAATAAGCGTGTCTTATTTTTCAGATACTTCGACAGACACATTGCCTCTGGTTTACAGCTTTTCCTAATTGTGTTTGCTGTTTCAATAATAAATAATCCCAGAACAAAGTCAACTTTCCCTGGTGTACCAAAATGGCACAGAACCGTGAACCTAAAACCCACGTTTGTACTATACCGTCACGTTTGTGTACCGTTACATCCCAATACTGTGTAAATGACTATGACATGTACACAGCCACTTAATATTATCTTTCTCGTGGCATGGAATGCGGTAGAAGGAGAATTCGTTAGTGTTTTTTTGTTTTAATATTAAGTTAAAACATTGAGACAACACTGTGGCAAATTGGCTTGTACTCGGGTTGCCCCTGGAAACAGTTTTATCACATAATTCAAACGTCATAACTTAACAGGGGGATTGTGTCAAACACGCACACACACACAAACCTTGTACCCACGTAGTAAAGAGCGATCGGGGTTCTGCAGTCTGAACATGTGTAATATGGGAACTAGTATGCAACTGCTTTGTATGATGCTGTTTTATTTCTAACGAAGGTTAATTGCCCAAGATGGGTGGAGGTACACTGGTGATGATGATGCAATGGTAATGAATACCACACTGAAGCAAGAATAGCCTTTCTCATAAACATCACTTAACCATAGTTCATGTGGGAGTCTGATGCCTGTGAATTAATATAGGCTTCTTTCACTCTGCCTTATTATTGTCTAAGAAGTTTGTTTTTTGTAACTTGACTCATCTTGTTCCTTATTACCAATCCCAATTAAATTTATATAACCCTAGTATGTTGTCTTTGAAGCAATTTGTAAGATTGGTAATGAGTCCAAAAGCCTGAGGATGAGCACATTACTGTCTCTACAAAATGTCTGCAGGAACCTGGTTTGTCAAAGCCTGCTGAGCATCCTGAGACGTCGCGTGAATGTCTTTCTTTGATTGTTATTTATTTACCTCACCCTGCCCCATCTCAGCATTATCTCTCTTGAGTATTTGTGCTTTCCTTGCACTTTTTGGATTGATTGACTTACTCATTCTTCTCCAGGTGCAGCACGACATCCTGGCCATCAACTTGCATCCCATACTTCAGCACATCTGGTCGGGACGACTGGCGACAAGACAGAGTACAACCTGAATTCCATGTTGATCGTGTTGATTTTCAGAGGGAAATTGTTCTTCTGGTAAGACTCAAATTTGGCTCAAATGTTTTATTCAAGGGATTAATTTTTTGAGGAGTGGTTTAGTAAGTAAGAGGGGGAGAAACGCAAAGGCTCACCTTCGTGCCTCTCCTGTGCAAAGCATGTAGCTTGACGGGCCTGATGATGACATGATCCTTCAGTCCTTCTGGCTCAGGATGGAGGCTTTCTGTGGGGAAACCAGCCATTATGAAATCAGCATATGAAGCTGGTTACTGTCCCACCGCAAGTTTCTTTTTGCTACTTAAAAATGCCATATAAGCTGACATTGGTTATGCTGATCTGACAGGGTGATTTAACAAGTTGATTTTTGGCACTGATTAAGGATCGTGTCACTTCTCGTCCTCTCAGAGCATCAAGCGCTGCTTGTCTGGAACCACCAACACTTAAAAGAGGACGACATGCATCAAGACTTTTTGCAATGTTGGCTCCTCAGTGGTGGGACGAACCTCCTCTTGCCATAAGAACGGTCGAGTCCCTTGCTGTCTTCAAACGTTGCCTGAAGACACATCTCTTCAAAGAGTACCTAGGAGACTAATACCCCTCTTACTGTCCACTCTATCCATTAAAAAAAAAACCCACTCACAATGTTTGTCAGTTATTCCCTAACAAGGTTTTTATACAACGTACTTAGCGATAACTTTGGTTTCAATGACAGTTGTTGATTTTAGGTCTAGCTTATATATCAAAGAACAGTCCTGGACTACAAAGCACTGTTGTAAGCCACTCTGGAAAAGAGCATCTGCTAAATGCTGTAAATGTAAATGTACATTTTTTCTTTGTAATTTGGAGAGTCTTACAAGCTGAATCTCTGGACCACGGCAACCCTTTTTCGTTTCCTCCCTTGAAACGACGTATAGACTTAGTTTCACAGGAAATGTCACCTGTCATTTGGTCACTGTTGGCTGTTATAGAGGCAGGTCAAAGAAGGAAGAGAGCTGTTTTATGATCTCTATTGTGGCTCTCCATGGGGATGTTTCTACACTTAAAGCACCAAGTTTCCTAACGACACTTTTTTTAACTAACCACTTACACTGAATATCATAAAGGCTTTGCTGGACTACTCGTTCAGTTTTGACTATTGAACTAATATTGCCCTTTCAAAAATGTTTTGGTAACTGATAGCTAAAAGATTATTCGTTATAATTCTTCTGGCTGCTTATCCAGAGCAGGGTCATGAGGAGGCCCTAGGAGCCTATCTCAAGCAGGATGGGGCACAAGGCATGAGTACCCTAACGTACTATAAGCCACCATACATATAAAGACAAATAATCCTGTCCTGTCATGAAGTGGCATCCCATCCATGGTGTACACTTGCAAAGAACAGACTGCAACATTTTTAATTACGGCTATTCATCTAGGTAGTATGTGTATAAACATAAAAAACATAATTTAACATTAGAACATATGCAAATTAACAGGAATTTCTTCTGTTCTCTGATATCTTTTTGGAGAGTTGGAAGAACACCACTTTGGTTCCCAAAACACTTAGAGTTACATCAGCCATTCCATGTATTTGCTGAATTTCAACACCATTTCAATTAATTAAATTAGTTAATTAGTAATTCAGTGAGATATAGATTAGTGAAACAAGGTGGAGTAGTGATTGAGTAAAAAAAAACACAAGTATTGGATGGATGCTGTAAGTGACTTTAGCAGAGGTTTGGAAACAGCTAAGTTAACACACTTTGACAGGCATAATATCATAGTTGTACAGCAACATGAAGATCATTTAAACCATATTTTTGACTACCTAAATGTTTTGCACAGTACTGTATATATAAAGAAAGACAATATACAGTATTTCACTTTATACCTTAGAAGAACAAAGGCATGCTCTTTCAGGAGCATGATGCATGTAAATAAATTATAGTTAGGTCAGCGGGATAGTTGATATATACGCATACATACATATAAGGTTCCCATCTTTCTGCCAGCTAAGAACCAAGCGGAGGCCAGACTGCGACAGCAATTGTGTAACAGCTTCCCACAGAACAAATAGTTCTTTCCTGTTCTCGATTGCAGCATGGATCTAGTGTTATAAGTACATGTTGCAATGTGTCAATTACCTGTAGTGTTGTGAAAATGTGATTCTTAGGAAGCAAGGACACCATTAGGGATTATTGTACAGGCCATTACTATTTACTAACAAACTGCAAGTATTTCTTCAGCCCACAAGTAACCTAGCAAACCTTAACGTCAGGATTATCCATAAGTACGTGTACAATGACCAGATGCAGCACAGAGTCTCCTTTCCTCTAGAGGTAATTGAGTGTGTAATTACAAGACAGTATTAGCAATGGGACCTTTAAGGAATGTTGATAAATGCAAACAATTTAAAAGAGAAATGAAAAATGGAAGAGTGCAAAAAAAGAGGAAAAAAATAAGAACAAAGACTTTCTAAAGCAGTTCCTGAAAACGTATGTCCTGTATTTGGAATTGTGTATTTCAGGTATTAAGCTGCAAGTTAAAGAACCAGAATGAGAGAACTTTACTTTTTTATTATATCTATTGGGCAGCAGGAATTGTCTTGGTAAATAAAACCTTTTAACCTATAGGTTGCTAGTTACAGGCCCATTTAGAGCTGTGCAGTGGTATCACTGAGCAGTGTACACATCCTGAGTAACTGTAATGACTGGAGCTGTGCGGCGGTATCACTGAGCAGTGTACACATCCTGAGTAACTGTAATGACTGGAGCTGTGCTGCAGTATCACTGATCAGTGTACACATTCTGAGTAACTGTAATGACATCTCAATTTGTATATATGGGTACAGTTGTTGTATCTTGTATATAAGAAGCTTCCACACCATGAAAACCATGTAGACCTTAACCTATCTTTTTATTCCAGTTTACAATCTTTAGAATCACAGACAGCTAATTGGGAACTGAACTTGCATTCAAGACATGTAAACAAAACTTTAATGGACAGTCATTTATGTTTTAAACTGTACGCCCAGTGTGGCGTACATCAACGGGTTGTACATAATTGTTGCAATGTTATTAAAAAACAATTCTGCTGTCATAGACCATTAGTGTGGTGTTACATTAACAGGTTGTACATAATTGTCGCAATGTTATTAAGAAACAACTCTGCTGTTCAGTAGAAGGTAACTGGTAGCTTACCTGAAGACCCACATACAACCAACAGCAAAACAATCCATGACGCAGGAATCATTCTAGTCACAGTCTCTCTCAAGCTTTTTACTGAAATGAGAGAAGGAGTGGCAGTTTATAGATCGGCAGCCTCCTCACGTGGCTCCGCTCTCAGCCACTCCTTCATTCTTTCGTCGCTCTTTCAACCAGGCTTTCGGGGCACAGCTTCCTTGTTATGTTTCACGTGTGTTAACATGCTGTATCAGGCACTGAAAGAGGAATGCAGTTCCAAATCATTGATGTATACGATTAATCACAGTAGATGTCATACAATGAATCACTTAAGCACCACCCCCCTCCACCATCAATTGTTTAATTTGCTTTGAAAGGTTTTTAGAATGGCGCCCTGCAGTAGTCAGAAATAAACAAACCTGTTCTTTTACTCAAATCAAGTAATTATGGTTAAATTAAAGGAGTATTAGGTAGTACTCTGCTTTTTTTTTAGTTTTCCAACCATAATACTATCCTAATATAACGTAGATCAAGAGTTCAATCTATATTGACCCAGTGTGCAATACATTTGCAGTGCTCTCTAGATGACTTTTTGTTTCAAGTACAGATTCTGTGTTACATGTAAATAAGTTAAAGTAATAAAGACAGAACTTGTGGGCGTTCCGTTTATTTTGGAATATGTACAGGCTGATCTAATTCAGGAGGTCAGAATGACTCAAAAGAGTGTCATTTGTTGCTGGACACAGCACATTATGGGCTCACTTGATTTTCTGCCGTTTATTTTATTTTTCTGACACATCACAGCATAACCAAAGGAATATAACAGACTGCCAAACAGCATGTAATAAAGTGTTTGTCACTATCTGACTGAAATTAAATGGCCATTTGTTTTTTGAAAATTTGTCAGACGGTCTTATCTACAAGGCGGTGACTTGCACAGTATTAGTAGACAGATGATAGCAGTACAAAGAGCAATGAGAACCTGTGATCTGTCTCTGAATTTCCAAAGCAATTTAACAATACAGTACGGTTAAAACGTTAGTTAATCATTAGTGAGTGAAAACATAAAAATGTCACAGAGGTGGTTAGAATAAAATTTAGTCAACATCCAGGAAATCCTCTTTCATAACCATAACTGGAAATCTATCTGCTCACTAAACCTCATCCACCATGTAAGCGGAAGTACGTACTGGGGCAAATCAGCTCATGACGAATCTCATTAGTCATAATAACTTTAGAGCACTTACCTTGCTATCAAGTAAAGCAAGTTTTACCAAGTTTTGTGTCTGTGTGTGTGAAGAGAAATAATTATATGGAAATACTCCACATAGTATGTTCTGCCGTGATCTATTTTTCTATTACTACGATGTTTACTTCGCTGTTATTAAGAACGGCAAGCAGTTTTTTCTCCCTTGTGCTTATTATTTTTAACCGTGTGATTCTAAGACAAGAACTGTGTTAGATTTATGCAGATGTATTAGCTGCCTATATGAACAGATGTGGCTAAGTGGGTGTACTGGGTATACTGTAAGCCTGACACCTCCAGGGATTGGGGTTCGATTTCTGCCCCCAGCTTGGTGTGTGGAGGCATGTCCTCCCCGTGTTCATCTGACTTTACTTGAAATACTCTGGTTGCCCCCACAGTCCAGGGACATGTGACTTTGGTGAATACGTGTCATTAACCTGTCCTTAGTGTGTGATTGTGTATGACATGCCGTGTTGTGTCATTAAGAGGCCATGGGAACACATGCCCAATGGTGCATTTTCCAAAACCTCCCATTACAACTTACATAATCGAGCCCATTCAGTTGCATGGTGCCACTTATGTGAGTTGCTAACATATTTAGCAGTTATGCTTTGGGGAATGCACCTCAGGTTTGATATCTATTCTAGCAGCCTTAAGTGGATAGACTTTGAATGAGGCTCTACTCACATCAACTCTGGATAGACTGAGTACCTGATCAATGGGAGAGGCGATGGTGTTCCTCACAGGCTTATCCAGAAGGGAGGTTTCCCTGTCACATGTGCTGGTAGAGCATATTACATTGGTCCTTAAATCACTGCACTGGCTTCCAGGGCATCACAGGATTGAGAGGTAAGGTCTGCTTCTGAATTTCCACCACACAACAAACCACCTCAGGGATGAGAACCCGAGTGCAGCCATGCAGTAGGTGATACCTCGGCACCACACAAGTACAAATGGACCGGTGTGAGGTTTTTTCCAGTGGCTGGAGGGCCAATCCTGCCACCGACCCCCAAGCTTTTCCCTGTAAGTTGGAGAACTTCCTTATTGGGCTGGATGTACATTAATGTCACACCCAGGATGAAGCAATCGCAGATTAAGGGCCCAGGGGAGTAGAATCACTCCAGGGATTCACAGGATACTGCAACCTTCCCATTGCTAGCACAGATCCCTAGCCTCAGAGTCACCACTCCACCCATCATCACAGGATTGATTTAAAAATATTATTACATGTGTACAAAGCACTAAATGGTCTTGGGTCTAAAAACATTTCTGATTTACTGAATGTTATGAAATATCTGGACCCCTATCGTTATTTGGGAAAGGTTTACTCAGTGATCCCAGAATCAAGACCAAGCCGGGTGAAGTAGTGTTTAGTGTATCTGCTCCCTGTCTGTGGAGCAAGCATCCGGAAGACTTCCGGAAACTGTCAGCTTATTTACATCAGGGCCTAAAACACTACTGTTCGCTGCAGCTTCTCAGTAAATTTAATCAGCAAGAGTTTATTCATACACTGCCACTACAGTACATTGTATCTTCTTCTTAGTTAAGTAATTATGTTTATTTTTCGCTTTTAGGCTTTTGTTTTTTATTGTCTTTTAAATGTGATTTTAATGTCTACTATTTTACTGTATCTCTGTGCCTCTGTCAACTGCCTAGCGTCTGAATTTTGCTATATAAACTTCCCTTGCCTTGCACTGGTGTCCTGGAAGTGGCCATGGATTTTCTAGCCTTGGTGTGGCTGCCTTGTCACTCTATCTGAAGACACCATGATTGGTTTTCAGCAGCATCCAAACCACCGTAGTCATCCAAGGCTTCTGGTTGGCTTGTGTGCTGATGGGCTTGGCCACTGCATACTCCTCTGAATTAGTCAAATGACCACAAGAAGCAGCCTTCTTCAGCAAATAACAATCTGTATGCTCGAAATTGTCCTGCAGGCCCGAGGTAGTTGCTTCTGGCCATACTCTGGTCTTTTCATAGCCGGTTTAGCCCGTTTGATCAGATGTCTGTGTGCTGAGATTAACATGCCACAGATGTGGCCATAGTGGCAAGGCAGGGTTAAATAGGAGAAGGATTAAGGAAGGAGTGCTTTCTGAGTGAAAGCCTTTTGTATTTAGTATATATTTTGCATCAGTTTTGTTTGTCGGCGTTATCTGTTAATATCTTTTAGTGTAGGAATACCCAACCTTTTGTTGGCTGGTAAAACTTGTTGGGAAGGAGGGTGCTGGCGGCAGATCACGGGAAATACGTCCTTTATTCTTGAATGATTGAATTGAACTAGCCCTACTCAAAACCTTCAGCATTCCAGGGGTTGGGAACCCCTATATTAGCACATGCAAATCATAGCAGCTGTATGTGGTTCACACCCCTGTGAACTGCACTCCTGCAACAGTGTTGTCAGTCAATAGTCACATCTCTGGAACTTTTATCAACATCTACAACACCCGCTGCTATTTCATCCCAATTACTACAGTCTTATCAGTCATGACATTGCATAGAATGCAATACATACAAGTGTAAAAGTCTTAGGCAGCCAAAAAAAAAATGTTTAAATGATCTTCATGTTGGTGTACAACTATGCTTTTATGCCTGTCAAAGTGTGTCAGCTTAGCCATTTCAAAACTGCTGTTAAATCACCCCAATATTCGTCCATCCAATACACCCATGTATTTTTTGACTCGACCATTAGCACACCTTGCATTGTCTCATTTTTTCTCACTTTTTAAACTAATTAAATTATGTAATTAAGAGAGCTGGTGGTGAAATATAACAAATACAATGAACGGCTGAGGTGGCCCTGAGGAGAGGTTTGGGAACCGTAGAGGTGTTCATCTAGCCATCCAACTAGATATAACTATTTGGAGAAAAGAAGAAATACTTACTAGTTTGTTTTGTGTATTTATAAATTTGATCATGGTCTAATGCTAAATTGTGTTTTTTATTCTGATCAAAAGTGCACTTACTACCCACATAACTTAAAAAAAATATTTTGACTGCCTAAGATTTGACTGCCACAGTACTGCACATGTCTGAAATGGGAGCGTTACATTTAATTATTACTGCTTTGCATCTAATCTTTCCAATATCATTAACACATAACATTTTTACTCATCAATGGTGCACACCTGTAATTTTTTATTATAGTGGCCACAAGAGGGCGCTCAGATTACAGACCTTTTAATGATCTTTGACTCTGGTACCTTTGTTAGAAAGTGGTTCATTAAAAACTTATGTGGAACTTTGAGGTGATCCAGCGTTCTTCCTGGGCAATCTGCTTTTTCTTATCTCGGGAGTATGGGAAAAAGACATGCTATTATTTGCATTCTGTTAAGATATATTTGTCTTTAAATGTAAACGGATTGTGATGAAAAGGTGACACCAACATTGAGCTTGAAAAAATGTAGTGTGTCTGGCTGTAGTCTTACAGCAAGGTTTGGCATTCGATGGAAGGCTGTATTTGTGTGATTTATATGTCAGCAAGGATGTAGCTGCCATATTGCAACATGAGCAACTTTCAGCGAATGTACTTATTTGAAATGTGTTTTTCAAAGAAATTTTCTATTTGAGGCTTTTAGATTCTGAATACACATTGTCATGCATATATACACACAACTACATTTTATAAACAGAGTAAGGAGCATTTTATATAGCTTTTATTTAGTCAAATAAAAATATGTTATCGTTTATCATAAATGTTGCTTGAGTTTGAAGTATGAATTATTAAAAAGCTATGAATTAGCATGACAAACATGATTTTTCTCTGGTTTCATTTAAGTTTGGGTTACAGCATTTTAACTGAGTTGGGAGGGACTGATGGTTGAGTTCCCCCCCATGTCACTTCTCTGATCCTCTGAGCGTGATTTCCCCGTGTCTGGCTCGCTGATGGATATCCAGGACGGCTGTGGTCTAGTGGAATTAAGCCATCCGCAAGATTGATTTTCTTTCTCTGGGTAACCGGTTAGAACTAGCTGAGAACCACAACAGGCATTTTTTTGACTGAACACACAGTCAGCAGCTGTATTGAATTTTTTAACACTTGCCCCGTCCTTGGCACTTGTGCTGCTGGACAGACAGATCGGCCTGACACACAAAGGGAGATGTCATATAGCATCAGCTGTTTTTCTGCTCTTTCTGTGTCCCAGCAGCTGACATTTGTTTACTGTACCCGTTCCGTTTAACGCTGGGTGACTAAGCCAGTGGTGCGGATGAAAACCAGCCTGTTGCCATGGCGCATGGACTGCTATTGTTTTTGGTGTCTCCTATGCATCTGCAACTTGTCTTGAGATGGAATCGGTTTGATCCAGTCTGTCATCACGGAGAATGATGTTCGGCCCATACTCCAGTCTGATTCAGATTTCTTTCTCTTTTTAAGAATGTCTATAAAATACATTCTTATTATATAATATAGAACATAAATTAGAATGTTGAGTGTTATTTACTTTATGTTCCTCTAAGCAGTTTTTCAGCCTTTCTCTTGAAAGGTGGGTTACCATGTTCTGTGCTGGGCAGAGCCTTCATTGACACTTTGAAACAAGAGCCACTTGCACTGTAGAATTTGTGAATCCTATTCAGAGCAAAACTGCCGTCGGACCTGTACTACAACAGCCAGGCTGACGGTGAAGTGATCCATATCTCCTCGATCTGAAGGGCGGGGGCTGATCACCTCTAGCATTGTGATAGCATCCAGTAAGGAACTGGGGGGATTAGACTGGAGCCAGGGGCATGGGGGGATTTAGGGGACAGGGACAAAAGGGGGCATGAGTCGCACATTATGGCACAGAGCCCTGACCCACCCTGACCTTGAACCACAGCTTTAGGGAACAATAGAGTGTTCTGGTGCCTTTGCCTGGCCTCCAGCCAAAGGGGGCACGAGGACTGCAGCCAGGTAATTAAGCACAGAGCTAATCCAGCCTTCCTGTCGTCGCCGTGACGTCCTCTTATCCATTCCAGTTTTTATGAGTTTTGGCAGCTTCTTTTTCTGAAAACTGAGTTTTGATTTAAAATTTGGTGTAATGGAATTGTCATTCTAAAACTCATTTAAAGTGGTTTGTTTTCTTTATGTATTAAGATTTAATCTGCATATACTTAAAATGTTATACTTAAGATTTACATTAATGGCCAATCTCAGTGGTGAAGTCCAATCCGCACTGGTGTTAAAATAACTTGAAAGGACATCATTGACTTCTCATGTATGCATCCCAACATCTGATTCACTCATCAATACATTGTTGTTGAAAGCATGCATCCTTTATGGGGAGTTTGATATCAGCTATCACAGTGCAGGATCCACCCTTGTTCTGGAACATGTGCCTGTAACTGGAGAGGACCACACCCTGCTGTTTGTCAATGCGACCCTGAAACAGGCTAGAAGCTGCAGGGCACCTTGCACATGGGTACAGAAATATACCTGTTCTTTGACATACACTTACAAAATGCCCCAGAACAGCCAATAGCAAGCACGTGCAAATGATGAACACCTGTTTGTACTGTTTTGGTTATTATACAGCTTCGTTATGCAGTAAAATGACTGTGTGTCAGCATTTGTGTAATTGCTGTTTCTGGCTTTTAAATTTTACATTTGACATATATGCAATTGCAAAAAAAAGAACAACTTCATAATTTAATTCAAGATATTTTGGGTATTGAAGGATTTTTTACCTTCATTCATGCATGTTTCTTAATATTGTTCACATGTATGCTGCCATTTTGTTGAGGGAAACCACAGGAAAAAAAAGCTTGCTTGAACAAAGGAGATAAAAGTCATGAACTGTGTAGGTTCATTGTCTCGTTCATGTGTCTCCAGGGAAGGGGGTCAGATAACTCGTGTTTCAGAGAACAATAAGGTGAATAGGTCGAGGTATGTTAATCGTGTTAATAATCATTAGGGGAATGTGACCCCCACCTCAAATGACGTTAGCTTGTGCCTTAACACCTTGCCTGGGACACAGGGCAGAGATAGACGCACAGGATGATGTGTCTCGGTGCCGGCATTCCCCGTTCAGCAGAGCACACATCCGGTCTAAGCTGGTTCTCCATAAGACCACTAGCCCCAGCTTAATGTGAGGTCCGATGAGTCATTTAATCTGTGTGCTACAAAGCGGCGACAAGCATTCACACAGGCACTCACGCAGGTACACACGCATGCTAGCTCACCATCTGTGGCCATTTACGCAGGAACATCTGCCTCATCCCAGAGACAGATTACGTTGACTCTTCTTGGTTCAGAGCAATTTCTACACTGAGACAGAGCTAAACAAATCTTGGTATCACTGGCAATTAGAGAGGATTGTTGAATAAAATGTTTTAAATAAAATGTATTATCAGAGGAGGCAAGTTCAGGTCCAAATCTACAATCTACAAAGTTATAAAGTTTTTGTTTCAACCAACCAAGTGAGTACTCTGCGAATGTGACTCTTTATACTCAACTATTTGGTTGAAAGAAAAACTTGGTCTGGATTTGTACTTTCTGAACCTGAATTTTCCACCTCTGTGTATTATTACTATTACTATTTTTATTTTATCGTTATTAGTATAATTATTACTCCAACTGCCTAAACATTTTACAGGAACACTGATAACGGAAACTTCATTCAGCTCAATGTCAATGTGGATTTTTCCTGTGCTTTGAGTAAATTATGCAGTTCTGGTGGAGGAGAGTGTTGTGTTCTTGTACCAAAGCTAAGCCACTACTGTTTACAGTGATACAGCCTTGGTGCAGGCCAGGCCTGCAGAGGAGAAGTATAAAATGCACCTCCTCTAGGCTGCCTGCACTGTCAGCCAGGACATGAGAGCCTCAGGGATCCTTCCCACAGCTCCTGCTCAGTGTTGTTTGAACGTGCTAATCTCCCAGGAATAAGGCCTGCCATCCAAGGAGATATAATCCACATAGAGTCCAGCCAGAAGCCTGGGCCCAGTTTCTCCAGGGCAATACCATGGGCAGTATTTGTGTATGATCCGGGCATGGATACCATCTTTCCTGAGATTCCTTCCGACCCGGAGAGAATGCTAACAAAACTGTGCCCACATTATGTCCCAGTGATGTCAGACTCAGCTTGGGGTGGGCTTTATCGGCTGGTCCTGATTTTTTATGATATTAAATGATAGTTCATTATTTGTACTCTTAGCACCAATGTGTTTCCTGCAGAAATAGCATTGCAATATGCACTTAGATATCCACTTAACCCACTTAAATATCCGCTTATAGCAGAAAGTGAAACGTCAAAGAAATCGAGCTAATTAAGTAAGTACTGTATATTCGATTATGTATTGGATTTAAAGTCAGGTGTATTAATTTCTCTTTAATTATAAAACGTCAAATAATTTCTTAGCGATTTTCATGTGTCATTTTGGGAATGATAGAATAATAAATAGAAATTTAACTGTCTGTCTGTCTATCTATTTTACTTTGAAGATGTTTTAAAATGATTATCAAAAAACAACATGTTTCAACTAATGAATACTCATAATTAAATTTCATACAAGGGTCACTTAATGACACTCACTGGCCACTTTAGTAGTAGTGCTTCATTGCCTACAGAATATCCTGGACTATTTGACACATGGATTTAACATTGTGCTGGAATATTTCCTGCATATGACAAATGTAGCCTGTTCTGTTAGCTTTAGCGAGTCTGCCTATTCGCCTCTGACCACAAGGGGATCTTGGTAGCAAAACTGATGCTGACTGGATGGTTTCATTTATCGCACTGTTTGCTGTCAGCTCCAGACACTGCAGTGTATGGAAATCCCCATAAGGCGGCAGTTTCCTGCATTCTGGGACTTCCACGTCTGGCACAAACAATCACAACCCATTCAGGATTGCTTAGGTCACACATAGTACCCATTACAAAGCTTTAGTGAACAATAACAGAATCTCTTGATCATGTCTTTGTGTTTTAAAAGCAGGTATACCTAATAAAATGACCGGCAGAGGTGATATTTCTTTAGGTCATGTCTTCATTATTCTATTTGAATTCGAAGAAACTTTAAACAAAGCAAAATCTGACACAATTAATAACTTAACATCTGGACATCAAAAATGTGTCACAACAAGGATAAATTAATTAATTAAATTGTAGAAACTACAATTTGCACTTGCATCTATCACACATTTCTCATACTGATTTTAAAATCTTAATTAACCCCCATAGTCTCATGTGCTCAACTGGCTGTGAGTATGATTAACTTTTCAGCCTAAAGATAGGATCTATTAGTAGAATGTTTGTCCATTTAAATCTTGCTGCTACATTTCTGAGCCAATCAAGCATCTCACTTATCATGGGGCAATACTAAAAATTCATAGTCGTATGTGAAACATTAACCCAGTCAATGTGATCCAAAACTATCAATCTTGTTTTTAATCATCTGAAAACTTTATTTTCAAGTTAATCACTGTGGGGCTACAAGGTGCTCTTCATAATTGTTTGGAGTTTAACGTCTTGTTAAACGTCAGTCTATCCCTTAGACTTATCCTGTCATGATTCTGAATACTATTCTCCTTGACACATTAAATATTTTATTAGATTTGTGACCAACACACCTGTAATTTTGCAGTTTCACCACCATTAAACTGCCTCACTCGATTTTGAAAATAATGCCCATTCCAACTCATATTTCAGGGCGATTTGTCAGACAATACTACTAATTACCATGAAACGTAAATTGACCATTGCAGAGTTTGAAATTGCACTTCAAAAGTGCTTTTTTCATTAGTTTATTTTTTTTGCCCACCCCCCATGCAATTCACTGGAATAATCTACATATAGAAAAATACTGTTCATTGATATTTAAATGTTTTAACTTCCCATAAATTTTTCAGTTTTAAGTAGTTCATTTCAGTCAATGCATGTAGTCTGTTTTTGTTGCAGTATAAAATGAAATGTACTCTTAAGTGGAATAATGTTACAGTATATGCATCTGTTTACTCGTGCGGGGGACCACTGCCTCTTATGGCTTGATTCTGTGGGAAGTTATGACAGGACTCCCAACTGCTTCTTTATTTAGCTATTCTTTGTTAATGCTGTAGATGTGCATTGGCTGGCCTAGCAGGACCAGGTCAATAGCTGTGGTCACCTCTTCCCGTTGCCTGCAGTAAGATCCTGTTGTTTGGGGGCCATCTGCCTACCCAGTCTGGGCTACTGAAACGATAAATATGTGAAGAATGTGCTACAGTCCTAACCCTTAGTTTTCTTTATGGTCTCTGGGCATATTTGTGTCTGTCTGAGAATGTGCAGTTTTTAAGTAAGATAAATTCAAAAGGAATGGAAAGTGAATGGCTATTACGATACAGATAGTATTGAACCTGGCTAAACCCAGTGTTAGCTACTTCAGTATTGTCACTATCAGAGGCACAGTGACAGGACAGGCTGGGCAGGCAATGGCCTGGGGCCCTGAGCTGGGAGGGGGGGTCCCCAAATGCGGCTGATTACATACAGTAGTACATTGCAACGACAAATCTGCTTCATTTGTCTATTCTGTTTCTCACAAAAAGTGAAAATAATAGTCTTGTGTTTATTAAATTCTCTTTGATGATTTTATTAATTTATACTTCTAAATAAAGATAATACATTTTACCATTCTGGGGAGGGGGAGTTGGAGGGCCCCCAAAGTCTCTGGTATTAACAGTTCCCAGCAAGGAAATGACATACAACAACAATATGCCAAACTGAAACAGCTACAAATAAACATTTCATATCAACAAGCACAGCATGATATTTTTAAAGTCAAAAGCTGGCATAAAGTAATTTTCCTGTTAATCTAACACCCAGTTGCGGGGCACTTGGAAATGTTGAAAACACAGCCGGGAAACTTTGTTCGCAGGCTTTGAATGTTTAAGCCTGTCTTTTCAAATATTCCTTTTTGAAACTGTAGCCAGTGGGTTTAACCTTCTTGCTTATCATTACAGTTATCAGGGTTAGGAGACAGGCCATTCCTCTTCCTTACTTGCCAGGATGCAAACTTATTTTCGGGCCTGGAATGAGACCATATCGACTCACAGGACTATTTATGGGAATTGTTTATCCAGTTGGAGAAATATTTACAGGATCAGCCGCCCCGGCTTTTACAAGAATAAGCGTGATCCTGGCAGTGTTTTTATTCTCCTTGTGAAATAGCATTATTACTAATGAAATCTACTTTTGACGGAAACTGCACCTTGTATTTATTTTATTGTAACCATTATTCAGAAACAGAAACCATTATTCAGAAACAGTGAAAACTGCATCCACTTGGAAAGATTAT
Organism: Mormyrops boulengeri; assembly: GCA_026781065.1. Lineage (NCBI taxonomy): Eukaryota > Metazoa > Chordata > Actinopteri > Osteoglossiformes > Mormyridae > Mormyrops > Mormyrops boulengeri. Next base: position 14,359,762 of record JAODLD010000046.1, read on the forward strand.
AAATGAAAACTCTGGTTTGGAAATACGCCGAAGGAGAGAAAAAAAACACCTTTTCTCATTGCACAGGATAGAGAATGTCTGTGTTCTCCCACAGATATCCAGCTTAAAAACACAGTCTATTTATAGATTGTTTTCTGAGCATTGTGTCATTCTCATAACATAGATGCCTGTTGATCGGACTTCAGAAAAGAAAAAACCTGTGAATTATGATTCTTAAAACTGCAGGGTGATTATTTTAAAATTAGCTTCACCTCCAATAAAACCTAGATATACTGTTGATTATATAATTTTTGCCAAAAATGAAGAAAATGGCCATATTTTCTGCAATACTGCTTATGGTTCATGTAGTAAGACCTTGCTAGAGTGTATGTCTTTTTGCGTGGTTCCTAACCTGCATGGTTTTCTTAGTAGAGTAATGCCATTTTGACCCAGATACCATGGCAATATCACAACAAACCTGAGCTCTATGTGTATCTCAGATTTGATCATGTGTGAATATTACCTTGAAATTTGCCCTGTGGTATGAAAATACAATGTGGTGGCTGTGAATGGGATGAGGCCAGCCACTGGGCTCGAGGAGATGGTGAGGACATCAGCTGGTGGCTCAGCAGCCTCAAAACTCCAAGTTTGGGAGTTAGAGTCCTGCTCTTGATCTGTGTTCATGCATGTTCATCCCGTGTTGCACAGATCTTCTGCAGGTACCTCTGCAGTTAGGTGAAATGGCATCCCTAAATCGCCCACACTTGCTGAAAGGAGAAAGGTATGACATCTGGCTTCTCTGTAAATTAATAACATAACATCTATAACATAAGATTGGTACTTAACAAAAGTAAACTACTTGTAACGATATTTGAGTTTCATTCTAGACAGGGTGGAAACTTAATAGCCAATGAAGCTGTGGGTCTGGCGGCACTTCAGATACGTTTCTCTGGAAGTTTAACAAATGATTCATAGAGCATGCATTTTTCTACCGCTTAATCGGCGGGCAGTTAACGTTGACTACGAGAGGAACAAACAAGATGTTGCGCTGTACGTATGTTGATTATCACCCGCGCAGGGGTTTATAATAGTCTAAAGGACAAACAGGAAGAAATAGCGCGTAATTTATTGGTCTGTTTTTGTAAAAGTAAGTGTTTGATTCGGTTTTCATATTTCGGTAATTTAATAATTAACGTGTAAATGAAGCACTCTCGTTGCCAAACTGTTGCAAATTAAGCACTGACTATTTTTGTAGTACCATTTCAGCTGTCCGTAAAAGCCGAATATACCATTTTGAGAAACAATTAAAATAAAGCTAATGAATCCACACAACCATTTCAAATGAGGTATAAACTTTCTTTGTTTCACCACAATAAATATGTTATAACAAGCATGACATCAAGCTCACCAACGGAATCGTGAAATTTCACTTCTTTTGCAACCTTCTACCATCCGACGTGTGCTTTTCAAGCGGGGCGTTCCCGGTGGGGGTGTAAAACACTAGTGATGTCATTTCTGTAAATAATTCTGGAGGCTGGAGTAATCCCGGGAAACCTTTATATAGAGCGATGGGAGCCCATGATCTCGTACTCATGACTGAGCGACACAGAATTCACCTACCCAAGGACCTTGTGAAGCAATCGAAAGCTTCAGCGTCTCGGAGAATTAAAAAGACAGACATGTCGACCTACTTGTCTTCCGACTCCCACCGTGTGAGCCCTTCGGTTTACGGGAACCGATTCGACACGGCCAACCGCAAGAAGGCTTCGGCGAACATCTTCGAGAACGTCCATCAAGATGCGCTGATGAGGCTCTTCCAGAAAACGGGGGACATGAAGGCGGAGGAGAGGGTGAGGAGCATCTACTCCTATGCACACGACCCAGAGGAGACGGCCAAAGCTCTCATGGCACTAAAGCAGAGGAAGAAGGACAAGTTCCTGCAGATCGCAGGCGTTATCAGGCAGTTTCTGAAACTGCGCTGAATCTTTATGATCTGTATGAACTCGGGGAAACTCGGATGATTTGAAGAGAACTACGGATGAGTCGGGACCGACGGCGGAGAAAGGGCATGGCATCAGCAGAGACGGAGGCGATGGCTCCAGCTGAGAGCAAACGAGATGCAGACTGTTACATGCATACTGCGCTACTGCTTCACCCGTCAGCGGTGCCGGACCAGATGACCGATCCCAACGTGCTGGTCCCAACTGGACAGATGGAGATGGCCTGGACAGAGCTACCAGACCGAACATGCAGCCCCGGATGACTCCTGATCGCTGTTCCCTATGCATTTGTTATAATGCAAGAAGTAAAATTCACCTCAGAGGTGACACAAGAATTGCCTATTATCTAGTGCCGACGACACTGCTTGATATACGCCTCAGTTTTATGAGAACAATGCCAAAGCTCTTTTTGTATCTGTTAACGTGTCGTAGATACTCTAACACTGTTCGTTATTGATCACTAATTTATTTTTGATTAAATAAAAACATGTTTCATATATCTTGCCGTTTCCATAATAAATTATTATACTTAACGCTCGCTTTATTCTTTTCATTGACTATGACAAGTGGTTCCTTGTTGACGGGCTTATCTTAAAGGTGTTAATAGGTATAATAAAAAGAGGGATGGGACATTTATTGGTTAATTGACTTTTTTGGTAATACAGGTATTAGTACCTGTCTGAAAAAAACACCAGTTCATCAGTAAGGCATATTCTACGCCACATATATCCACATATATATGTTTTGAAATCTGACTGCCGTGCCGCAGGCATCTATATATTAAATGCAACTGACGGCAAAGCATCCCATTATGCAAAATTTGCGCGCTCTTTTTTATGGGAATGTGTGTTTTCCATTTCACCAATAGCCACTGACTTTCTGACCTTCCGCCCAGAAAGTGTAAACAGAAGACCTCATGAGGGTAGTAAAGTAAAGCTGGTGATTGCTGGGTGAGCCGGGGAGAGTACTCTGATAAACCGCAGTCATCCTTGCTCAACACACCGAACCTCAATATATTTACTTGAATTTAGGAAGCTGACGATTATATTTGCTGTTATACATTAAATATAATCACATATTAAAATTATATTGAATGCATATTAAATAAGCATTTACATCTTAAATTATATTAAATCCAGATTAAATAAGCATTTGTATCTGAAATGAACTTTCAAAACAAGTGAATTACAAAACATTTTGTTCCTTTGCCATTGTTTACCTACATACAACTTTCACATTCAAATTTTCACTTAATATTACAGAACACATATTGAGAGAGAAATAAAAAAAACAAGAGGAACAATTGTCGTGAAGACATACTATATCTTGTCTAAATGACTGCAAATAATTTAGTGGGAGAAACTGCCACAGTTCATTCCCTGTGTCAGATGAGGCCATTTGGAGAGGTACTGTTACAGGCTACCTAAGGTCATTCATATCCATTGAGTTCCTTGTCCTGTGGCTTATCTGACCAGCACAAACCAGTTTGGAGAATGAAACTGCCTGCGGGGCTGTATTTGTGTAAGGTGTGCTACATCTGCCCCCACTCCGCAGATAAACGGCCTGTTATTTGAACATTGCTGAGGCAGGGAGAAGTTCGCTGTCCTATCTTTTTTTTTTCATCCTTTGAATTTGCACGTGGGAACCATCAAGGAGTGTTACAGTTCATTTAACAACAGTCCCTTAATAACAGCAGAACAGCTTTTGACATCACAGAATCAAACTATATTGCTTTACATTGGTTGAATTCTTTTTACATTTTTGTGGGGATTTGGAAAGGAAAGTTAAAGCTGAAAATCAAGTATGTTTGAGTCCCCTGATATTTCTGGGCTTATAGGCCTACTATCCCCACCAGAAACTGCATTTTTAGGAGATGTATAAAATTTCAAAGTGGATATTGAAATGTTAATGTTAGTAGCAGGGCCAGTGATTTACATCAGCCTTTCCCTGAAGCTTCAATAGCTAAGGTGCAGACAACTGGGTGTCTATTAATCTCATCACGCTGACATTCCAACCACTGGCCCAAACCGGTTCTGAGGGAGGAGAACAGTGAGGTGTCACCTGACCCCGGTTCTGTCCTTCCAAATGAAACCCTGAGGCATTTTTTAATCAGGTGAGTGCAGGCGCATGCATGTGAGAGGGGGCTGGGGTGCTCAAGCACCTGCTCCATCAGGCCAAATGATTGAAAATGCCCCCCTTTTGAGGTTTTAACTGCCCCTTTTCAATGACCAACAATCATGCAAAATTGACCAATGGGGACCCAAGTTCAGGAAACTTACTGATCACCCACGATCTCACTAAATTTAATGAGAGGACCCCGCCCCATTCGAGGACCTGCCCCTCAAAAAGTCTCTGAATTGCACAGGGTGAGTACACAAGATCACGCGAACATAGTCAATGGATTGATGGATGGGTGTAGGCACTAACACGTACTGGGAGGTGAGTGTCAAACAGGATACTATCGTGTAACACATATTTTCGCATACATACACATTGGCGTAAATATTATTCCAAATAACTGTTTCCGCTTGTCTTCAGCAAGGGTGGATTTTCAATATATTTAATACCTTCTTTTAAAATAATAAACTACTACAAAAGAAATGTACAGTTATTAATGATTTTGGATTTTTACTTCCTGGTTTGTTTGACAGTCTTTGGTATTTATGGATGTCCAGAAACAGGAACAAATGTTTAAAGTGGCAATTGTGCTAACTGTCATTTCTGGCGTCTGATGTTACTGCCTGCGCTATTCCCACCCTTTTCCTGTCCTTCAGTTCCAGCGGTGGGCACTTTGATGTCCGCAGACAGTATGGCAGACGGGCCTCCCAGCCTGTGTGTTTAGCCCATTTCCAGGGTGACAGGAAGCCAGGTTGAAGCACAGAAAAATGCAGACAGTGGCCTCCGAACAGGAAGTGCCTTTATATGGAGAGCAAACTTTAGCTGCAAGGTTTTGTGTTAAGTAGTGGGTGCAGGCTTTAGTACTGTCATAATGTAGGAGTTCTTTGTGATCATATTTTTATTCTGATGACACCTTACCACATCCTAAAATCCTGGAGGTTACAGGACAGATTCTAAATACAGTATGAAGAACAGGCTTTGGCATGGTTTGAGAAATTCAAAATGGTAATAGAATGGCACATGCAAACAGAGCAGTAACACTGTAATGTATGCACTTAGAAATTATATTATGTACATCATAATGGAAACTGTTCTGTTTCTTAAGACCAGCACATAGACAGTTCCTAGAATTTCATGTTAAATGCTTTCATCCAAAGATTACATGCTGCAGATTTCTGCAGAACTTTTATTTGCCTCATTTGTTAGCATCAACACCCAGACAAATTAAATGAGAGATGATTGCCTCACAGTATCCGAGTTAGCGTAATATTTTGAAAATAGATCAAGTGTGGGTTTTTAATAAATGGAGTAATATGGGAATTATTAAACTTTAAAGGACTTTTTTTCCAAAAAGAAGGGGATTAATATGCTCAAGCAAACAATGAAAACAGACAGCTTCAAAATTACTATTTCATGTGTTACCTTACAAAACTTAGAAGATCTCTTTTTGTTTAGGGCTTTTCCATTTATATACAGTACAGCGCAAAAGTCTTTGGCAGTCAAAAGACACATTTAAAGCTATTTATCTGGGTAGCAAGTGCACTGTTTCTCAGAACAAAAAACACAATTTAGCATTAGAACATACACAAATTCGGGGCAACAAAATAAAAACTAGCAAGAATTTCTTATGTTGTCCAAAAAGTTATTCATATGTAGTTGGATGCCTAGATCAGCAGCTCTGCTCAGGGGCACCTCAGCCATTCCGTATATTTATTGAATTACACCACCAGCTTACTTAATTAATTAGTAAAAAAAAAGTTCATGAAATATTAGTTGGCTGTACGAGGTGTGCTAATGATCAAATAAAAAAAATGCATGGGTGTATTGGAGGGTTGCTGCAAATTCCAGGGTGGTTTTAGTAGTGGTTTTGAAATGGCGAAGCTAATTACTTTGACAGGCATAACAGTTTTACACCAAAAGGGAATCATTGAAAGATCTTTTTCTTTTGCACAGTGCTGTATATAATGAACTTAACTGTAATGTCATGTCCTACTAGGTCACTCACTGTCCCTATTTGCCAGCGTTGAAAGCAGCAATTACTGCATGCTTTCATAACTCAAGGTCATATATTGTGAGAGTCCACACTAGTAGACAAAACGGGCAGTAATTCATGAAAGAGACAAAGACATCATTGTTTTTGCTCGTGCTTGTGTGAGTTATGAGTTTTCCTGAAAGATGCCATTCTGGAATGCAGGGATATTTTGCTGAAAAGTGAATAAATCAGTCAGGGAACAGTCAGACAATTCTGAACATAAAGCTATATTTTTTACGTATTCATGCATACTATTGAGCGATGAATACATTTACATTTACTAGAGAGCCTCTGATGATGTTGAATCAGTTTGAACATGTGACCTGCGATGTGGTCTTGTGATAAGCTGACCTCTGCCCTACGGTGGGAAGCAACAATGCAGTTGACACAGTTGGTTCTAAGTGCATGGTTTCAGATACGTCAGTGGTTGTGCATGGTTACGTAGACACCCAGTAGATCACAAGTTGAGTCATCCACATACAGGCACATAGAATACTCCAAAAGGCAGGCATTTTTTCACATTAAAAATTCCATCCAATGAATGGTTCTAGCTCTCCACTACATGACCAAGCCATGTGTGATCTACCCCTTTGTAATACCATCCATTAGTCACTTAGCTCCATCTGCGTCCCCTCTGAACAAAGCCACTGGCAGTAGACCCTGTCCTAGCCGTAGCTCCCTTGACGATAATACTCTTTCCTATCTGCAGAGACAGGCTGTCCATATGGTTGGGTGTGTTCGGTCACCAGCAGTGTGGCCGGGTGCAGCACAGGCAGAGGGGAGCCCCCTTCATTGTTCTCGCTCGTTGACTGCACGCCGTGGCCCAGAGAGGCCTCTTCCTGTTCTGGCGCTTGAGATTCCCCGCAGGCTGGATGGCCCGCGCCTTGTGCAGACTCACTGTCTCGGTCTGTCTCCATGTTGCGGCCTCGCCATTGTTTTCTCGTGCAATCCTGGCCACCCTCTCCCCTGCCCCCTCCCGCAAACTCTCCCCACCCTCAGCCACAGGTGCAGCTGAGCAGGGCTGCGGAGGAAACGCAGAACAATAGCTGACACTCATCCTATTTATATATGCATGTGTTTTTCATTATTGGCATGATTATTATTAAATGATGGATAACAATTTAAAATGTGACTTTCTTTTGAAGTCCAGTCCTTTGTAGACATCTTTTTGGGGAGGTGAAAATATGGACTGAGGTGTGGATAACATTCTATAACAACTCTGCTTCTGTTGGTTAAATTGTGGGAGAAAAATGAGCAATAGCTTAATCGGTCATGGGAGAGTACTTGTTTAATAATTACTAGCCCTCTCTGTAATAATATAGTGTACAAGGTGATGTAATTCAAGTTCTTCCTAATTGCAACATGTAGGTGATGTATTGCTCCACAGCTAAGTTGGTTATCTTAGGGCACTGGACTGACTGGCTAATCTTGATTGGGTGTAGTGTGGCATGTGGTAACATGTGCTTGGTATTCCTCTTCAATTACGCCATCTAGAATTTAATTCTGTACTTTGAGCTGTAATAACCTGGTCTTTACCTGTCATATTTTGTGTCTACTTCAGATCTTCTACAGGTCCTCACCATGTAGAATATTTTAAATCAGTCTTGTTCGATTTCTCTGTTTTAGGAAATTATTACTAAATGACAGTATGGTGAGCAATTCCAAAACAAATTTAAATCTCTATGCTTAGTTAAGAAATTTTTATTTAGACAATAATCAATTTCACTTGATATTTCTAAGATTACCTATTTTCATCAGATATTTCTGAGATTTTACTCTGAAATATTCTGATTGAGTAGTTTAGTCATCTTACAGAATGCCTTAGGAACTAATTAATCAACTCTGTTGCTCCTTTTCCAATATCTGTCTCCAAAGAATTAGCATAGATTCAAAAAAAGGCTACACAGACTGGGGTGTCATAAAGGGGGGTAAAGTTAGGATGATTCCTGTCAGTCAGGGGCTCTAAAAATTTGGAATATAATTGGATTAGTCTGGGCTGGGGATCCAATAAAATATGCTTTTATGGGGCCCAAAACCTCTAGCAATGACCCTGTGCACCGGTATAAATTTCAAAACTAGAACTAATTGTGGAACCTGCGTCTTGTTTGTACCGGTTTTGCTGACATTGCTATATTTGATCTATGTGTTTTCTGGGCGGCTACCATGGTGCCTAACCCAGTCCACGTAAACAGAAAGGATTCGTGTTATATGAGGGAATTTGCAGAGTGCATGTCCTTTCATTTTTGGCATCCGTTCGTCATCTTGCCAAGGGCTCTTTGGACTGAAACACTTGGCTTTGTCCCAGCAACAGCTACACTCTACAAATCAGTACCAAGGTCACACTGCAAACTGTGCATAGAGTGGCTAACCTATCAGCCATTATCCTTCAGTCTTCAATATTTGACCTGCCTCTTAATAAAAATTAAATAGCCTCATAAATGTATTTCTTATTGTTTTAATGCCCGTGACCCTTCCACACCACACCCAACAGCCTACGGCCATGCATCTTAAAGAGAACAGACAAGACAGTGGATCATACAAAAACCTTGGTCTATTGAATTTAGCCTTTTTACAAGAATTTTACCAATACCTGAAAGTATTCACCCTTTCTGTTGTCATTATAGCACTGTGGGTGCAGCTGTGACATGTGAGTCTGTTCAGCCTTGCTCTGGCTGGCTTTGGCAAAGTGACTGCAAACTCATGATGAGAGTATGACCAGTGCAATGAAGGAGATTAAGGCGGCTTTCTCAGGCCACTGGGGAGGTCCTGTCCATCTGTAGCTACAAAGAGAGGAGACCTTTTTATGCTTGGCCGCTCATTACGCAAGATTTGATACTTTAAAGCAAGTCTCTGATATGTGCATATTTTTCACAAACTTTCAACTATTTAAAATCGCTTGAAATGTATAATCAATTCTTTAAGTGCAATTTTCTCCCATGATAAGTAATTGGAAGATGGATTGATACATATCATAGTCTGCTAACTTAGATTAGATGAGCAGTAAGTCATGATTTATTGAAATACCTTAATTAAAGCAATAATAAAGTACTGGACAACAAAATGGCAACACTAATTGTTGTTGGGTTTGCTGCTGGTCCTCCATGTAACGCCAGGACTGGATTGATAAAAAATCAAATCATCCTTTACTACTTGTAGTCTCTGTCCAGGTGAGTAATAATAATGAGAAAAAAGTCCATAAAAGGCTTTCATGCACAAGGAAATCTTAAGAAACATACTAGTTTGAGCTTGTGCTCATACAAAATTATTTACCTCATGGTCATAGCTTATTGTTCAAACCAGCTCAGATTAACAACTCCAGTCACATCAAAGCAGGCCGTGTGTGGATGGGTGGGGCTGGAATTGCAGCCTTAATATAATATTCTGGCACCAAAAGCTTGACTGGTTTGCCCATAACTAGGCTGACATCAGTTCCACAGGTTAGATGGAATGGTGATATGGTAACAACCCCCTCTTCTTAACTGTTGAATAATTCTGGTCCTATCCTTGCCTAATTGTGTCACAATACTAGGGTAGATCATTTGTTATACAAAGAGCTTAGGAATCTTCTACAACAGTGTGAACAGATCCCAGTTTTTATTTTATATATAGTACCAGTCAAAAGTTTGGATGTGCCAAACCACCTACAAAGAGGGATACACCATTTCATCCAGAGAGCAAATAAGCACCTGACAAGGGGTATCAACAGATCATTTAAAATATGTGGGGAAAAAACACACACACACACACTGCTGCTTGAAAGTTAGTGAATCTTTCAGAATTTTCCATATTGAAATGTGAAAATATGACCTCATTAGACCTTCACTAGGGGTGTGCAAAGCAGCCGGTATTTGAATCTGTATTTGTTGAGGGGGGGAAAGTATTTGTGTTTGTATTCGAGTAAAATTCAAAATAGGCGTAAAAATCCAACCTTTTTAACCGAAAGTTAACGTTAATCTGTCAACA
>JAODLD010000046.1:14371372-14384740 GCA_026781065.1 Mormyrops boulengeri
GTAAAATAATCATTAAACTCATTCACTATATCCATTTCATTTTCAATTTTAAGGCCCTTACTATCCTGCAAATTAGTATGGATCTGTTATTTTCACACTTGTGGCCTTCCTGTTAACTTTGACAATTTTGACCATTCTCCTCAGACGTCTCTAATTAACAAGGTGTTTTTACCCAGAGATTTGTCACTAACTGGATGGTTTTCATTTATTGCACAATTCTCTCTAAACCTTAGCCACTGCAGTGTGTGAAACTCAGGAGAGTAGCTGTTTGAGATACTGAACCCACCACATCAGGCACCAACAATCACAACGCATTCAGAAGCATCTCAATTACATGTCTAGCCTGTTTAGCTGAACAGTGAGTGGACGGTCAGTTAGTCATCAGTTTCAGTTTCAGCCTCGTGGTTTGCTACTTGCAGGAGGAGGCTACTTGCTATACTGACTAGTTGTATTTAATTAAGTATCAATGCGTGCATAAAGGCAATTTGGGTACTGAAATGTACCCAAAATGACGCTGGTCACACGTAGAGGTTGATCACCACTTTTTAGCCTATAATCAGGGATTATGTCACAGTTTACAGATCTCCTTACCTCTCACAGGTAATCCTTAATCAGATTAGGACATCTATAAATCTCAATGGTGTTGCAGACATTAGACCGAGTTTGCGTTGATATCTACATTTTGAGTTTAATATTATTTCTATGGATAAAATTTATAATACTCTGTCATGGTAGCTATTTTAGAAGGAGGTGAGAAATCATAACCGTAAAGCGCATTCTTAGTGAGTCAGGCCGTAAAACGGAAACTGCCAGCTGTACGAAATTATACCCCCATGTCTACATGGGAGGACCTACTGCGTTGGACTATTTGTCTGGCAGGAAACATTGGTGGCATGAGTCAGTGATGGTGATGTCACGCATTGTGATGTCATTTTGACACTTATTCCATTGCGATCAGCCTACACAGTCATGTTTAACAAACACACCATGCGCAGTGCTACATGCTGGCAATTTAAAGGAGAATGGCAAATTAGCAGCAGATTTCATGTGCAGATCAAGTATAATTTACTGTACTGCTGCTATTAACAGAGCTGAGCAGTCAAAAATCATGGAAAATGCCAAATGTGTCAGGTTTTTGATTTTTAATACAATTTTACTGTCTATATGATAATGAGAACATTATTATATATATATACACACACACATATATACATATATACACATACACACACTTTTCTATAATCAACCATCAATCTTCTTTTGTCCTTTTATCCAGTACAGTGTAATGGGGGAGGGGTGCCACTTGTCCCAGCCAGCATAGGGCACAAGGCAGGACGACATCTCTATAAATGCAATATTAAGTTTTTATGAAGGAGGTCTTTAATTGGAAAAATATTTTTTGGCACAAAACAGGGTTTGATTAGGAGTCAAGAAAATCTTGCATATATCATAAATGATTCAAATCTGGGTAAAACTCTCATTAAAATGGATTAAAATTCTCAGCGTTATCTTGACTTAATAGTTACTTTACTCATATCTGTACTAACAAGGAAACACACCACTGTACTGTGTTCCCATTGTAACAAAAATGTGCGTAGAAAACACAAACCGTAAAGTCTTGTATCCTGTTTTCCTTAGGCCAATTTATAATTTCCTGCGTGACAAAAATTATATCGTTACGGGCTGAATGTGAAGTGTTCCTGAGCCACATTGTCTAGTTATTCCTTAAATGTCCCTTTTCAAATTAGACAAAGCAAAGTTATCACTGATGAAAAAAATGCTTGCTTGTTCTATTAGCCAGTCTTTGATGACAATGTAGCCTGTTCTTATCAGAATACGATATGCTACAGTATTATTCAGATTTTTTTCCATTCTGATTATTTAATGAAATAAGTGACTTTAGTATTGTGGGTAAAACCTACTTTGAATGTTTAAATTAATTATGTATTTTATTCTTATCTTATTTATGTTATTGAGTGTTTTTAGACAGATGACTAAATATGGCAATAATACTGAACATGAACTGAAACTGATTATCGATTCATGCGTAGAGGAGGCCTGTTGAGAAAATATCTTAAAATATGAAGAGTTTTTTAGTTAAAGATAGGGAGTAGGGGATCAGAAATGTGAGTTTCAGCACTTCAATCTCATAATATAATGTAAAAATGTATTCCAAAGGCCAATTCAAGTATTTCTAATCAGTGTACTCTTTGTGAGAAGTAAGAACTTAATGCTTGAGTGTCTTTGTGGTATCCACACTACAATCTCTTGGGTGTACATGAAATAACAGATAAATATGTATTGATCCATCTTCCAGCCAACCACAAGGCTGGGGTGGGTTATAAACAGCATGCCTGTCCGTCACAGAGCACATGCATTCAAACAATGCAAGTAACTTAATGATACCAAGTAGGCTTAGGGTTGTTGAACGAAGCTCATATAACATGGGGAGAACATGCAAATTCCACACCCACAGGCAGAGGCAGTATTCAAACCTTCAACCCCAGAGGTGTAAGGCACAATTCAGGGGCTACATCTTTCGTCGGACGCGTTCTGCATAGCATGCCTTTGCAGGCTGCTTCCTTTGAAAGTTCTCAAAAAAAACGTGCAATGAATCTTGGGATATGTTGGGCTGTGACGGATCCACCGGGTGCATCCTTCGCACCGTGGGAATAGGACGGATTTCTAGGCTGCAACTGACAGAGCCTTTGAAATAGGGCAGCCTTGTCGTGCCGATGTGACACACTCGGTCTTCGAGAGCAGCCTTAGAAGGATGCAGCCCCTGAATTCAGACATAGCCACACAGATACAGTTCAACTACAACAAAGATGTTTGTCCTCCCATCTTGGAATGGCTCATTTTCTACAGTTCATTGTGGGGTTACAGCTCACTGCACTCTCTAAACAGCAAGCACAATAACAATTCAAAACTATTTATTCACACTGAATAGTAACCTGTAAAATCATTCCTATAATGAGTGTAATTTAAATTTGTAAACTACCATCTCTGGGAAGCCACTATATGTACAGTTCTTTTGCTAAGTTAGTGTTTATGTATGTGCATTTTCAGTATATGTGAGCAGAAAATCAAATTGAAATGTATCCAAATTCTCTGGTGAGCCATCAAAGTGGGTAAAACGGAACCCTGGCATTTGCACCAACGGCGGTTTGATTTCTGCCCCATCTCAGTGTGTATGTACAGTTTGTATGTTCCTTCTGTATCTGTGTGGGTTTCCAACAGTTTCCTTCCTGGTCCCAAGACATACAGTTTGGTGAATAGGCATCTTGAAATATCCCATAGTGCAGGAACGTAGGTGTAACTATGAGTTATGGTGGGCTAAGAATAGTAATTTCATTCATCCTTGTGGGGAAACCAGGTAATCTCCTATTGCATCTTGCTCTCTAAGAGACACACAGACACATATACCAGTGACAGCAAGTTCTGGGGTCAGAGACCAGGCTTTGCCAACGCCCTTAGAGCAATTGGGGTTAAGGGCCTTGCCCATGGGCATCACCAGGATATGAACCAATGACCTTCCACCACAGGCACAGTGACCTAATCCAGAGCCGCGCCCAATTGAATGGAATCCTGGATGGAGTTCATCTCTCATCATCTGTGCTTCTTGGGCTCTTTACTAGGCTCACCATCACCCTGTACTGGAAGTTATGTAAATAGTGTTTGAGAAACATATATTTTTCCTTGCTATCATCATTTGTCTGCTCCTGGCAGGATCATGCTGCATTTCTTTATACAGCTCTGGAAAAAATTGAGACCACAGCAAAATTTTGTTTCACTCATTTCTCAATTTATGGTTATGCACCTGTGTAAAATATATATATTACTTCAGCCTGGCTCTTCCCTGCTTCTCATTAATGAAGGGCTTCTGCCTTGCTTTATGGGTCTTCAGTCCTGCTTCTAGGAGCCTGTTATGAACTGTCCTAGCAGTGCACCTCACACCACTGAATGTTTCCCATTCTTTTTGAAGGTCACTTGATGTCATCCTCTGATTTATGTGGCACTGTCAGATAAGTTAACAGTCATCTCTGGCATTAGAAAGTTGCTTCTGCCCTCTACCTGGCTGGTTTTTGGTCATTGCCTGTGTCTCCTGTTCACCTTGTTGTCATGTTCTGCTGTCTTAGAAACCTTGAGCCTGGAATCAGCCCGCCTCTCAGTTTAGCCTTCTGCCAGCAGAACCAGGATTTAAAATGAAGATTTTTAAAAAATATAGAATGGTATCTTAATTTTTTCCATAGCTGTGTATGTATTTTAAAGCACGCTTTATATCTTGGCCATCTAATGCCTCACCATTTCATTATAAGGGCATCTATACATATTTATCTATGTGTGTGGGTCAGTGTATAGTATCTGTATATTGTAAGGACATTAATATTTAGTTATATGTTTATGGTCACCCACCAAGGTGCCCTCGTGTCTCAATCCAAATTTTATAATCTAGGATCAAAATCCTCTTATTACATCTTGTGCTTCAACAATACTATTTTTTTTTCATTGTGCCATATGGAAATACTTCAGGAACCTATTAAGCCCTTTTATTGTTTTTACTGATTTAACTGAAGGTATACAGCTTGTGGTTATTTGATGGCTGAAGTGCACCACAAGGAAAATAACATGTCATTATAGCTCAGATAATCTATGCTCTGTAAGACAAGTTACAGTGTAACTCACACCTCCACTGGCTAATTAAGCCAGGCCCATTGCTGACACAGGTGCATAATTAAACACACAGCTAAGCAATCTCCAGCAACAATCACTGGCAGTAGAATGGATGGTCATACAGACTTTTATCTTGGCACTGTCATATGATGCTATCTTTCCAATAAGTCATTGTGCTACAGCTGCCCATGTCTACTACAAATAAAATGGTTGTGAAGTTCAGTTGCAAAGTTGTAGGTTACAAAAATTCACAGAAAGGGAGCTGATCACCCAGTGTCAATACCCAGCCTGAACGGCAACAAATCCCATCAGCAATGTTCCAACAACTAATGGGAAACCTTGCCAGAACAGTAGAGGCTATTACAGCAACAAAAGGTGAACCAGCTTCATAATGATGCACTTGGTTTCAGAATGAGATGTTAGTTAAGCTGTTGTCCCAGTACTTCTGACATATAATTTAGATAATTTCATTCTGAGAGGCAAAAAATGCAAAACAGTTGCTATGACTAAATGAAACACTAAAAACTAAATGTTGCCAATACTTGTAATACAGCTGTAAGTGTGCCTGTTACAAGTAAGGGTGTTGGTGGTCTAGTGGTTAGGTCACTTGCCTCTGGACCAAGAGATCTCAGGTTTGAGCCCCACCTCTGGTACCACCATCATTAAGCAAATCCCTTCACCCCAAGTTGTTCTGGGGGGGTTGTCCCTGAATTTAGGAAATGTAAGTTGATAAGAGTTTTGGCTAAGTGCTTATTAGGTGTTATTAAGTTTTTTCCATCTCAAATTGTACTTCCTTAGGGCCTTAAAATTTTCAGACTTCTTATTAAATCTAATAAGCCATATTTGGCAGAAAAGAAACATATCAAATAAAAGAATGAAATGGCAAGGTAGTATGTTACACAACAATTAATTGGTTAGTGACCCAGAGGTTATATTTAATTGTATAACATCCATTTCTTGTTATAAGATCATTACAAAACAATTACATATTTTCTTAGCGTTTTTTCTTATAATTATGTTATTATGTAATTCGGTAATGCCGCTACATGTTTTGGGAATTTAGTCTTACTTCTAAGGTTGTATATTTATGAAATGGATCTTAATTAGGGATATTCCTTTCAAGATCTTAAGGATTCCGGTTTTTTTCGGTCAAACGTTGCTTCCATCTTGTGGTTAAATAGCAAAATGGCACGGATGGCTATTTGTTTCCATCTCGTGGACAAATTTGGAATTGCAATCAAGCTTACCCACTTCTTTAAATTGCATGGCGGTATCCCGACTGGTTTAAAAAGAAGGGTAGGCGAATCGATGGATGATATTTTAAATTAATATTATATACTAATCATTCAAGCAGTTTTATCCATTTTTCCATTAGATATAAAAAAGGATAGTGAAATGTTATTGTCAATTTTGGTGGTTTGTATGAATCAATGGATAATATTAACAGATGCTGTTTCTCTAATACTTCAACACCTGAAGTGACTTACAGTAGAGGGGAAGGTTATAATATATGCATGCTCCCTGGGATCTGAACCCATGATCTAAGTATTGTTAGTGTAATGCTCACATCTTAGGTTCTGTTTTGTATAGCTCATGTTCCCTAACTAACTAATTATCTTGCTCTTGGTACTGGTCAGTCACTGAAAGATTTGGCAAGCAGCACTTATACATAAGCTGACTCCTTAAGAGCTAAAGAGGCACTTGTGTGTTATTTTGGACAAAAGTGAACAAAAATAAAAGCAGATAAACGCTTTTCTTTTTTCATATTGTTTACAATGATGGCATTCTACTGCTAAAACTCAGTACATGTAACAGAGAGAAGCTAACAATTGAATAACACTACCATTAACACCAAAGGGTCATTAGTTAGCAGTGCTACCTCCCTGAATCCACAACTTTAGTATCTTAGAAAAACTTTAATTTGAACAAACAAGCACACATCACAAATTTAAATATAACTTAACCTCAAGCAAAATGAAATGGATATTTCTCTTTTAACTTTGGTTACTACATGGCCCCCTATGCTGTGATTATATGTAGTTCTGCCTGAATTATTATGGTATATACTATTAATCAAATGAGCATATTCAAATATCAACAATGCATTATTCATTACCATGTCTGTTTCGGGTGATATGTGAGGCATGAGAAATCGCGCAATCCTTTTGGCGCTCCCTCTCGTGTTAACAGTGTGTCTCTCTCCAGTGGCACAGTGTTTAGCATCAACATACACTGCCATGCGCAAGAGAAAATGCCCTACAGACACAAACTAAAGCCATACATACTGGCATTCCCAGGACTCAGAGTCATGTTAGAAGTAGAAGCCATTCTCTCTCACGCTACTGGCATCTGCGTATCTGGCAACAAACGCAGACAATGCAGAGGGAGAGAGCTCACTTTGTTCCTTGATTTATTTATTTAGTTAATACCTTTACTTGTTTTATTAAGGAAAAAACTGATTATACTTAAATTCTAATACAGTAAACATTCTCATACTGAGTCATGTTGTTACATGTTGTTAAAGACGGAACAAATCAGAATCAGGCTTAGATTTATTGGTCAACTCACACAAGGAATTTGGTGTCTCAATACATGTACATGTAATGTACAATGAACATACAAATGTGTATAGTCCGTAAATTATAAGTCATATACATGTAGCCACCCCCACTCTGCAAAGTTCACGACCCACTCAACCCCCCCGCCCCCCCTCCAGCAGAAGAATACAGGGGGAATAGTAGTGTCGGCACAGAGTGGGTTGCCCACCATACGTGTTTTCACTCTCAGTTCTGCTTGACCAAACAGCAGAGTAGCTATCTATTTCAACACTAGCGCATATAGGGCCCTATGAAATACGTTTTGCTTTTATTCCTAAATTAGTTTTTTTCCATTTTTATTCTTTTGAATTCCGTGTTTTACATTATAATCATATTTATTCACCTGAAAAGTGTCTAATTATGGAGTGGATGGGGAAAAAGAAACAATGCAATAGGAAAAAATCTCACATTTAATGACTGTTATTCAACTTCAACAAAGTGCTGGGGTTCAGCAGAACATTTACTGCTTTGGTAAAACATTTACCTGTAAACAAAAAACATTAATTTTTCATGCAAAAGAAAGAAACTTATGTATTTCACATTAGAATAAAGAAACAGTCTTCTTTTAGTAAAATAAAAGTGCTTCACATTTGAAATCAACATAAAAAATGGAATACATTTGCATAATGAACTGGAACCATGTTAATTTTTACTTCTTCCATCTTTCACAGACATCACCATTGAAATACTTGATTGTAAGCCTCTGTGTTCATCTCTAAGTGCTTCGCGCTTGTCTGTGAGCAGAGTCTTGTACTTACTAAAACTCCTCTCACAATCCACTGAACTGACAGGAACATAGATGTAAGGGACTGCCACTTCTGCTACCTTTGGGAAACTCACACTCAGGCCTCTCCAGTATTCAGTGAGATCCAAACCTGGTGTGTAGGGCTCCCTGGACACAATGTTAATAAGCAGTCCACCGTTCATAAAACTCTGCTGATGGGTATGCCAGTGGTTTCAGTTGTGTATAAGCATGAATCTGCTTTTCCATGGCTGGAGCCTGCCTGGGGGCAAAGACCCTCACCAGCCTGTAGACCTCTTTGGCAGGGTGAGTGTCCCAATGCTTTGAAAATTTTGTGAATGCCACATGGAAGGCATCATGCAGCTGATCGAGTACATTTCTTCTCTCTGCCATGCACATCTTGCTCAGTAGCATATCTGTTTCGGCACCAAAACCACATGTTTTTGCTGTTCCATTCACAAGGTAGCACCCCAGATCTTCCATTACATTGTGTACAGAAACTGCTGTGGGATGATGGGTTCCTTCCAGGATCGTCAGAGCTGTCATCAGTTTGGAGCATCCATCTGAGATGAAAGTCAGCTTGACAGTGAGGGCCTGCACCTTTTCTTCTGTTTCAAGCAGACTGAGGATGTTTAACTGCCTGGGATGATGAATTTTTTGCCAAGAAGAACTCTTTATACAGATGAACATGCTCTGCATGGTACTTCACTGCCTCAAACCAGGTATTCCACCTGGTACTCACTGCTTCAGGAGGAACCTTGGTCTGCAATCTATCTTTCAGAATGAGCAAACTCACCCATCTTCTCTTCCTGGCTGGCTTTTTGAAGAAGGCTGATCGCATCCACGTGACAAGAGATGACACGTCTGAGAAGTAGCTATAGAGCTGCCATGTTTCACCCACTAAATTGATGACATGGCAAAGACATGTCACATGCATGCCGTCTGGCATCACACCTCTCAGAACGTCCTTGTATGCTTTAAGGCAGTAGGCTGCATTGTCTGTGACCACTGCCCAGACATCATTGAGATCCAGTTTGTTGTTGTGGAGGGAGCCTATTACTGCTTGGGCAAAGATTGAGTAGTTGCATCGCTCCATGAAAACCACATCCACCAGAAGTACTGGCCTTCAAAACCTGCACAAATAAGTATGCACATTTTTATTTATTGGCATAACTAACAAACACATTGCAATATTGTAATGCATGTAATTCACATTACATTCTTATAAGTACAATGTTTTTTAATTTACTGGTGTGAATGCAGTCTACAATTCACACACCAATGACGATATTCAGAACGCTGCAGTCTCTTGCATCGGTAGTTTTGTTGACAACGACTAAAATTTTTTTCCCTTGAAGCTTCTGTTGCACAGCCTCCATATGCTGCTCGAATACACGGGGTAAGTGGATTTGATGGAGGCTACTCTCGTGTTTTGGCAGTGTTCCTCCTTGTTTACAGTGCTTGACCAAAAACGGATGTAGCTTTTTCATATTTTCTAAAGGAATGTCTGACTCGGCACACAGAGCAACAAAATCTTCAATAAACTCACGTCTTGTTTCAGCTGAGTTGTTTGCATGACTTTGCTGGAGCGCGCGGCTCGCGGCTCGCGCTAGTTTGCTTGTTGTCTCTGTCTCTGATGCGAGTCTTTGACTGTAAGTGGTTGTCACATGTGTTTTTGCGGGTCCAGTTTATCGTGTGCTGGCAAAACTTACAAAAGAGCTGTTCAACCAATTCATAAAAATCGTTTGGGTGTTGTTCTGCTCTAAATTTAGCACTAAGAGTCAAATTCTGTAATTTTTTGAGGACTTCGATGTTTCAGCGAGCCTCTTCGCCATAGCTGACCGTTGACTTCTCTGTGTCTGTGCACTTGTGTGTGTGGAAAGCTGAGTCCTGCCTCAACAGGTAACACACATACAGGGGTATGCAGCAGCCAAAATTTACTAGAAACCATCGCTTTGCCCACACACTGATATCAGCAAATTATACAACATTCCACGTTTTACAACGGATCCCATTTTATTTGTTGAATTCCGCGATTCCGTCTGCGTTTTCCGCATTGCGGAAATCATAGGGCCCTAAACATACCACTGCGCTATCATCAATATCACCCATTTCACACACACCCGCTACCATTAATAACTAGTGCAAACTCTCCCCTCGCAAAAAAAAGAAACACTGGCTCGGGTAGTGACGTTTCCCCGGGCCTTCACATCCACTTCTAAGCAATCGAAAAAAACCAAGGCACATTTAAACAATATGCACATTTACCTGCAATGTTCTCCCTCATGGAGAAACCTCACAAAAAACACAGGCAATCGATTATCAAACGAAAAGAAAAGAAACATCCGGGTTTTGTGCTGACAGTCCCGCTATCCTTGGGTGACAGCGCAGTTTAATTTCGCTGAGCTTAACTCCCCGCGACTGTCTGGTAACTGAGCAAAACCCCGGTAAAGCTCGGATTAACTACGGCTATAGTCCGAACCCCAAAATCAGACCAGCTCGCGGTGCCACCCAGCTTTACTCTAATTCGACCTCAGAGAAGAATCCGCAGCGTCTATCCGCACAGACCCACAACCTACAGCCACCCCGCGCGTGCTCTTCTTCTCTTCCCGTTTTTCCCGCCGCGCACGCGCCTCAAGCTCAAGCTCTTTCCTTGGGATTTGTTCCCTCTTTGTCTTTCTCTCGCAGATGCGATTGGCCAAAAAAATTAAAAGCCCGCTCCATTATAGTTCCCATCAGGGCAATAACATTCATATCATATCAACATATCAACTCTGTTGAACGAGAATGCCACACTAACACAGTCAGTGCATAAACTCCAGCATGAAAAAACCAAACATCTCAAGCAATCTGTTTCGCTAACATCTCACCCATAGAAAAGAAAACATAAAAAAAACACACGCATGGGTGCATCTCATAATATGAACGTCACCCCACAATATTAACACCGGCAAAATTCCCCACTTTCCCCTGTAACATTACCACCCATTTCTATAGGGCGCTACATACAGATTAAATACAGGAAAAGTACAAATCCTGGAGGGTGGGCAGACGAACACCAACGATTTTTTTGTGCAGGCCTTACTGTTTGCTGCAGTCTGTTTATGGATACGCACAGGATGGATTCAATGACTGCAGTGTAGAACTGTCTCAGCAGCACTCTTACGACTGGCCTTTTTGAGGATGGAGTTGATTCTGGTCTTGTCTTCCACCGGCCCAATTCCTTCCGCCTGTGACGTATCGTTCAGCTGTTAGACCGTGGACGCAATCGCAATAATGCAAGGTACCCCGTAAGTTTCAAGGTGGTTTTAGATTTAGGAAAAAATGCACCGACGTGGATAAATTTCACATTGAATGTAAAAAAAAAGATTCAGTAGAAGCCATGTGGAGCAGCAGTAATAGAGAAAACCTCACAAACTTGAAATGCAATGAAATAGAAAGAAATGATTCATTTTTCTATTAATGTCTTATATTTTTAAGGGAGAACACTTGAGGTTTCTTTATTCAAGTTGTATGCACTGCTGGCTTTTCTCATTCATCACTGGACGAAAGTATTGGGACACACCTCTTAGTAATTGAATTCAAGTGTTCCATTAAGACCATTTTCACAGGTGTATGAAACCAAGAATCTAGCCATGCAGTCAGGTTTACAAACATTTGTGAAAGAATGGGCTCAGGGAATTCATGCATTCTACTGTCATAGGATGCCACCTTTGCAATAAGTCAGTTTGTGAAATTGTAATAATAAGTGGTATTATTACAAAGTGGAAGCATTTTGGAACAACAGAAATTCAGCCACAAAGTGGCAGACCTCATAAAGTAACAAAGCAGGGTTGTTAAGTGAAACTCTGTGTATACATAAAATTACATTTTCAAAGAAATATGAAAATGATGTATTAGACTATGACTAAATCTGTTAGTTTCATTGAGTGCATGTACTGTAGATTTAGTCGACAGAATATCCTATATGATTCTCTTCTACTAAAAATCCTAAAACTAAAAAAACAGATGACTAAAATATGACTAAAACTAAATGAATTTTTGTCAAAAGACTAAGATTAAAGCCATGTATACTGTTGAAATTGACACTGTTGATATATATGGTATCTCTTTAAGTAAATATTGTTTCATAAGGAAAAGTAATGTTGCATGTTGTCAGTCATTTGTATATGTCCATGTATGTATTACAGATGCATCCGCAGCATAGTAATAATCTCTTCTCATTATTTGTCATTATATTGCGGTATACCATCAGACCGCAGCACCTTCTCTGTAGTATGTTGTAATGAATATATTGATGTTAATGTCTGTCTTTTCATCACATGGAGATGGCATGCAGCTCTTCAATACATTCACAGAATAGCAAGAATCGAGGTCAGCAGCACCAAGTCATTAAATTCGTTATGTGCACCAGCCCCTTGTTGATTGCTTCAAGCAGACCCAGAAGCAGAGTGTCCCACGGTTGCGTAAAATTGGAGAGCTGCACAAACAAAAACCATCTGTGTAGGGATGAACCACATGACCATACTTCAGAGACAGGAACAGAAAATGCCAAGGTCAATGAAACATTACATTGTGTCCTTTCACTATACAGCAAGGGGGTTAAATGACCTGACAGAGCCCCTTCAAAAGCTGGGAGCTACAAACCCATTTGGCCCCAAAACACACACCATGGTTCACAGAAAATTACAGATTATTAGTACTGCTTGGCTGACAAGGATTCATTCATTCATTCATTCATTCATTCATCTTTATACCACTTGTCCTATACAGGGTTGCGGGGGTTCAGAGCCTATCCTGACTAAATGGCTGGAAGGCAGCCCAGAATATGATGCCAACCCATCGCAGGGTACACACGCCATTCATACACACATTCACACTTAAGGACAATTTGGAAACTTTAGATTCATCTTAGCATGTCTTGAGACTGTGGGGGGAAACCGGAAAACCCAGAGGAAACCCCACGATGACACGGGGAGAACATGCAAACTCCATAGATGTATCCACCCATTTTTGGCCTGAAACTATGTTGTAATCTAATGCTGTAAACCATCATATACGTGTTATTTCCACATGTGATCCGTCTGTTTTGCAGGGATGTTGAAGTGTACCTGAAATGGTTGAAGTGTACCTGAAATGGTTGAAGTGTACCTGAAATGTCCACTGAGGTAAAAATAGATACTACTTCATCAGTCAGCCTTTCTTAACCTGGGGGTCCCGACCGCCACAGGGGTCGCGAGATAATTTCTGGGGGTCGCCAGATCATTGTGAAAAACTGTACTTCCCAAATAAAATTTGGATTTTGATGAAATAATTTTCTAAAGTAGTTTTTTTTTTGCCATGGACAGTGCCGTG
>JAODLD010000046.1:14387350-14421763 GCA_026781065.1 Mormyrops boulengeri
ATATATATATAAATAAGTAAATAAAAGATAAAGTAGTCCTCCGCAGAGGGGGGGTGGTGGAGGGCCAAAAAAAAAAAAAAAAAATGGAGCTGTTTAATAAAGTAGAGCCATCTCAAATCAGCCACGAACCCCCAGGTTAAAGTCTAAATGAATATGTAATTTGAGTTGACGTTTCCCAAAATGTATATAGCATCCACGTGAAATTCTTAATGCAGGAACATCTAGGCAAAAAGGAAAAAGAAAATATGAAAGTGTAATGGAGAGCAAATGTCAACACTCCATTCTGTGCTGGGTTTCCGTCTCATTTCCCTGCTATGCAAGATTGTGCTGAGTGTTCAGAAGCCCGATTAATTCTCCCACGGTGCTGTTTTTGCAGCCTGCCTTTCTCCAGTGACACATATTCTACCTCTCCATTCTGAATAATTAAATTCACCATTCAACCTTTTTAAGATAAAGGGATAACTGTCCCCAGCCGAAGCTGATGATGTGTAAAATCACAGCACAGGGATAGAGGACATTGAAGCAAAAGTTACTTTCAATTTATATACTTCTTACTTTAAAGCACTTTTTATCTTATTAAAATCTGTTGACTTTCACTTTTTGCCTGTCCGGTGTAAGTTTAAAATTATATGGGTACATTAGTAGCTGGTAAGAGATTGTGGCCCTGTTTTTGCTCTTAAAAAATCAAATTTGCCACTTTTTCTCTTTCTATATATATATATGGTTATAATTTCAACCAGTCAGTTGAGTATAGGGTCACAGTCACAGAGTACTCAACCGATTGGCTGAAACAAAACCTTGGCCTGGATTTTTCCTTTCTGGACCTGAACAATCCACGTCTGGTTATAGTTACTAAAACATAACAATCAGCTGAAGTCTCTATATGAGTGAGTGGAGGCTTTAGTGGTGATGCTATGGTTTCTTTCTATGACACCATTGAATCATGTGATCCAGCCACCGCAAAAACTATTGTCTGTTGAAGATCCCACAGTTGTGTGTACCAAGGTGATGTGCTTCATTTGCTAAATGCTAAATCTTAATGGCATTTTACCATCAAAAGTTCTATATTACGCCACACTTTCTTTGGACCATTGTAGTGAATTTTAAATGATGTTAATGTATTCCAAAAAGATATATATTCACAGCATCTTGAGTTATATCCATGGACATGTTGCAAAATAAAAAAGGTGATTTACGTAAAATGAGGACGTGGAAGTGGACATTAGAAGTAGACTGTGGAGTGAGTGTAGACATTGCTTCCAAGCCTTCTTTAATATTTAAAGCTGTAAAACAAATATTAAACTATCTATTATACAGAAAGATTTTTCCAATTACTTTGGGCAGAG
Organism: Mormyrops boulengeri; assembly: GCA_026781065.1. Classification (NCBI taxonomy): domain Eukaryota; kingdom Metazoa; phylum Chordata; class Actinopteri; order Osteoglossiformes; family Mormyridae; genus Mormyrops; species Mormyrops boulengeri. Next base: position 14,388,697 of record JAODLD010000046.1, read on the forward strand.
AAAGAAATTATGAAAAGGCTGACTAAGAGTGGGTAATGTCCCAGCCGGGCAGGGAAAATTACAAAATGATTTAGTCTTATGTGCATAAGTCTGTGACATATCCAAGTTCACAGTTTAAACCACTGTTCTTTATTATGTGTCTCTTATCTTAGTGAAAACACATATGGAAAGCAGGACGTTATATGAATGTGTCATGTTCATGTAAGTTAGCCTACCTTTTTCTGCTCCCATGTTATTTTTTTACTTAATTGGTGGGGGAGTTACTGGTCACCAACACATCACTGAGGGTGCCAGCCTTTATGGGTAGGGAGATGAATAGTGCCCTAGGAGGTCCACTGAGTCAGGCCATTAATTCAGGCCCCAGTATTTAATAGTGAATATTTTTGGCAGAGAAGAACGCAAACTGCCATTTAAATATCTAGTATGAAGAATATGTGTTAGGCGGGAGGCTTTCAGCCACCTGGCCAATTGCCTAATTACTGTGTTTTCTTCTGTTAATGACTACCCTGTTTTGTGTAAACCTTGGGAATGCTGAGCAAACCAGAATAAACTGGCTTTACTCTTTCCAGTTGACATATCTCTGTTTTCCCTTCTATTAGCCATGTCACATCGGGCTTAATACAAACAGCAATTTTATAACATTGCGGTTTGGGATATAGCATGTAAACAATTTCAAAACCACTTCATCCAAAACAGGCCTACAGACTGTTGCCAATTTGCTTATATAGACGTGGAGGTTGTTCAGGTCCAAATTTCAGAGTAGGACTCAGCCCTTGTGTTACTGGGGGTTATGTATAGTTCACCATTATCCTCCATATTAAGAAATCCTTTAAACTTCTATAAAGAAAATCATGACCTTGGTACTAGTGAATAGTTAACAGAATTTAAAGTGTGACAACACTTAAAACTCAGCAAAAACTACAAACCGGAAAATGTGCCTACCATGACAAAATCTGATTAGACAACTGTTTAGGCATTTTTTTTGTGATGAAAAACTGAAAAGGAAAATTAATAAATATTGCATTGTAATGGCCAACAATAAACTAAATATGTAATACAAAAATTAAGTCAGGTCAACCAATATCCTACCCTGGTGTATTATTTGAAATATAACATGTAATGGAGATTAGACTACGTTTAAATAGCAACACAAGCCATGACAAAGAGTTGAACAAGTCCAGATCTAGCAGAAACAATTTATTTGCCAAAAAACTCACCTAGGCTTCAGTAAAAAGGGTCATTTATTATCATCAAACTCCCTCTCCATCTTTGAGAAATGCCTCAAGCCCCATCTCTATACTATTCTGTACTAGCCTGATGTCTCTTGATCGTCCCTGAATGTTCATATGTTGCACTTAGTCCATTTCATTTTCCAGTTCAGTTATTTTATTCTAGTGTTTTACTATTTATTTCATCTATTTATTGTTCAGTAGCACGCTGCACGCACCGAGACCTGAGAGACTGTGTTTCGTTCAAATTATGTCAAGTGGTTGGAATGACAATAAAGCTGATTCTGATTCTTTCGGGTTCTTGAATGGTTTTATTAGGTTCTTGCATTGTTAGGAGTTGTTGTGTAACTCCTGGTCCATTACTGCTTACACTTGTACCTGGGCATTCACTGGAGCCTCAACCTAGCTGCACTTATGGCTAGTTGACTCCTTGACAGCATGTATGTTTGCAGTGTGCTGTTTGCCTGCTTTGGACAGTAGCATCTGTTGAACATTCTGCACCCACTTGTCCTGTTTGGAAAATCATGGGTTGTGCTGGTGGTAGGGGTCTGGAACGTATGAGAGCAAGGTAGAGAACAATCCAGTATGGGGCTCCAACCCATCAGAGGGCACCCTGAGCAATTTGGTAACTCCAATTCACTTAAGAATTGGAATTTGGTGATCAGTGGTCATTGTTGACACACCACAGCACACAGTGCACAACAATGAAATGTGTTCTCTGCATTTAACCCATATGTGACATCAAGACATAGCAGGGGGCAGCTAATTCAGCATCCAGGGAGCAGTCCCTCGCTCAGGGTACCTCAGTGGTGCCTTGGTGGTCAGGGACTCGAACCAGCACTCGTTCAATTACAAGTGCGCTTCCTAACCATTAAGCCACCACCGCCCACAACTGCCTCTTTAGCATGTTTTTGCACTGGGGGGTAGAGTACCTAGAAGAAACCTTACATCAACATGGGAAGAACATGCAAACTCCACACACATGGAGCCATGGCAGAGAATTGCACCCTGGTTCCAGAAGTGTGAGGCAACAGTGCTACCCACTGCATCACCATGCCACCACATCTGTTATATGTTAAATGTAGATGTAAAAGCTGGCTGCAATACTAAGCACTAAAGGGTGGGTAAAGAAACATAGAGTCTATGCACATGGAGCCAGTTTCCACTGCTCCTCATTTGTGCAACTCAGTCATGCTTTTGTGTGCTGGTCATGTGCAGACTTTCAAAACCACCAATGTCGTGAAGCAAAAATCATCATAGAATGGTGGACCTCCAATAAAATACTCCACATCTGTAAGTTGCTGAAGGGAGATAATGGGAAATGCACCCCTGACTTACCTGTTATACAGTAGATGAACATCAACCATGCCTGTTGACAGATCGGTTCCTTGGGAAAAACCCTGTCACGGCCTTGAACGGCACACTCATGTATACATCCTGCCGTTTTCACCGTTGTGCTCCACTTCATTCTTCATTATACCTATAGGACAGTTGAAGTCCAAGTACACATATCCATTGAGCTTGAAAGTGGGCTGGCATATGTCAAGTTTGGGGGTGCAGGTAAGATTGTTACGTAACAGACTAGGAATTTCGAAGCAGCCCGTTTCACTTCCTTCTTTTACATATTCAGGAATTATATTTGAAAGAGGGAACAATAGTGTTTGAGATTCACAGTATGTCATTTCCTTGTACCAAATTCTCCTTTCTCAACTATGCAGAGGTACAGTCAAATTTTCATTCTATGGCACTTTTCAGCCCTGATCTCAACTCCATCAATCACCTTTGTAATGAACTAGACCAGAGGTTGTGAGCCAGGCCTTCATGTCCAACATCAGTGCCTGAGCTCACAAATGCTCTTCTGGATGAATGGGCAAAAATTCCCAGACACACGCCAAAGTCTTGTGGAAAGTTATAGGTGCAAAGGGGAGACCAACTAGATAATGTTGCCTACAGATCATGGAAGTAAGGGCTGGAATTCCAACAGGGCATTTCAGGCAGGTTAGAGAACAGTGGTTTCTGTGGTGAGAGTTACTCCCTTTGAACTTAAGAATACTTATTGGCTGCCTACCTGCAAGGATTTGTCTACGGACTGCAAGACAGGGGCAGAATGTGTAGGGCAAACTGACCAATCGAGCAAGCTGACCAATTAGACCACACTGGACTCATCGAAGGTGGACTATGCAGGCCATGTGAGATGTTCAACTTCACTTTCATGTTCATCAAACCACTCTGTCACCAATTTTACTGTGTGTATTGGTATGTTACCATTCTGATACACGACTGGGTATTGTAGACTTCAGGGTACAATATTTGAACCATTGGGTGAAGATGGTCTTCCAAAGTTGTTTCATAGTCCTTGGTAGTAACATGCCCATCTAGAACAAATAGTGGACCTAGGAAATCCAATGATATAGAACACACTGCACACCATAACTCTCCTAGATGTTGGAAAGACAGTGAAGGTGGACTCGTCAGAGAACAATACATGTTTCACATTGTCCACAGCCCAAGATTTGCGCTGCTGGAACCACTGAAGCCGACATTTGGCACTGGCATGAGAGACTAAAGGTTTGGCTATAGCAGCCCAACCATACATATCGACCTTGTGCAGCTCTCAACATACAGTTTTTTTGCAAACAGGAGGGCTGAGGTGTGCACTGAATTCTGCAGTTAGTTGTGCAGTTGTGGTTTTATGTTGTTTTAGATACAATCCAGGTTAGTGCCCAGACATCCCTGTCAGACAGCTTCTGTCCACAGTTACTCCTGTTGGATGTGGTCAATTCTTCATGGTGGTATGCTGATATAACCCTGGACACTGTGGCTTCTGATACACCACAAAGATGTCCTGGTCACAGATGCACCAGTGAGATGCACACCAACAGCTTGTCCTCTTTTGAACTCTGATATGTCTCCCATTATGTTATGTGGATTGCAATATTTTATGTACAGCTCTGCTATTGCTTTGCTAAACCAACCTTTTCTACCTTCACACTCACACTCTTACTGCTCTTGAAGTGACATCCACAATATTTGCAGCTGATGATGTACTTTTTTTCCTTCAGTATACCCTTGAGAAATTCAATGCCAAATGTGAAGCGGCATGCAGGGATGAGAATCAGCATTTCCGCTTGGAAAACAATGTATTGTCCCTTTCAGGATATCCTGATTTTCCAGAGTTCAACGTGTCCCTGGGCCAACAAAGGTGGGGGTTGTTTCACTTCTATTACCAAACTTAGTCTTCATTGGACATCGCCACATTTTCTGTTTATTTTTTCTTATTTTCAAATTCATGGCTTTCAGCCATCCAATCATTTAGCTAAGGGTAGTGTGTGGCTCAGCAGGCTAAGCCTCTGTGCTTGTGATCAGAAAGTCAGCAGTTCGACCTCAGCCTTGGCAGAATAACCACGTCTATGGGACCTTGTGTGTCTATGTGTGAGTTTGAGTTTGTCTGAATGTGTGTGTGTGTGTATACATACATCCCACAAAATACCAAAGCTTGGAAGGCGTCCTTCTTCAGCTTGACAGCTCCCTTTACTGCTGGTGGCCACCACTGGGAATTGCCACCGCAACAGGTATCAACAACTTTATGGCCACAACTGGGCACAGCTGCCTCAGCAATGGAGGTCCAAAACATAGCCCATTCCGACTCAATGTCCCCAGCTTCCCTTGGGATGCAAGAGAGGTTCTGCTGAAAGTATGAGTTGAAGATCTCCTGGACAGGGGCCTCTGCCAGATGCTCACTATGTGTTCTATCTGGCATTCTTCCTTGCCATCTGATCCAACTCATCACCAAGTGGTGATCAGTTGTCAGCTCACCTCCTCTCTTCACCCGAGTGTCCAAAACATGTCCGATGTCCAACATAGGTCCGATGATACGACTACAAAATCGATAATCAAACTGTGGCTTTGGGTGCTCTGTTGCCAGGTGCAGTTATGAACACCCTTATGTTCAAACATTATGTTCGTTGTGGAGAAACTGTGGTTAGCACAGAAGTCCAATAACAGAGCACCACTCGAGTTCAGATCAGGCAGGCCATTCCTCCCAATCACACTCCCAGGTTTCACTGTTGTTACCCACATGAGCAGTAAAGTAGAAAAATGGAGTCCCTAGAGGGAGCATCTTCCAGCACCCCATCCAAGGTCTCCAAAAAGGCCAAATACGCTGAACTGGTGTTTGGTGCATACACACAGACAAGAGTCAGAGCCTGTCCCTGACTCGAAACCCACTAGTTCACTGGGGTGATCTCCAACGTACTGGCACTGAACCAGGAGGCTATAAGTAGGCCCACACCTGCCTGGGTGCCTCTCACCAAGGGCAAGTCCAGTATGGAATCAGCCTGTCTCTAGGGGTTTGGTTCCAGAGCCCAAACTGTGGGCCTTTAGTCAGTACTGTATCTCTCTACCTCCCTTACTAAATCAGACTCCTTTCCCACCAGAGAAGTTACATTCCATGTTCCTAGAACCAGATTAGGTAGCTGATGATCGGTTCGTTAAGGCCCCTGCCTTCGACTGCCATCCAATCTACATCACACCTGATCTCCACGGCTCCCCGTACAGCTGCTGGGCCCACGGGAGGGCAGACCCATGTTCCTGCTTCAGTCTATGCCTGGCTGAGCCCCATGGGTAGAGGCCCAGCCACTAGTCGCTTGCCTTCAAGCTCCTGCCCAGGTCCAATCCAAATGTGGTCACACTGTCCTTTTTGTCCATTATCATAGGGTTACTGCTTAGTCTGGCCGCTCACCTAGGATCAGTTTACCTGCCAGGCTCATTCTCTGAGGAAAGATGAAGAGTTCAGAGATCTGGACAGACCTCAAAATAGAGCCACTTCTCCTTTGGATTGAGAAGAATCAGCTGGTTTAGTTTGGGCATGGGGACTTAGATGGCTCCCAAAGGTGCTGTTCTGGGCACGTGCCTCTGGGCGGAGGCGCCGAGGCCAACAAAGGATATACCAGATGGATTTACCTAGAGAATGACCTAGAGTCTATGGCCATGAAAAAAAACATCTGCTCTGATATGCATAGGATGCTGCCACTGCAACTCTCACCAGCAGAGGCAATGGGAAAATGATTATATAAATATTGTTAAATTAAATACATTACTTTTGAATGATAGTTACTGTACGCGTATACCTATAAAGTTGCTTAATTTATTATTGAAAGTGGAACAAACTGTGATACTTATTTACAATCCAGGACAATATGAGAGGAAAAAATGAATGTTTCATTATTTTTGGCACCAATAATGTATAAGATAATGGTTGCCTCTGTAGTGTTATTTGTGTCTTGCAAACAAGTTGCCTTCCAGGGACTAATTCGGCAGTGATAATTACAACACCTCAGCTCAAACTAGGTGGTAATTTAGCTCACTCACCACATTAATACCACATCTGGCAGAATCTAGAGTGGGATGGTGCTTCTTTAAGCCCTTCTGGCGCTTTGTCAATAGACATTGTTCTGTAAATAGGATATTTACTGTGGGGCACTTAAAAAGCAATGCAGGTTCTTATTAATGCTATAAGAAACATTTTCCTTCAAAACTATTCAAAGCATGCAAACAATATAATGAGTGTCAGTAATATGTACACAGTAGAAGATATGCAGAGTAAGTATGAGAGAGATCTGACTACAGATACTAAACATACAATACCAAGGCAGGAGCTCAGGCTACAGAACACCTCCCTGTTTGAATAACAGGCCACGTGAAAGAGTGCCTTTGAATAGATTAATAACCTGATCAAAGACCAGGTATAAAAATTGGCAACATAACAATGGAACATTCAGCCATTTATCTTCCAACTGCTTACTTCCTATAAATAGCCAGATGGTGAGTGGCAAAATTAATCAAAGTTCTTTGTGCACCAAAGGGGCAGAGCCTTCAACAATGCAAGTTTGGCCTTTATTTCTATGTTTATACTAATATAACATACTGCTTTATGACTGAGACCATTCATATGAGACCAAATGTGTGCAAACCACCTGCAGTCATATAAAACAGTGTTTCTGTGCTAGTTTGTGTGAGCTGGGTCTAGGAGAAAGTAGGTAGGTAGCTAGGTAGGTTGGTAGGTAAGTAGGTAGGTAGGTAAGTAGCTAGGTAGCTAGGTAAGTAGGTAGGTCGGTAGGTAGAAAACTTTATTAATCCCTCGGGAAGGTTCCTCCAGGTAATTCAGTAAAAACATTTAGTGATGTAGTCAGCAGGACTACTAAAGGTACTAAAGGTAACAGTGGGAGAGAGGTATGGATGGGATTTACGATCGGATGGTATCTTACAATGACCTTGGGAACCACTTGTCACTGCACCATTATGACACAGACATGTGCTAATGTGCGAGTCCAGTCTTGTTTTAGCCAACTTGAAAATTCTCTTTGAGGTGGGTATGATGCCATTCCTAGGGAAGCCAGATCTGTAGGGTACGGGCAAAGTCAGCACCCGTACACCTAGTCCCTGAGAAGTTATATTATAAATGATCTACAGCCTTACACCCTCTGCTATGGTCTGGCATCCTGTCTAGGGTGTGCCCCTGTCCCATGCTGCCTGGATCCAGGCCCACCATGGCCCTGACAAGGATAAGTGGTTGGAAAATGGATGTACAATTTTATTACATTTGCAAGCCCAGAAAACTTAATACCTCTTGTGTACAGTCCCCTGGCTGTAGATCAGCATTTATTTAGCCTGAAGACACACTGAGTGGCCATTTCAATAGATACACCTGCTCATTAATGCAAATAGCCTGTTCCTCCAAATAGCCAATCATGTGGCTGCAAATGAATACGTACCGTATACAGACAGGGTCAATAACTGCTCTTACTATGTGGCTAAGCGTTAGAATTGCTTAGACACATGATTTTGAACATGGTGCGATATGAGGTGGCGCCAGCACCTCAGAAACAGCCACCCTCTGGGGATTTTCTTGCAAATGAAAAGCATCCAGTCGGTAGCAGTTTTGTTGCCAAAATTGCATCGTTAATGAGAGTGGTCAGAGGAGAATGGCCAGACTCAAAAAAAGGAAGGCTACAAGTGCAAAAAATAACAACTCAGTATAACATTAGTGTGCAGAATGGCTAATTTCAATATACAACCTGCCAACACAAAGTGGTTTTGGAGACAAAAGGGGGTCCTGCCTGCTAAAATAAAGTGTTTTGTGTGTGTGTGTGGATTAGTTTTATGTTGGGGACCAAGTGTCACCCACAATCTAATAAAAAAACCTGTGTTTTTGACGTTGTGAGGACCATTGTATATCTCCTTACATTTCAAATTTTGAAGATGGACTGATGTCGTAAAATTTCTGGCTTGGTGAATCCTGTGTAAAGTTTGAGTTTCTGACCCATTTTCATTATCTTCAGAACTTTCTACAAAACATAGCTTCATCCTCATTTTAATTTCTCATCATATGGTCATTAAAACCTCTGAGGCTTAAGCTACCTAAAATCTTCCAGGATAATAAGTAAGTCCAGAATGTATCTTGAGCATGAAGTAGGGCATTGAGACATACTTTTACATATTTTTTTCAGCCTTCATGGTACTTTCATTAGTGATGACCTAATGATGTTTGTTGCTGAGTAAAGTACATAACCTAGTTTGCGTCATAAAATCTCCATCCATAGACTTTAAATTAAGGTCCCTAAATCAGTTTGAGTGCCAAACTAATGACAAATTGTTGATGGGATCGTAAGTGGAAGCTCAGGAAAGAACACATTTTGGATGGATACGGAATAAAGATATTTATTTAGTTATCTACTAATATCTTATTTCCATTGACCCAGATGTGAGCCCATTCACTGGTGCCACAAAATGTGTTGATTTCTCCCGTTGCCAGAGAAGCTTTCATTTCTCTTTTTTTGTTGTGTTTTTAGGTTTTGATCTATTATGCTCCTCATGCACATCCCAAAAAGGAAACTTAAATGAAGATCTGGTCCTCTTCTGAAATGTGTGTATTATATGGCTCCATCCCTGAGCCACACAGGACCCCCTCCCACAGATATGTCTGAATCAATAGGCATGCAGAGTCAGAGGGGCACCAAAGGGCAGATTAAATCATACATCTGCCCTGTTGCCCCGAATTTTATGTTTTAATGTTTTAATGAGCTGGCCCACAGCTGGACCCAAGAGCAACACTCACCTTCAAAGGTAACTGGTTTGCAATTTGTCATGAATATTTGATGCAATTATCTAACTGGGGTGGGGTCATATCTATTGTCCAGGAGTAAAGAGTCAAAGGATACATTTTAGAACATGATACTTATAGGTCGTCTGCCAAAGCAGGTGTAAGGGCATAGAATGGAATAACCAAAGCAAAGCCAGGTTGTTCAGCAGGTCACTACTCATGCCAGGCTTCCTGCTGTTAATGTGTTCTTCACAGAAAATATAAAAGAACGGCTATAGTCCTCAACTAGAAGAGGCCTGCTACCTTTTATAAATCAATTTTTATGGCAAAACCATAAATCATAATTAGTAACTACTGATAGAAGGAGATGAGGATCATATAGTAATTGTTCAAATCAGTTTAGAGAGGTCGTTTATCTAGGTGGAGGTTTTGAAAGATTTAGCTGTTGGTTGCACTCTGGTTGTTCTCAGATATGAATAATGGAACCATTGGAAAAAACTAACAAAGTGCAGACTCTGCTAGGCTCATCTGTTACCCGACAACATGACCTGTTTGCAAATGACATCAGGCTGTTATGGATCATGCAGGTAACTGCCAGCAGAGAGGGAAAGAATACATAAAGTATATTAATAGCAGGGGGTGGTTATTGACTTATTTAAGAAAGGGATTTCGCAGGAACCTCTCCCAGAAAGCCCAGGGCCTCGGGTCTCCCAGGAGGGGATACTAGGCCATCACAGGACTGGTGTGTAACTGGAGGAATAGCAGGAGTAACTGGATTCCCTGCAGGAAACCATCATGGCCCTCCTATTCATGCGCTACATGCACCAAAGCTAAAATCAAAACTGATGATTACTCAGATCAGCTAAGACTGAAACCAAAAAAAGAAAACTGCAAAAGTTTAGTATAATGAAACAAAATAAATAACGACGCAGAAAATGGGCATATGCGTGGATTGTCATAAATGACGTCAACAAAATGTTCTATCGGCTGATGGTTCTGACAGCTGTGCCAGTGTAGGGGGATGTTCGTGTTTTTGTCTTCATCTGCCAGCAAGAAGTACGAAAGGATCAACAAAGTCTCAGATGAATAAAGTATTTTGGGGTAGGGGTGACATGTTTTTTTCTAGATAACAGACAAGGTCTGTACTCCACAAATATGAGAATACACAGATCAGACATACATCATTATTGTAGCTTACCATTAACCATATTTGCCATTCTTTTTATATGGTAAACATATGGTTTTGCATTCTACTGCCTTTGCCAAGAGTGTAAGTCCTGGGCAGACTTCACTAACAAGTTTAGCTTCTTATCCAATTTCCTGACCACTGTGCTATTGTTGGGTCCTAGTTCAGAACAGTTAGTGAGGTGAGTATGTTAAAATCATGTAAATAGACTATTTATTATTTAGGTAATGATGTTTAAAATCAAACCACATTTTGGCTAATAAAAACTTGGATACTCTGAAATGCTTTTGAGTATTTTTTCTTAACATTTAGGTAACTTTTACCCTGTTTCTTGGGATAGGTCACGCTGCGGATGCCACCATTGCTGTATCCGATAAAGTTCACACAAGAAGGCCCTGACTCTGCCTTCGGTGATGCTGACACCTCATCACCGCCTTCCTTGTCTCTCTCCATTATCACGAGAAATGGGGAAGAAAGAGAAGCTCAGCTTCCGAACATTTTTGCAAACAAGCACAATCTGAAAAAATGAGAAAGAAAAATCCTCAGTCAGTTTATTGTAAGACAATAAATGTCAGTCTCGTCACTATTTAATTCATCGTCTCCTCCTCTGGCATGGAGATGTGCTGCCTCACTGACTGCAAATGTCACAGCCTAGCATATAACACATCTTCTGAAGCTACACACACACACACACACACAAATATTAAATTAATAAATATAACCAACAGCTCAATCTTTCAAAACCTTCACCTAGATAATGTCTAGTCTAGATAATGTCAAGCGAACCAATGCAAGGAGAGGCAGTCATCGACAAGTTAAAGTTAGAGACGAGATTTGTGATTTGCAAACTGACTTTTGCACAGGAACTTGCAGTTTGCAGTATTTTTATTTATTTTTTCATTTTTAATGACTGTGTAATAAAAATTCCACATCTGAAAGAGGAACAAATGTCACAGGGTGAAGGCATTTTCCAGTAGAAGCTTCAGGCTGAGAAGTGTGATGTCCCCTATAGGTGGAAAACACCCATCAGTCCTTCTTTTAAAAACAGGGACCACTGCCCCTGTTTACCAGTACAGAGGGACTTTGCATACCTTCCATGCAACAATGAAGAGGTGTATTATCCAGGTCATGCCAACAGCACCCATTTCTTTCAACATCTCTGGTTGGATTTCATCTACCTTTGTAGCCAGTTGCAATACAAAGGCCTCTGATTACCATTGCAAATTCAGTTGCAGAAGTTTTCAGTTGTGCTCCGTTCAATAATAATCTAAGTGATATGGTCATTTGTAAAAATATAGCACTGTGAAGAGTAGAGCTGTGACTTGTGCCAAACACTGCAGTGTTGATAGACTCAGGGAGAAACCGTGGGATCAAGCAGGCTGTACCCCACTGACATCATTATGAATTTGTGGAACTGGAGAACAGGCATTGTGCATGAGACTTAGTGGGAGTGTGTGTTACTAAGGCGTAGATTTACCCGTGTTGATACCAGGTTGCAGGTTCAAGCGGAGCAGTTAATTTGAGCCCTATGTGTCTTCTCAGCTAATATTCAGCTGTATAAATGGGTAACAGCTTTGCACCTTCTGTCTTATTGATTTTTCCTGTAGTGTTGCTCCTAGGCCCAGTTTTATGTCTAAAATGTAGGGTGACAAGATTCTCTCGAGAGGCCGGAGGAGTGTTTGGGTGTAAGAGTTCAAAATGTGTGTTCTTTTTTTGGCTTTGGCTTGATTCCATGCTATTTACAAAAAATATCTCCCATTGGTTAGCATTTGCCCAAACTTTGTTTGGCCCAAACTTGTGATTTGGATGCTACAGTGACTGTATATGCAGAAGATAAGACTCTATTAGTTCTTTTCCAAATGGCAGTTGTAAATCAAATAAAAATTGTTTCCTTTGTAAATGTGGCATTGCAAAAATGAAAAAAACAGTAGGGCTGACCTTCTGCTTGAACTGTGGCACGCAAGGGATGTCTGAGGGTGAACAGAAGCCACACATCAGAGATTAAAGCCGTTTGGAATACGGCTATGTTGTCACACTTCTGTCAATGAGGACAACCTGATACTGCATGGTAGCTGGTTGGATGTGATAGCTGATATCAACTGGCCAGGCAATGACCTGTGCCAAGGCATTAGCTGGGTACATGGTGACCCCAGATATAACTTTCAGAAACATTAGCAAACCCTGGGATACAAAGAAGCCACTCTGGGATCCTCAGGTCTGCCTCTGGCTCCCATTTTTGCCTTAGGGACTGCAATAATTGCTTGTGGTGAAAAGTAGGCAAAAATGCACTACTTTCAGATGCTGCCAATATATTAAACATTATGACAACTAAACAATAGCTTTGTGTGTCTCTGAATTTAAGCCAAAATTATGCTTAAATAGTTTTAAAGATGTTCTTTGAAACCTGCAAACAGATATTTGTGTATGTAAGTCCTTTCTAGTCGGTTTATCCCTTAAATTTGTTTCTTTGTGGGGGCCCTAAAGACTGTAAGCAGAATTTCTGTCAGTGTCAGCTTATAGCTGCTATTCAGGTGAAAATTTCAAGCACAGGAAAACATTACAATAATAAAGTTTTTTTTATTAATATAAGTATTATGAGTATAAAAACACTATACATCACGGTATGAAAAACTTATTTTTGTTATTACATTTTTTCACTAAGTGTACATGGACAAAAGTATGATGCCATTTTGCCTGTCTGAGAACTTACACTGAGGTCTGACAATGTCGTAATATGCACACCATATTCAACATCACACTCTCTTCAAAATCAAATTTGACAAAAAGGTTTCTGAATTAAAAAATATTTAAAAATGTGCTCAGATATCAACCATATCTGAATAATCCACATTTCAGCCAGATATCTTTAATGACCATTTTTCTATGTTTATTTAGGTAATCAAAAAGTCTATACAGGATGCCCACTTTGTAAATTGCCCACCTTCAAATTGTTCAACTTATAGTCACTAGGAATATATCTCAGAAACTTAACAGTGCCTTCTGTGAGAAAGATCCTACAGCCATCAATACATTTATAGCATTTCTAATCAATTTGTGGCCAATTTTCCATTTTTTCCGCTCTTAGCCAGAGCGACTTATGTAAATGCTGAAAGTTGAAAGAAAGTTTGAATTTATGTGGTTGATCATGTTAAAATTATGACATTTACTATGCAGTTAGTTATATATCCTTACTTTGGGTAGTTCAACAATATTAATACAATATTAGGAAAATTGTGAGTTTTGATGTTTTTGACAGCATGAAATAAAAAAAACCTAAATAAAAATTAAAAAAATATATATAATAAATCTGCACTATTAGGGCTGGGTGTCATGAAAAATGTAAATAGTTGGAATACCTTCAGCTAGCCACGTAACGTAAGAGTAACTGAACATTTTGTTAGTCACACTTTTATCTTAAAATCCCATTTTTAAAAGGATCGCGGTCCTGACTATTTGTCTTTAAGCTGTTTCTTTGGTTTTCATTACTGTCCCTGAATTAATTCTCCTTGTAAGCTGAGGATAAAGTGCTTGTCTCCTAGCTTTCACTTCAGCACACAATAGGGGCCTGGAGAAAACCCAGGGCACTGCAGTTTGGAGTCGTAGGTGAGCTGCTTCAGTACAAAAGGAATCTGGCTGCAGCTGAGAGGAGAGGAATCTGCTCTATACTGCAAGGTCCTGAAAGTTGAATAGTTAGTAACTGCATTACGAGACACAACTAGCAACGATATAAAGGAAAGCTGCCAAGGGCCATTTTCAGGGCCATCTTTTATGGAGTAATATTCCAAAAACAGCCTCAGTCACAGATAACAGCTCCTGAATATTTGAGTTCACCAAGCCTCTTAGACAGGCAAATGTCCTTCAAATACATCCCTAAGCCTTACAGTTTTTTCCCCCCAAAAAGGAAACTCAATTATTAATATCTGATCCCTGCTCGCACATCTTGCTAGGAATCTTAAAGGGAATTTTATTTCCTGGTCTCTCTGTAATCTGTATAAACCTTGTGGTTTGTCCTTGATTAATTACAACTGTCAAGTAACATAAGGAATATGTTTTTATAATAAGGTGGGTCAAGAACCCAGCTGAGGGCACCATGCTGCTGTCTGCAAATGAGTGTGAGAATACATTGCAGCAATCAATAACATAACTTAATGAAAAGCGTCTTCTGGAAACAAGTTAATTATATATGCAAAAATATGGACTGGCATCCCATCCAGGGTGCATCCCTACTTGTGGGTTCTGTGTTACTTGAGATAGGCTTCAGGTCCCATGCCCATTACCCTAACTAGGATAAGCGGTTGGGAGATGGATGGATGGATGAATGGATGGATAAATATTCTTGACACATTTCTAATGTTGTATATGCATACATTATGACTGGTATATGGTTTTATGGTGAGAAATTGGGCACTACATGAAGGTGAAGTCTGAATGGATGGCCATTTGTTAAGGATGGTCCTGCTGTGTGTTGTAGGCAATAAAAAAGAGGGAGAAAAGCAGAGGAGTAAACCTAAACTAATGGAAAATAACCCAAAATCGAAACACTACAGTTGCCTTTCAAGGGTAGGGTCATGATATGCAGGGATAACTGAGCTGGGACCCCCAGGCTGTCAGTTCCTGGTTCTCTGGAGTGTAGGGTACCAAGTTATGCATGTGACCTTCAGAACATCCACTGCTAATTGGTCCAGATCGTCTGTCATTTAATTTGCACTAGATGTGGCCATTATAGCTGTGTCTGCTGCTGCTCCCTGTGACACACTGGACCATGACGTACAATTTGTTCTTGAGTTAAATTGCTTTGATATATGAAATCATGTTTGCAAACCATTGGTTCTTCAAAGTATTTCCCTCTCCTTTACAGTGTATGATTTCTCATTATGTATAAAATGCCCTTTTTTAATGCTTAATTGGACTTTTTGTAGTGAGGTAATAAAATATAGGACATTTTAATAAATTGAAACCCCATTTCTAGACAAGATCAACACAACAGTAACACTTTACTTAAGGCCATCTTTTTAGTAATTTATAAATACATTCATAATGCATTATAATGCATTCATAAGGCATTATAAACAAGTCCATAAACATTTAGAAAAAGGCGTAACACATTATAGCCATGTATATTACGCATTATGACTGTCTTATCTCATCTATAATGCACAATAGATACCTTTATAATGCAGTACAAAGCGTTCTTAATGCTTATACCGACCATTATAATGCATGGTAGAAGTATCTATAGTGTAATGCAACACAATCTCTGCATTTATTCTTAGGAATCTGTCTTTCCATCCAACCATATTCCACCCAATTGCCAGTAACGTGTCTTCAGGATTTCACTAAGTTATAACTAATGTTATAATTAATAAATTGAATGCTTCAGTAAACTTGGAAATGACACACTGTCGTATATTGCATAACTGCATACAGTATAAAAACTGAAACATCCCAACATAAGGAGCAGTATGTAACTCTGTGGACTTGGACTCTGTGACTGTGATTAAAAGGTCACTGGTTCAAATCCCATGGCTGCTAGAGCGATGTCATCATGTTAGTATTGGACTCTTGAGCAAGGTCCTTAACCCCAATTGCTCCAGGGACCCTGGGTGCCCCTCAATCTAATCCTCAGTTCTTTCTCTTTACTAAGAGAACGTACATTTCTTTGAAACCAGCTCAGCATTTCCACACCTGAGTGTCCTTCCAGACTTTCTTTGTGGTATTTCGTGGTACAGCAGTTTGGCAGCCAGACAATAGCTGTTCTGGCCATGATTGTACAGATGCAGCCACCTCAATTTTCCCCTCCAAGCCGGCTGACTGCCAAAAGCCAGCCAAAGGGAGTAGCCCCCCTCTTTCTGGGGGTGTGCCTGAATTCTGGTCTAAACCCACCCATTCATTCACTTGCAGGGTGTTACCATGAGATGGCGCTTTCTTTACAAAAAGACATTTTAGTTGTGGTCACAAGTTTACATAGAAGTATCAACCAGAATGTTTTGGTGGCCATTAGCAAGCTTCTGGCATAATTCTGGCTGAATATTTACTTACTGTGATCTGCTGCCACAGCCTGAAAAGCTTTGCCTGTCATTTTCCTTCCTTTGTTCAACAGAACAGCCTTTTCAATCTTGAGCCAACCAACTGCACAAAGAATAATATTCTACAGTATACTAAAGCACAATCGTGTTTATGTTAACATATACTGTACAAGTTTAATTTAGCCCACATATATATGAAACAATGAAAATTAACTTTAAAATTAAAAATGAAATTAAATTAAAAAAATATTTCAGTACTGGGCCTTTATTCAAGCTCTATGTGGGTATGGCCAAACACACCTTTTTCATAATTCTGCTTCATTAGATACACCAAATGTAATTTCAATCACATTGCCCTCACTGGCAAACTGTTGACATTTGTTTTTTTCTTGCATTTCCTTGTTGCCTTCTTCTCTGACTTTGATGAGGCCATGATGCTGCATGATGATGATGATAGTAATAATAATAATGGTTATTATTAAAATTAATAATAAAAGTTATTATTATTATTATTATTATTATTATCATTATTATTATATTTGTTCCTGTTTACTATCAAGCTGTAAGAAAAAATAATCAAGTGTTAAATTTATAATAAAAATATTCTATTGCACATTAACGGAAGTCTTTTACGGTACCTTAGGATAATGTCATCACATTTGACACTAGATATGCTTATTTTTTTTTCAATATTCATTTTGAAGGAATGATTAGCAACTAAAAAAAAAGTCGTTTTTCAGGGCACTGGTAAAATCCATGGATTCCACAGAATCCAGTTCTTATCACACTCAAATTTAAACCTCCCTCAACCAACCTATCTACTGCTCATAACCCATAACATTCAGAAAAAAATCCTTGAATTTGTAATTTTCATAACTTACAGCACATGGGTAAGAAGAACTATGAATTTGAGTCCACATAGAATAGTACAGTTGAAAGTCACCTTGACATGACCTAGTGTCACGCCCTGCTTTCGTCCCTCCCATTCTCTCTCCCTGTTAATTATTTGTCTTGCCTTTCATTTCAGCCCTCGTGTGACTCACTCCAGCTGTCTCTCGTCTGCTTCCTTGTCGGTGATGAATAAATTGCCTCCCTGTCTTTAGCTCCCCAGTCAGGTCATTGATGTCGCCCTAGCGTGTGCTCCAGTGCTTCCCTCACTGCTATTTGTGCCTTCTGTTTGACCCCGCGTGGTCCGCTTTGGTTTGTCCCATTCCTCGAATAAACCCCCTTTTATTTGTCCCCACACCTGCCCCTCCCTCCTTCGTTTCCTGTCACCATGACACCTAGGACAACCTGGATCTTGACTGACATGTTATTTTGATTTGTGTATTGAATAATCAATGCCATTTTACTTTTGTCTTTCAATGTTTTCTTTTGTAGCGAAGTGAGGCCTTTGTCTAGGAAGTAACAGAAAAGCCTGTAAAAATATCTACCCATGTGGCCACTAATGGCTCCGTGCCACGATAATTTCCTCAGACCCCAAATACATTGCAACAGTAAATTAACAGCTGCACGAGCTCCTTTGGGAGTTGGCCAGTCATTTTCAGCAGCACCAGAGGAGCTGTATATTTCAACTTACACTCTTCCAGTTCACTGTCGCTTTGTCGCTGTATTTAATGATGCACGATTGCACATCTATAGAAGATGACAGCTAATTTAGCATTAACAAGTACATCACTTTTTTGTTAGCTATAGATGAACAAAATATTTTTCATCTCAGAACTTTTTGTATGGTTATGAAAGGCAAGCTTTTTTTCTCCTTTTTTGTGTTTTAGTGAAGCCTTTATTCCAGCGTGCAAAATTGTTTTGTCCGTTTTGTTAAGAAATGAATACAGTTGAAGTCCATTCTGTTCTCAATATAATGAAACAAATGGCACACATAAAAGTAGTGTGTGGATAAGTGTATTTCTGTCATTACACATTGGGTGGGTGCTGTGATGTTTTGCGGTCGTATGCTTGTAGGTCGTAAATCTTTGACCTCCATCTCTTAGCTATAATCTAGCAGGTCAACAAAAAGCAGATACATGGTGTTGGTCTGAAAACACCCTTTACCTCAGTGACAAGCTGAGAGAGACAGTGATTAATGGAAGCTTATTTCAAGGCCCGTTAACAAGTGGAAACAGAATGGCAGCCCTTTTGTCACATCTATCGTAAGTTCTAATAAATGTGGTGCTGAAGATAACAGCAGGACATACATGTCTATTGAAAAGAACAGCATTAAACTATATGATATTGTTTAGAAATTAAGCTTCAATACAGAGGGTATCAACATGTAAAATGAGTTATGCCTTTTTTGGCATTAAATGCCATTGGTACTGTAATATTCATGGTCATTTAGCGATCAATAAAAGTAACCCACTGAAATTCAGAATGAATGGAAGTTAACAGTTGCACTTTATGCCAGGTTATGTGACTGCACAGCAAATCTTGTTCTAAACAATGGGATATTTTCATGGTGTGGTCTGACAATGATCCCTAATTTAGCTGTAGCATAGACTGATTTGCTTTAGGAGACATATAGGGCTGGTGATTGGCTGGCCTGGTTGTGGTGTCGCCTCATCCAATAGAGCAACTGTCTCTGCTCTGTGTGGAATTTGCATGTTTGTTGTTGGCATCTGCTACTACTGTAGGTTCCTCTTGTCAGCTAAAGACATATATTTATTTAAACAGCAAATGCTTTTATCCAAAACTGGCAGGTAAAGGCCTTGCTCAAGTGGCCCAACAGTGAAATCACTCTGCCGACTCTGTGATTTGAACTGGCAACCATCCGATCACGGGCACCTCCCCATGCAGTTAGATTAATTGGTGCCTCTAAATTGCCCATAGGGTGTGCACATATGTGCCCTACAATGGACTGGCATCCTGTCCAGAATGTAACCTATGCTGTCTTGGATACACTTCAGGAGCACCTATGACCCCGATTAGGATAAGTAATTGGAAGATGGATGGAGTTATAATATCATTACAATTTGGGTCTACTTTCCACTTAGTTTAACTCAAGAAGGCATTTGCTTAGCAGTGAAAGATCTTGAGCCTCAATTATAAACTGCCTATATACACAAAACTGTCACACAGGAAAACCCATGCCAACCTTACAATTTATAATTCTTGAAACTGAGTGGAAAAAATTGCTGTGTCAATGAAAGCTCCATGTCATGCATACAAACATTTCAAAGTATCTTTAAGAATTCAAATTCCTTTAGCCACCCAAAAATAAACCATCCATGGATACTCAGTTGTGCAAATAAATAATACTAATGTACTTATCTGTATCACCAACACAGCACAAAAAATGTTCTAAAGTACTGAAACATTAAATGATTATACAATTAGAACTATGACGTTTTGAAAGATTCCTCCAAAATCAAGTGTCCATTGCTGCCCTAGTAGTTGTGCAGGTGCTTTACATCTCGAGTAAGTTTTTCAATACGTGACTGACTTCTATGTCATAAATGATGAATGGCTGAGCCATCATTACTGTTTTTCTGAGGCAAATTCTTATAAATATCTGCAATGCAGCAATGAACCGAATAGAGTGTAAGTTTTCCCTGCCATAAATCTATTGACAAGATAATGCATCCACATAAAAATGCCCATGGAACTTATTATCCTGTATACGAATTTAGCTTTTAAAAAACTATAAATCACAGCAAATTTATTTCGCGCATTAAAAAATCTGCATAATTTTGTAACTGGTTGTACAGTCATCCCATCCAGGGCACCCCCTGCATCTCAGTGTTTCCTGGGAAATACTCTGCAAGACCCGGTTCTGCATATGGTTCACGGGAGGCAGTCGGCCACGTGATATTTAGACATTTAATGAGAACTGGGACAAATTCTTATCTCTGATGCAGATTTTATCTTGATGGCCAAATGTTAACTTAATACATTTTCCCTTATCAGAAAAAGTGGGTTTATAAAAATATTGTGCAAGTTTATTTCAAAATAAACAGGGAAACAGGAACTTATGAAATTAATATATGAAATTACAAAAATATATTTAAAATAATATGCCAGGGACATTTTAATGAAAACATTTTCAACTGCCAGAATCCCATTTCAGAGACATAATTTTAAAATATACTTATTACATTTAATTGACGTCAGGAAATATTTCTGCCTGCAAAAGGATTATGTGGATGCTTAATTACTATAGCACATGGTTATCCATGTGTGGAATCATTTTTTTTTAATTATTGCACAAAAGTCACCCACAAATGGCTTTACTAAAAGGTTTTTACTAATAGCAGTGGAGGGAAGTCCATAAGAAAGGCCTTCAACTAAAATTAATAATAGAAGAAATGGCATCTTTTTCTTCCCCTTATTTTAGAGGCCTGATTTTTCCCTGCTTCCACGCACTACTTAAATGCATTTTTCCTCCATCATCATTAAAATCCATGTTTTTAATTAATTCTGTTGTGTACCTTCTCTTAGTTAATAAAATTGCCTTGAATTAATTGAATTAGATGCATTACAATATTATTGTAATGCATGACGGCATGAAAACAAATTAAATGTAATTTAATGGGTTTATAAACATTTTTTTTTTACCTTCGAGTGTGTAGGCACTTTACAAATCAAGTGCTCTGTCCATCTTGCAAGACTGCTGACTGAGTGCAGGGTTGCAGTGAGCCTAAGAACCATGCCAGGCTTGATGCAGAGAAACCAAAACATGCTAGCTGATAAATGAATTCATGCTAATTCATGGCTTTTGCAAATAAGCAAATAAAGAACATATGCTTCAGCTAAGTTAAAGTAAATCATTCTCTGGGGCTTTATGATTTTCAAGACTCAAGACTCAAGAGTTCTTTATTGTCAACATATCCATGTACAAGTACACAGTGCATTGAAATTCCATTCCCCTTGCCCTCCCCCCCAGGATACTACAAATACAATAAATACATGTATAACATTCACAGCACAATACAATAAATATAATACTAATAATTTTTATACTTTTTATATCATTGTGGGTAAAGGAATTTATTTTGGTCAGTCTGAGAATTTAATGTGTCATTATATAATACAACTGTGACATTGCTCCATTTTTGACATTTTAAGGGAATCTGCTTCTTAATGATTTGATAATTATTCAAAAGCTGTCTTATTAGCCATGCTAATTATCAAATGATTGCTGAGCATGAGGACGCTTACAGGGAAGACAACGACTGAAGCACAGCTTCACATAAGAGCAAGGGCAATACACGTTCCATTGAGGGCAACAATAAAACAGCGCATTTTCTGGTTCCATACAGTGGTGTTTTTAACTTTTGAGGCTCTCGCTTTCCTTAGCCATGTCCACAGAAATGTATTATCCTTCTATTTGAAGTGTTGTAATAAATTTGCTAAAAAATACTTGACATTAGTGACAGCAGTCCCTTTAAAACTATCTAGCTTTTATCACTGCAACATCCAGCTACTTTAGTTAAAGCGTTAGATCCACCCATGCTACTGCCATGGCCACTGTGCATGTTGGCTTTCAGTAGGGTGCTACTATGACAGATATAGCTGCGCGTCGTCTAACAACACCCAGCTGTGTGTGCTTCAGCGGCCCATTCCTACTGATTCTCCAGAGACCCCTGTCATTCTGGCATAATTACCACCAAGAGCTACACCAGGAGAATGTGTGCAGTGACTACCGTCCTCTCAAAGGGCTCACAGTGGCTTGAAAGCTACGCAAAAATTCTATGCGCACTTGAGTTGAACTCAAGCACAGAACTCTTTCATCTAAAGATTTATGGAGATTTAAAGATCATAGCCTGTGTGATGCCTTGCTGATGTTTAACTCCACATTTTAATAAATCTATAATCAATAAATCGAGAGATTCCAATGGAATCAAACGATGTTGCTTAAGCATTCATCCAGGACCCAGGTGTATTTTTGAGCAGTTCTGTTTCACTTATTAAAACACGATACACAATTAATGAGAATGAAACTAAAGAGAGAGTCAACAAATTGCATGTGAGGATTTTGCTGTTAATCTTATCGTGAGTGTAAAGGAGATTAACTCTCAGCCAGGCACCTATCTTAAAAAAACCTCCTCCTCGGGGCTCCTGTACTGATGATGAAACTTCTTGATAGCTGTATTTGGTATGCAAATTAAAAGGCCCAGAGAAATTATTATTCCTGGGCAACTGTAAGACCTGCTCCCCATCTTCGTTGTAGCTGCACTGAACTTGATTAAAGGGATAATGTCCCAGAGTCTTCATCTAATCTGTGTTTTTAATGCATTATCGTTGCACCATGGTTTCAATCTAAACTGCTATCGGTCGCTGGCATGGTTTTTCAAATTGGAATGATGAAGTAAACACCAAATCCTAGCATGTCCTTGTAGAATTTGGCTGAGATTGATCCCAGTGAAGAGGATAGTGCACTTGTTTCTGGCTTTTGTCCACATAAATAAATAATGCTTGTCTTTAGCCATGGAAGAAAGACTAAATGAAAACTATAGACATATCAGTTTCTTGGAAATTTGGCATCTTTGATGCCTGGAAGAATAAATACTGTCGTTAATTCAAGAGTGATTGTACTTGAAAGAGAGCATAAGCTGAAAATGCAAAGCAATATTTGGTAACACTACCTAAAGCACTCATGTACATTGAATTACTGATACCTTCATAATGCATTATATATCATTCATGAAGTATTATAAACATGGCTATAACTATTTAGAAAAAAGGCATAATACTTTATAGCCATGTTTATTATGCATTATGAATGCCTTATGAAGCTCTCATCTATAATGTACTATAGATACCTTCATAATGCAGAACAAAACATCCTTAATTCTTGTACCAACCATTATAATGCATCATGAAGGTATCTATACCATCATGATATAGACCAGATACTTACAGTATAGATCAGACCTTCATAGAGCATTCATAATGCATAATAAACATGGCTATAATGTGTTATGCCTTTTTATATTTATAGCCATGTTTATAATACCTTATAATTTATTTTGGAGGTATGGATAATGCATTATGCTGACTAAAATGTTACCCAATATTTTACTAAACTATAGCTACAAATTTAAAAATGCAGTGCTATCATGCATCCTCCACATGGAAATGAAGAACATTACTGTTTGAATGGTGTGTTTTTTCACTTGAAGTTACAGTCATGTAATTATATGCATTTTTGATTCATTCAATAGGAACATTACCATAGACACATGAAACCTGCAGTTCCTGAGAACCCAAGTGTTATATTAAGAGCTTTTCCTGAGATTCTATTCCCGTGGTTCTGGGTCAGCATGCCTGGTCCTGGCTGTGATGCTAACTGTAGATACATCGTTCTAGGTTGCCCTCTGACTCACAGACTTTCCTGTAATGAACACTGACAGATGGAACCGCTGGGATCTCAGCAGGTAGAAGATGGGGAATGCTTGCTTATTAAGAAAAAACACCAACAATGCATACAAAAGGAGAGAGAAATTGACTGTTAGACAGATATACCTTGACAACTCAGTTGCACCCCACGGGAAAAATCTGGAGATCAAATTTTTTGAAGACAAATTGGTTCTGACAGCAGTGATCTATTTTTTACCTTTCTGTTCACATTAATCAGCCATAAATGGCTCACATACAACAAAACAAAGTACATGTTTAATCCGTTACTGGGTTTGTTTACAAGCACAATAAGAAAAACAGATGCACGACATATAATTTTATATCTAAGCTTATTTATGAATCTATTTTCAACATGTACTCAGTGCATAGATGATCTGGATCCTATACTGTACAGGAACCCAGCACCAAATACCACCGTGTTCTAGTCCTCTTAGTCCCACAAACACACAGACAGACACAGAAGACCGATTAGAAGCACCAAGAAAACAATAAGAAACTGGATTACTCACAGGGAGTCCATGCAAACATGAAAAGAACATCCATATATTACACACAAACAGATGAAAATCTGCATGTGAAACACTGAGAGAAGTGCAGATCATATTTATGATGCAGTGTTTTCTGCATCACAATTGAGGCCAAATTGTAAATCTCAATTTAAGACCCGGAGGTTAAAGTCTCATCTATATGAATAGATGTAAGATATTTAAAATTACACAAATTTAATTTGTTCATAATATGGTTGTGAAATTCAAAAGCAGTGACCACACTGTCACATTATCCATGTATTATAACTAACAGACCATCTGAATGAATATTAAGCCATCTATGTTTGTGTAATTCTGACATCAAAGCATCCTCTCTGCTATTAACACAATTTTTAAAAAGTAAAAATTTCCGGGAACTGATAGATGATATCAGCTGATATAAATTAATATAGTCAAAAATTAGACACCAACAAAATGTAATAAAATCATAATAATATAAATACCCTTATAACCTTTTAACAGGTTTAAAAGAACTGTCTTTGTCTTAAATAAATACAAATTTAAGATATAGGATAATGAGGTATGTTGTATTTGAACAAAAACACCTTACAAACTAAACATACTCACACATAAATCTATTTTGGTCCAAAAGTTGCGTGGTATAATACAATATTTCCATTTCACCGTTTCATTTTTGCAGAATGATGTGCACACTCATAATCCCAGGCTAAGAGTGATAAGTTATAATGCAGGCAGCTTGTGGGCTGTGTTACCCTCACCCTACAGATGACAGGATGCCTTCTTTCGGTGCCTGCCTTTGAGTTAGTTAGCGGGTTAGGTGTAGTGCATTATCATTTCTCCCACCTTCTTTCATTTGTTGTAGGAAGGGTAGAGAAATTGTACATTTAGGTAGATTTGGGCTTTGTTGTTCCAGCATAATTCATGTGCTACGCTGGTTGCCTATTTCTCATGTTGAGTATTTGTAGCCAGTGTAAATAAATCTCAGGGCAGAAAGGATTTAATTTGGTCTTTATCATATATAACCACACTCACATTTTGTCACGGCTTGACAAGAATTGACTGACTAATAATCCCGGGCTGAGAGTGGTATGCTATAATGCAAGACGCTTGGCTTCTCAGCATTTTCCTCAGGGAGAGAGCTCAATTATTGGTGGATTTTTTCTGCCAATGCCCTACTAAATTTGTGGAACACTTGGTATCGATTGATTGTATCGGCCAACCAATAACTCCATATTCTCCACGGCCAGCAGAGTAATCATACAGTATCACTCTATCCCATAGTCTGCAGAGAAATCACCACTATCACCACTGGGCCCTTGTTCAAGGCCCTTAACCCTTGGTGCTCCGAGGACACTGTCTGACCCTGCTGACTGATACCAGAATTTACCTTACAAAAACATCCCTCAGTTCTATGTTGCTAAATAAATAAATGAAAATTAAATGCAAATGCAATGGAAGGCATCTCTTCAACCTTTCAGATTAAACCTTAAATTATGAACTAAGCTATACATATACATAGATTTATTCATCTTCCAACAAATTGCAGGGTAAACCACATTATATGGAATCTGATCATATAAAAGTGACTTCATCCATTTTTTACATGAATATATACAGCATGCAAACAGCCTTCTGTGGTTTGTCTCTATAAATACTTTTTTTCCTGTATTAATAACACTGGAACATGTAGTCTGTTGGGGGTGAATTTATCGTGCTACATTTTTGCTTTAGGGAATTATCAAGCAAAAATATTTTATTAATGCACCATTAAAAATTGATTCATGTTCATTAATACTCTGATGATGCTCCTCCATTTTGAATTTCATTTCCATAAAGGGGATAAATTACCAGAAATGAACACTGGGGCTCTCATCATGCAGAGATAATCAACAGTGGCAGGATCAAATTAATTTGTTCCGATCACGTACCAGTTATTATAATACCTATGTATTCAAGACTGGTGTAAGCATATTACTTGATTATTTATAGCTGAATGATGTAATATGCTATTTCAGTACAACGTACTACTGAATACCACCACTGAGAAGGTCCATGTTTTCCATTCGCAATATAAGTAATCCCAGGTGAGGCTGAGCCAAGAAAAGTAATTACAGGTCAGAAGACATAAATCTCAGATTATTATGATGATTTGTTTTTACATAATGGATTTTAAATTTCATCTTTATACATCTGATTGGTCAGTAATTGCTGCTCACATATCCATCCACACATGCACACTGAACACGTGTGGCATGGTTCCCTTTGAGAGACCATCGTTTCAGTTTAGAGGTGAATTAATGGCTCATGCCTTATGTCGAGGCATTTGAGTTAATTAGAAGAATCCATCTCCATCAAGGATAGACCATTCTGAGGAACAACAGAAATATGTATTCATTATGCCAGTTTACTATTGCAATAAATGGCTGTTTAGCTTCCTGCACAACGAAACATAAACACGCAGATATATGGGTGCACATAATTCATCCCTCATTCTCCTCCTTTTTAAAAGCTGAGGTTTATTGTAACATCTGATTGAAAAACATATATGCAGTACCATTCAAAAGTTTGGACACATCCACACATAGAAAGGTTTATTTGTACTTTTCTCTACAATTTTGTATGATTATAGATATCAACGCTATCATATAACATATATGGATTTATGCACTAACCGAAACAGTACTAAACAAAAAATTAATTTGTTGGGGGAGGGGCAACTCTGTGGATTGGGACGCCAAAGGTTGCTGGTTCAAATCCCTGAGTTGGCAGAGTGATGTCACCATTGTGCCCTTAAACAGGGCCCTTAACCCCAATTGCTCCAGGAACTGACTGACCCTACTGTCTCCTCTGTGCCAGTTTCCTGTGGCCTCTTGGGATGCTCTTCCACTTGTCATGAGGGATGTCCCACATATGTTTTGAGCACTCATTGGTCACTTCATTTTCTGGTCAAACTACTCACAAACCATCAGTACTGTATTTAGGTCAGGTGGCCAGGTCATGTGATGCGACACTATCACTCTCCTTTGTAGGCGGCTTGGCGTGTCCAAACTTTTGACTGGAACTGTACATGCATTCAGTATATAACACAATATATACACTCATCAAAAATATATATCACACTAAGAAACAGGGTATAAACATATATAAAAGAATATACAGATGCTCCTCTACTTACGAACTTTCAACTTATGAACTTTCAGACATACGAATGAAGAGGACTGCAAGTCCAAATTGTGTTTGTTGGGCTCCCGTTTCCTGTCTGCAACATAATTTTTTTTTCTGCGCACCAGTTCCACCTAGTACGACTTCTGGCTGCTACTCCCACCATGCAGCAGTATAGCGTGTGTACTCCCAGCATCCTAGTTCTTTGTACTTGCGTATACCCTTAAAATGATGTTGAATAACGACTTACGAACATTTCAATTTGCGAAAGGCCGT
Source organism: Mormyrops boulengeri (assembly GCA_026781065.1). Taxonomy (NCBI): domain Eukaryota; kingdom Metazoa; phylum Chordata; class Actinopteri; order Osteoglossiformes; family Mormyridae; genus Mormyrops; species Mormyrops boulengeri. Next base: position 14,416,542 of record JAODLD010000046.1, read on the forward strand.
TCGGAACGTATCTCGTTTGTAAGTAGAGGAGCGCCTGTATGCATATATGTGTGTGTGTATATACATATAAACACACCAACACACACACACATTTATTCATTTGTTTTTTAAACGATCTGTTGATACCCTTTATCGGGTTCAATATTTGCTCCCTGGATGAAATGGTGTACACCCCTCTGAAAATAATATGTTATGTTAAAAAGACCACTGCAATGCACAAGCCTTCAGCAACATCTATTATTTTTGTTTATTGTCTTGAGTCATAGTACAGTACATGAATCAGGACACAAAGTGAGCAGAATGGGAAACCTCAATGGCAGACAATGGCTTTTCATGAGAGATAAGAATGAATATTTCAAGCTTTTATATGTTTTTCATGAAATGGATCACTGCCAATCTGTATTTAAATATATATATATATATTAAAATATGTTTCTACATTGGAATATGACCTATAGTAGCAAGCAAGACTAATGCCTGACAATGCATTTAAATTTTTTAAAAGCAGAATTCCATACTTTGAACCATAAGCCGTAACCACTGTGTAATATTTATCTCCCTCTGTCTCTCTTCAAAATAAAATAGCTTTGATTTTGATCAATAGAAACAAACTGGTTGGTGTTTGTTGCTTATATTTATCACTTTTCACTTAGCAATGCACAAAAGGCAGTTATACTGTACACTTCAATTTTACTTAGGATTGTGCTACTGCAGATTTAACAAGGAACCTTCTGTATTTCTTTCGTAAAATACTGCAAAATTTCAAATGGGATGTGTTAAAAATGGGAGCCCTTCATCAACCCTGTATGAGACAACAGAAGGTCATTAGTCACTATACAGACCATAAAAGGCATCTAAGAACAAAAAACAATTCTGTCTGTCTATCTAACAATTCTAACAAGTCTATCTGCCTGCTGCAGTCAAAAAAAAACTGTAAATATCTATGAAAATTCCCTGCTGAAGTATCTCTTAGGGCTCCTCCTTTTGGTATGTGTCATGTGATTCTGTTCTGCAACTTCGTGGGAGCTTAAATGACAACTCCAACAGTTAATTCTGGTATCACCAGACATGGAAAGACCTAAGGTCTGTAAAGTGACTAAACACAAGAAAAATCCTGGACAACTTGACAATATCATCAGCAAGGGCCTCCCTGAGATTACAAGGTCGTCACCACTGTCACATCCAAACACATGGCTAAGGAAACAGGACAGTCCAGAGAAAATGCTGTAAAACTGGCATACAGTAGTTGTTCTTGAACTTTCTGCTTCAGTTTACTACAAATTATTGTGGGCAAAATAAAGATACAAAAGAATGATCAGAACAGAACATCTTGCAAGTTAAAATATAGTATTCTCCACAAGTCTTTCATGACAACAGAACTTTGGGGATTAAGTAACTGAATCTGTTACACATTATTTGAATTACTTTAAACAGTTCATAAATCCACTCTTTAAAAACACTTTCCAAAAAACTACTGATGTTGAATAATTATTGCTAACCTGTTCTTCATGTTTTAAAGACCAAAAACATATACTGTCAAAGACATAATAATTATTCTAACACTAATAACAAGAATAGCAATAATAATAATATTAACACACCTTCCTGCTAGATAAGACTGTCCGCATAAAGTCCCACAACTGTACTCCTCCAGTGGTGTATTAAGGACCCACTGCAAAGTCACCAGCTAAGCCAGTGAGTCTGAGGGCTTGACATTCTTGACAATCTTGGCATCAGTGTCTGCTCTGTGTCAAAAGGTGAGATTTCACAGGAGGGGAAAAATAAAAACATCCAGCAACTTCCTATGCTGACAATGAACACAAACGGCGAGAAGGAAAAGAAAGGGGACGAGAGGGAGAGAGAAGCTGAGAAGGCAAGCCAACCAAAAGTCGTGTGACATCAATCCAAATCTGTGGTTCTTGTAAAGATTCACTGGATGCACAACTGGTTCTTTAAGCTGGAAGAGAGAGAAAGAGAAGCATTACCTCAGACCAACCTTGACCAGGTCCAAAGACACTATTAAAGGAAGCTGTAATAGGGCAATATTGAGAATATGGACAGATTAACACCTCATATAAGAAAGTCTATTTTATGCAGCCAGAGCCACCTGGAAGGGAGAAACTGCCGTGACCCAAACGCTGTGCATGGATGTGACTGACAGCTTGCTCTGTGCACTTACACACTCAATCCCGGTCTTCCCCGTAACTGCCCATGCAACCCAGAAAAGACCATGCAGTGCTTGATCTACTGGCCAGAATCTTTTTTCTGGTTCACAGGTTAACTAAGCTGGTGCATTTGCTGGCACAAATCCATACTGGCTGAGAAGCTTAAATCTGCCTTCACTTCATTAGGCAGTATTGGCAGGGATACTATGTGATGTTGGCTAAACAGGAAGACGCTCCAGAGCACTTATGCTCCTGGGGTGGGGACACACTTCAGACCGCCAAGATGCATTCAAGCTGCAAGATAACCTGTGGATCTGACCCCGGTTCAATGAAAGCAGTAAACACACGAAATGAAGAAACTGAGTGGACTCCATGCTACAGGGGGGTCTTTGTTCAATTAGAGTCTAGAAACCAATCAGGATTTGCAGTGTGAGGTCAACGCGCTGCTGTGTCCATCTGCAATTATTAGTTTAAGGGGGCTGGAGTTTGGGGAGTGAATGAGGGATTGAAACACCATTTCACATAGCAACACTCTCTCTTTTATGATACCTCTCCACACTTGAAAGACTTTAGATGCACACACTGGCAAACAAAGGACGCAGTATCAAACAAAGGGCATTCTCTCAGTAGAGCAGAGGATTAAACAACCCTGGCATTTAACTGAAATTATGTAGGGTCACTCTGACAACTGATATTCTTTGATGTATGCAAATTCAATTTAAAGAGTAATATTTTAATTTAACAAGATTGATTGACTTTACCAGACTTGTGAAAACAGTGAAAAATGCAGATTACAGTGTATGCCATATTAGGATCCATTTCTCCTGGGAACACCTGAAACAACCTTGTCCTACCACAAATTCTCCCCAGTGTCAGTCCATTGAAATGGTCTTACTTTTTCTTTCAGCACAAACACCCACCAAGTGTTGTAAACTTGAGAACGACTACGACAATCTTAGAAAAAAAGTTGTGTCATCTTCTCTATTCAAAATGGAAAATGAATCCATAAATCAGCTACTCAAGAAGTTTTTCTTGCGGTAAATAATTATGACTGATAACATATTATTTTTAATAATGGTAATAGTAAAATTTTTGCATGATGGTGGTATTGTTTCCCAGAGGACAACAACAATAATAATATTAAAAAATACTTTACATTACTTTTCCATCCTGCTATATAGTGTTCATCATGTCTAATGGTGTCTGTCTGTGCAGCTGTAGCATAAGCAGTTTTAGTTATCAATTAAGTTATTTTCTCTAATAGTGATAATATTATTGTGTGATGGTCCATATTTACTGACTTTCATATATATATATATTGTTGTATATACAGTATATATATATAGTGTTGTATTTTGCACCTGAACTTAGTTGCTGATAAATATTCTTGGTGTTATTCACATGAACAGTCTTTTTGTGATCTAATTCTAATCTCTTCTAAAAGCGTTTTGTGTGGCTCTTGTTTCATAAATATCTTGTACATATTACTGGTTATTCACTGGAAGCTCAGCCTAACAACAGTTGCATCGCAGTTCCCTCTTAACAGCCATATGCTTGCGATACATTATCTGCTTCATTTGCCCATTACGTTGGATAAAAGAGTCTGCTAAATAAAAATGTAAATGACAGAATCCGCTAGCATATTTTGCAAACTGCATATTCAAAGCCACAAAACTATACTTCTTTCATCTGATGACTGGGTTGCTTAATGATATTTAATAATTAAGTGTTCACCCTCATGGAATCATATGAAAACTAAAGAAAATGCTTGTAATCCTACCTAATGTAATTATAATTAGGTAACAGATAGCCTGTGTTTAAAGGATAGAGAGTGCTGCTTAGACAGGGGTCTTCTAGTGGAATCAAGACTGCTACAAACCCTCTGACCGCTGACAGGCTCTTTGAGATCCCTTGTTCACCTTAGTAACTGATACATGGGTTAGGGAAATTGAAGAAGCCCTTTCAGCCTCAACAGATGTGCTCTGATTAACCATATGCTGAGAAGAATACTGACACAAACACTCAACAGTTGGCTTTGGGAGTATCAGACAAGGGAGGTTTTGTGTGTCATAGGCACAGTGCTTTCACATTAAGAGAGCCACACTCTGTGACAATACAAAGGTGGAGAAAGGAAAGAGATAAACACTGGACTGTTTATGATAACAACAAACATTATTATCATACAATCATATAATGTGTGTTATTAATGCATATTAAATCTGTTAAGGTATGTCATGATGCTGCTTATTAATGTTCTATGAATGCATTATGAAGGTGCACTGAATGTTCTATGAAATTATAATGAACACATTATGTTTGTGTCTTAGCAGCTAAAATGGTGATATAAAGGTTATAACAATAATGAACTAAACAAATCGTGGTAAAAAAAGTTAAAACACCCCAAACGATATGACTTAAAGATGATATGATTTTATTATACAGTATCCTACACATATAATATTTTTTGTGTATAAAATAAAGGGCTGACAGACCGCAGTCATATAAGTCGTTTATTGTTTTATAATATCCTTCTGATTAATATACTGTACTTCAATAACGACCTATATTATTTTTCTCTCTTAAAAAAGAGGTATTTTCACCTACCAGGTGTTTCTGACTGGTGTTTTTTGCTTGAATATTCTGGGATGGATGTTAAAGGGTTCAAAAAAGCAGCAAACAATATTTTAGGCACTTTCATTAAAATGCATAGGAGCACTTTTAGGATGCACAGATTCTCAAGATCTATAATTTTTTTTCTTTGTAACCCTTCTAATTTTCACACAGCAATTGTGAAGTACCCTTGGTTGTGACCTTATTGCGATGATATTACATTGTTAAAAAATAGATTTTCATATTACATTTGTGTTTATCATGTTTCACATTTTTATAATTAATTAGATTTAAGAATATCCTACAGCTCCGATGTAATTAGCTACTTTTTCTCTGTAGCGTGTAGTGTTGCTAGCTACTATATTAAAACCAGAGGTGGAGATTTCAGGTTCAGAGAGTACAAATCCAGACCAAGATTTTGTTTCAACCAACCAGTTGAGTATAAAG
>JAODLD010000046.1:14429839-14485160 GCA_026781065.1 Mormyrops boulengeri
CCCCCCCCCCCCAATGCAGGGAGTGTTTGCAGATCTGCATGCTGGGATAGAAACGCTTTTATTAGAAATTGTAAAACTCTCTATATTAAAACTGACCATGTGATACAGGAACAGGAAACGTGTCATCGACTGGCCGCTCTTCCTGCCTGTCACTCTCAGCATGACCTGGCTGAATTGCCTCCCACCTGGAATCTTCATTATTACTCAAAATCAAGTCCCAGTTTGCCAATCTGCCCCAGCACAAATCTTACATAAACATAGATGCATTGCAAACCCTTCATCCTGTCATGTATAATAGGAAGTGAGGTGATGTTTCAGCTGGGGGTGGCAGTGAATATTTCCTCCTCACTAATGATACCCTCTGTTCCCACCTCCTTCTTGACAGGTCGACAGTTATGCCCCCCTGAGAAATTTGACTGTGGGGGCTCTTCGGGCAAATGCATCTCGTTGTCCTGGCGATGCGACGGAGAGCGGGATTGCGAGAACGGCGCAGATGAGCTGGCCTGCGTGGCAGGTACGTTATAGGGATTGCGGACGGGAGCTGGTTAGCAGAACACCTTGCTTTTATTTAATATTTAGTGTCGTGTTTGTTTATGGCCAAGAGGGCGCCACACTTCAGGTTAAAGTCAAATCTAAGATTCATTTACATTGTCATGGCTTCCATGGTACATGCCTGCGGGTCCTTGAGTAAGGCCCTTAACCCCCCAGCTCCCTGGGCACCGCAACACGTGGCTGCCCTTCGCGGCCAGCTTGCTCTCACCTACAGAAAGCAAGTTGGGGGAGGTGTAAGGAGAATTTCCCCACGGGGGTCAATAAAGTATCAATTATTATTATTATCCAAGATCAGAAATTTTATAAGCTAACACTATTTGACTTCCAAATTAGTTACTCAGGATGACTGACCTTTTTAATGGGACATCGCACATTTTTATAAACCATTCTGCATCACTTAGTGTGTAGACTTTCCGTGCAGCTCTGCCCAATGACGAGTATCGTAACACAGCACCTCTTACTCACGTGACTTAATTACCCCCCCCCCCGCCTAAAATGCATCCCTACGCCCAAGACCCTGTTAGGGAGCCTCATGCGACACGCGGCAAGCGCATTTACATACACATACACGTTTCTCAAGCTTAATCGTTCATGACAAACTGGAAAATTGATTTCTGTATGTCATTACAAGCTTTCATTGCCTTGAGAGTGTGTGACACAGGACCTGGGTGGGTAGGCGGGGCGTTCCTGTTATAGAAGAACCCCGCTGATCATGTGCTTTGGATAAGCTTGCTGGAGCATAACTACATGCCCCACAATGCACTGCTGGTATAGTACTGTGGGCACACGTCTCCATCTGTGCAGAGGGGGTGGGCTGCTTGATGACACCCCGTGTTGGCCTCGGCAGCCCCCCCATGATTCATACATTATGTCTGTCTGCACGCCATATACCCCTTCGTGCACGTGATGGTGCCTTTGCGATTAAACTGAGATCATTATGGGAGGGGGGTGGTATGGTTCAAGCGTTACCAGGGAGCGCCCCCGCCCCCATTGGTTCCTAAACAAACCGAACCCCCACGGGGCTTGTTGACAGCTGGGCGGCCCTTGTGATCAGGCCCTGAATCTGAGATGAATAATGCATCAGCACATGTCGGCCCCCTCCAGCAGAGTAGGGGGTCCCAGCTTGCCCATCTTCAGCCAGTGCTGGGACTGCTATGTGCTCTCCAGGCCGTGCACTGCCGTGTCCTCCCTCAGGGACAGCAGGCGATTGCCCCTTCCTCTTGCATTCGGGACCTGGGATGCGCCCCCCTCGGTTCGAAGCTGTGCCTTGTGTTCTAAGGGTCATCAGAGAGATTTTTCCGTCAAGTCCTCGAACAAAGCCCTTCACCTCCAATAGCTCCGAAGTTGTGTTTCTTCCTGCTTTCACAAAAATGTAGGAGAGTCTGCTAAATAAATGTAAATGAGACGTGTGGGTGAATGTGCTGCATGCTTTGGAAGCATGTCGCTAGTATGTTCTGCATCCCCTTTCGACACACACCGCTTGTTTCTTTGCCTTCCCGTGTGCGAGTGACATTTCCTGGGCTTAGTGTCCCACGTGGGCAGGATGCGAACCAAACAGAGCCTGATGTAGATAATCCTGCTCTCTGAGATACGTGCAGCCGCACGGAGCTGCTCTTTCTATCCAGCAGAAGCTGGGGGAGGGGGGATGTAAAAGGTAACTATCTTGTAATGTTTCTATTTTATTCCTGTTTTTTAAAAAGATTAAAGAATGTCACTTCTGGTTATTCAGAGAAAGGTCCACCTACTCTTTGGGGTCCCATATCTCAGCTGGAGTGAACTCTTATTAATTTAACACCTCGATATAATTAAGTCCCTTGATCTTTTTGTGTTTTAAAAGTGCTTGCATTCATTTAAATGTACTCGACTTTTACATTTAATCGTCTCATTGCCAGCGGAGGTTATTTCAGCGTTTTTTTTTTTTTTCCTCCTCCTTTTCTGAAGAATACCTTTAAGCTCAGCTTCTGGACATCAAAAACTGGAGCAGATTGCACCACAGTTCAGGCTTTTGTTTTCCTGTGTATTTTAATTGTTATTTACGACACCTCAGAGAGATTGAGATGGAAATCATTTCACTTTGGCACCGAGAATTTAAAAAATGATGTTGCTTACATGATGGTTGGGAGTGCATTATGACTCATTTAAAATATTGCGTTTTCAAATATGTAATTGTGATAAACAAGCACTTGATGGTTCCTGCCCCATTTTTGTTAAATATCGATATGAAGAGAAATCCCTTCATATCTTTTTGAAACTGCTCTCTTGGGTGGGTTAAATTGCAGCCTACCGCGCAGAACATTCCAGCCTTCACCAGACGAGTGGTGCTCTGCGTTCTGAGATCCAGTGAGATCCTCTCCTGCTCTGCAATCTTGTCCGCCAGATCAAGGCAGCTTTGTGATGCTGCGTAGTCACTTTTCCTGGGGGGGGGCACTGAAGGCCCATTGTCCTTGTCGCTGTCTGGAGGAGTGTTTGTGTTACATGGTTGCACAGCCTACAGGAGGAATTCTGGGGAAAATCCTGGTAGAAGAGTGACTTTTAGAGTTCTGTTCGCTTTTGAAGGCAGGTAGGAATCCATCCATTTATTTTCTGTTATTATTCAGGGTCATGAGGCATCCAGAGCCTATCCTGGAGGCTATGGGAGCAAGGCAGGAAACAACCATTCACTCACACATACACACCTACAGGCAATTTAGTAACTACAATTAACCTCAGCATGTTTTCGGACGGCGGGGGGAAAACCGGAGCACCCAGAGGAAACCCCACTGTGGCACACGGAGAACATGCAAACTCCACTCACATGGAGTCAGGGCGAGAACTCAAACCCTAGTCCCAGATGTATGAGGCGACAATGCTAACCACTGCACTATCATGCCTGCACCGGTCGGAATCCCTTTCCAGATAATCCTGTTCTGCTGGCGTGATCATTTTCTGTGTTTGTTCTGGTTAATGAACACCTGTCTGCAGAAATGGCTCTTTAGATGTTCTCAGAAGCCCCGATTAACAGTGCAATGTCTCTCCAGAGGGGAACACCCAGTAGGTTAATCTTGGCACATGTTGAGATGAGATGAGAATAGTGAAGACTGTAGCACATGTAGCATGATTGCTGTCTGTTCATTCAGAACAATGATGTGTCAGTGGAGGAAGGAAGGGAGTAAGTGGACAAAATGACCTTGTCTGCCTCTCTAAGCTTTTACGCTGGTGAGAAAGGGAATATCTCTGAAAGACATTCTCTTAGAGCTGTCATGAGTGTCAGAACGCTGTTTAATTACAAACCATTTTCCGGACAATCAGAAGTAGATCTTCCACAGAATCATTGCTTTTCCCTCCTGCTAAATCTGCTGGAACAGCAGAAGTTGAATAGGACACTTGGGATACTTCCCACTCTGCCCTGGTACGGAACATCTCAGTTTGCTATGCTTCTGTTAAAAAGAGCATAAGTAAAATGTATGGAAAAGCAAACTTCAGCTGCCGTAGATGTGGGAGGCAAGGAAGCTGGTGAAGGAGGACAGAATTGGAATTTCTGCATCTTAGATGTACATTACGATTATCATTTCTGTGTTTGCCTTTCAGAACTGGCTGTGCACGTCAAAAACAACAGTTTATTAAAAATGTTGTATTCTGGGAATGCAGCTTCTGAAAATACTGCGGCATAGAAAACTAGTATTTTACCACATTCTGCAGTGTTTATAATTATTTAGTAAAATAAATCATACAAATGCTTTCGAAATTTGTATGTATTTAAATGATGAAGCTGTAATTTGACGCCCAATTTTAACTGATTTGTTAACACAGATAATGTTAGGGTTTAAAAAAAACGCATGTTTGAGGAAGGTGTATGTCTTGAGTCCCTCTAGGAAATGTATATTAATAAAAATAAGTGTTTACAGCCTTTGGGAGGAAAAAGTGTGTGATAGAAATCAGAGGATAAGATAAGGTTTACTTATGAATAAACCGGCAAGTGCATGAACAGCGAACAGCAGACATACACAAACACACAGCAAGAGTCGTCTGATCTGGGGCCTGTATCACAAAGCAGGATTTCTTACTTAGCTGGATAACTTAAGATTTAAAGTACTATGAACTTTATTTTCGTTCAATTACATTTAGCCCAGACTATCTTAACTTGTCAGATTTATCTCGCTAAGCAAGAAATCCTGCTTTGGGATACAGACCCCTGGTATCGTCGCCATGGCATTCACGATACGTCGCCAATGTCATTAATAATCTGCCTTTCTTACCTTACAGTTATTAATTTTTAATTAAAACTGATTCTGAGTAGTTTTTCTATGAAGGTAGATGGCTTAGTGATATCACCTCACACTTGCAGGGTATGGGGTCGAATCCCTCCCATACAGGGTATGGGGTTGAATCCCTCCCCTGCACTGTCTGTGCGGTTTCCATGCTCTTCTAAATCATATCGGATTCCCCCTATAGTTCAAAGGCATGGAGTAGGGTAAAGTGTGGGGGAGGGGGGTCATGCATGTATTATATTGTGGGGACCAGATTTCCGCACAATGTGATAAAAACCTGTTGGTTTGACCTTGTGGGGATATTGCCTGGGAAACACAGTTTTATAAAAATCTATGAATACAAAAAACTAAAAATGCCAAAAGTTAAGGTTTGGGCTGGGTAGGGGTTAAGGCTATCATAGTTGAGATTAGGGTTATGCCCATAGAAATGAATGGACAGTCCCCATAAAGATATAGTTACCTGATGTGTGTGTGTGTGTGTGTGTGTGTGTGTGCCCTGCAATGGACTAGCATTCCATCTAGTGTGTCCTTTGCTGCCTGGGATAGGTTCAAGATCCCTCTCAACCCTGACCAGGATAATTGGTTGGAAGATCGATGGATGTGTAATTTGTCCATAATAGATTTTGCTTGACTGACACTGTTATATAAGGTGACTTTTTACCATTTTATAAAGCTGGATAATTTACTGCAGTGGTTCAATTCATGGTTCTGTCTGGGACTGGAACCAGCAACCTTTCATGTCTGCGGTGCAAGTCCTTATCTTCTGCACAGAGGTGCATGAAATTGGTATTTTATTTATAGTCAGTCTGCTTCGTGGAGGTTCTGGGCTTGGTTGATGAAGGTCTATAACCCAGCTGGGTCTGTCCAGCACGAAGACCCACTGATGCATCTGGCCTGGCTGTGACTGCTACTTTTGGTGTCGCTCCCAGTCTGCAAACACTGTCATCTAATTATAAACCTGGTTGGCTGACATCCTGCACCTCTTCATTCCTGGTACCTTGTACCTGTAATGGGTCACAGCCTTGACATGCATGAGCCTTGACTCAGTGCTGCCAAATTGGCGATCATGATGGGAGCCTTTTTCGAAAGTCACCTTTATATAACTGCCTTATCCGAGCGGAAAATTGGCCATAATGGGTCAGATACCCCCCTTGGGACTGCAGTTTCTTGCTTTATAGCTCCTGCGTTTTGTCTTTCCTACCTCTTACACCCAGAATAAGTGCTCCTCACTCAAATACCAGTAATATCCATTGTCTCTTTGGTCTTTGTAAACTTTTTTTTTCGCACTGATTGTGACAGCTCGGCAAATATAACGGTCGTTAGATTTGCGGTCATATTTTCATTATTATAAATGTAGGCCTACCGGATTTCTTACGGAATTCTCTGATTCGCTGACACTTAGTTAGTACTTTTGTTCGCGGAGGTTTATTAAAATAAGTCATGGCATTGATTTTGTACAGAGGTCTTCGTGGTGGACTCGCACCCGGCGCACCTGTTTGGGGAAAATCGCCGGATTTAGCGCACGGGTCGTAGCGCTCGGGGGATGTCTTAATGGAAATTGGACCGCGGTGATCTCGTCGCTATGCCGGAAGATTACGCTATAATTGCGTGTCCATGAAATTAATTACCCGCGCAGCAGCCGCTGATGTTTGCGCAAATCACCTCTCGGCCGCAATATCTTCCGCTTTATTGCGGTCGGTGATGATTCGTCATCCCGGCTTACGGGACGCTTATTAACGCCCCCTCGGTTTTATTCTGCCAGCGAAGTGCCGTGCGTCTCTCTGCTCGTGTGTGATCTCCATCATTACGCTCTTTGATTGTTTTTCTTCATTTTAGCTCCCGTAGAGATTATACAGGCAAGCGGTTAACGGACTTGCTATTACCTGCTAATAAAGCTAAAGTGGAGGAAATTGGCTGTTTTGAGTATCTATTGTTTGATATTCCTGGATATGCCTCTTAGAAAATGATCGTTGGCACTGCCGCTAATTCTGGTTGTGAGCCGTATCGTCAAGGCTATTACAGTACTAGCGATGTACATATGTGTAGAGTGTATTATTTTGCTCCAGTGACAGTACGGCATAGAGAGACCCAATTTAGGTTCCTTGTACCTCTGTAAGTGTTTCTGTCCAGAGGTGGAGATTCTGGTCCAGAGAGTACAAATCCAGACCAGGATTTTGTTTCAACCAACCAGTTGAGCAAAGAGTAACAATCACAGAGTACTCAGCTGGTTGGTTGAAACAAAATCTTGGTCTGGATTTGTACTCTCTGGACCTGAAATCTCCACCTCTAATTAAAATAGTAGCTTGGCTGTAGCTTAGCTACTTTTAATCATAAGTAGCTTGTAGCCTGAAAAGCTACTGTTTAAAAGTAGCTTCGCCAATACAGGATATGCAATGTGGAAATGGCAACTGTCATGTGATCATTCTGATATTTTGGAATACAGTAAGCAATAATTAATAGTTATGGACAGCACAGTTGCACTGTAGGTGACACTACTGCTTCACGCCTCGAAGGATGGAGGCCAGAAATCTGCCTCTGCTGTTTGCAAGTGGAATCTGCATATTCTCCCTGTGTTGTATAGGTCTCCTTTGGGTGTTCCCGGTTCCTCCCACAGTCCTGACATGTGGTAAGGCTAATTGGCATTTCTAAATTGCCTGCAGTGTGTGATTGTATGTGCCCTGAGATGGAATGGCATCCAGTCATGCATAAAACCGATAGGATAAAATGAAAAATCCATGGAAGCGAGCTTCTCATCTGGTCCCCCGTGACAGAGGCTGGATTTGTTGGGTCAAATTTTCAAAGGCACGATTCAGACTGCTGTTCCTGGTCACCTGGGTCCATTTGACATATGGAGGATTTCAACTGGAAAATGACTCAAAGGAATCCCCAGAAGACTTTGGCACACTTTCAAAAGAATCACAAATCGCTTGCGGTGAGGAGGGGGTGTAGATCAAGGGGATGGAGAGGAAACAGGAAGGGAAAAAAGGACTGCCAGACTGGGGTAGGGGGTGGCAATAAAGGTAACCACAGGTAAGTAGGAGCGTTCATATTGAGGCAGTACAAACAGAATTACTGCAAAGTAACGTGCTAACAGAAATCTGACAAAAGAAGTTTGAACTATACAGCTACCAAAAGCACTGTCTAGTTTGCTTATTTCTGTCCATGGGCCTCCGCTGTTTATTTCAGATACATCTTTAAATGATTTACTGTTCATACATGACAGCAATAGGCACAACTTACTGTAAGTCTTTAAAACAGATGAATCGTGAAAGAATTATCCATTTCTAGCTGAAACACTAATCAGAATTTCAAGTACAAATGCATTCATACAGAAAATACACTCTTCATAGTCCTTTAAGGAGATAGAGGGTCCACAGATTGTCATTACCTCAATTACTCAAACACTCAAGTTGTAGTCATTTGTCTTAAAGCTGCGCTATGTGTGAGAGATCAGTGCTGTAGATTGCCCTTCCAATGCAACTTCAGAATCAATTGCTGAGATAACCCTGGAACCTTTCCTGCTGACTTCCAGACTGCCAATTGTTACAGACTGCAGATTTATGCCTGCAAAGTGCTCTCTGCACAAGCCTCAATGTGTTTATTTAGGCAGCCCTTGGACATTGCACTGCTTGTGGCGATCTTCCCAAATTACCTTTTATTCACCTCTTTTCAGATTTATAGAGATGACTTTGCAACTGATTACAACCCCAGGAATCATTTTAATTAAATCAAACTGAAGATTGCACGTGTCAATTGATATGAAATATCTTTCTATGTAAAGTGAGTACAAAAAGTATAAATACAGGCAGTCCCCAGCTTACAAACAAGATCCGTACCCTGAGTCTAAATCAAATTTGTAATTTGGAACAGGTACATATCATTATTATTTATCGTCACTTAGTCAAATGTTTTTCTTAATATACTGAATATATTTGACCTTTTTATGTATATAAAATACTTAAGAAACACTTTGAAATACACTACAACATCTTAAACATAATAATTCAGTACACTATAACAGTTATTATACAGTACAAGCAATTACATACGGTACTGCACTGTACCTTGAGCTGACGAACCAATGAAATAGTGAAATGTTTTCATGACTGTCAGAAAGTATTGAATATGTTTGTTATTATGCACCACGGTATTTAACTCAAAGTTTTAGTATAACAGGTAGAGAAGGCACCGATCCGATACCTATTATCGATATCTGGCTGATAAAAGGCAAAAAATGCTGGATGGGATATCGATTATCCATCAGAGATAGTGCTAACCTAAAAAAATAATGAAAGCTGTCATGTGTCACAGCTGTCATGTTGGCTTCGTAGAAATACGGTATGCCCTAGACATTCGAGCGTTTCGCATTCACAGTTTTGGTTATATGCGAGTTGGCCATGAACAGTCAAGCAGTTAAAGATCACTGAAAGTCATAGATGATGCATAAGCCAAAAACAATCCTGAAAATGATTCGGATCACATAAAATCGTGTAATATATACATTTTATTTGTTAGAGTAAATAGTGTAAGTTGGGTTTGAATTATACAGCAACTAAAAGCACTGTGCAATTGCATCAAACTGTATCTCTCACTAGGAAAAGCACTTGGAAGATGAAGGGATGGACAGAGATTTATATTATAGCAGAAAAAAAAATTGCTTGCTTACCAATAATTACAAATTCACTCCAAAGAAGCAAGGTTTTCAATAAACAATCCAAAAGCCAGATAAATATCATGTTTAGCTGACGAGTCCAGTTATTCATCTCTTTATTTGTCAGTGGGACTGAAATTCGTCAATGTAATGGCTATTTTAAAGCCAAAATCCCTTAAAATGCTACTCCTCCACCACTGGCTGCAGTACAGTTCACTGAACAGGTTGTTATGGATATTTTAATTTACCTAGTACTTTTAAAAATGTCCGACTCTTGTGGATTTGCTGTATTCCCACCACCTTTGCTGGAGTTCTTGTTTTGTGGAACAATATACACCTGATTCACAGTGTGATACTCAGAAACTTATGTGGCTGAGTGAGGGCCTTGTAAAAACAAATTTAAAAAAACGTAAATACTGGAAGGGTATACAGTCTTACTGAGCTGAGCACCATCCATTTCAATCTGAAAAGTTACACTTCTGTTCTGCCAAAGAAATAGATGAATTCATTTTTTTTTAGGTCTCCTTATCAGAAATTCACTTTCTTCATAGAAATTCAGGTAATTATTGCAAATTGATCAAAGAAAAGGCAGTTCTATATTATATCTAGATCCTTTTATATTCTGCAGTATCACCAAGGATGAATTTTTCAGCAATAAAGCAATTCCATGGCAGCAACACAAAAAGAGCAAAATAGCATGAAATCAGAGGTGAGTCTTACACTTGGGAAATTTGAGCTTAGACAGCTCATTGATAACATTTCTCTTTTTCAGAAGGTTCATGGCATGGACTTTCATTTGTTACTGAAATGGAGCTTCTAAAACAATCATTCTTAACTGCAGAGTCTTATAACCAAAGTTAAGTAAAATAAAATATTTTTTAAACATCCCATTAAATGTCTCATAATTAGAAAAATTAATCTGGACCCTGAGAGTATAACCAGGAGAAGTATGTGTATGTACGCATGCACACATGCGTGTACGCACGCATGCATGCATGCATGCATGCATGCAGTACCGCTCCTAGCCGGTGTGGCGCCCTAGGCGAGCATCACCGCCAGCGCCCCCCCGCTTGAGAGAAAGTTAAATTTGCTGGCAGTTCGGCGCCCCCTCAGAAGTTGGCGCCCTAGGCAATCGCCTATGTTGTGTATGACCGGCCCTGATTACTACTACTAGTTAGTGCTAAGTAGGTGAATTCATGTGGGCTTGTTCTTTTCATATTAAGACACATTAATACCAACTAGTTTTAAGAATAGTGGAATGTTACACTTTTTACACACCTTAGCATTTGCCTATATTGCCTATGCCATGGGCCGGCCCTGCATGCATGCATAAATGCATACATGTATCAATAGATGGATGCATAAAAGCAACACAGAGTAAAGGGGTTTGGCATCATTATAAAAGCGCCTCTGCAATTTGTATTGGAAAAAGAGTAAGAAGAATTGGGTGGAAAACCAAAAAGGTGTCAGCAGAAGTCATCTCATAACACAGCACCCACACCCTGCTCAAGCCGCAGGACATGTACTACTGGGGTGCAGTAGCTATGAGGGTTCAGGATGGCTAGGCTTACAGATGAATGAATTCCCTCCATGTGGCTGCATAGAGAGAGCAAACAGCCTGCAGTGGGGGGAGGGGGGGGGACATGAGGATGCAGAAGGTGATGGAAAGCAGAGGGGGCTCCCTTCAGTCACATCCACACCATTATGTCACATGTCCCAGGGCAACACGCTACCAGCAACACAGAAAGAAAAACAAAATGAATTAGGTTTTGTCTCACACTACAGAGACATCGGAGCTGATTGTAGTGATATATTCTGATTGTAAACAGGTGCATTTCCATTGTACGCACAATATATGGACGAGAGGAGGCTGCACATGGAAGCAAATATACATTTATTAGTACTTAAGTATTATTTAAGTGTCTTTGAATGGATAGATGGATATATACATTATACTTCTTCAACTTATATAGATGTACAATGTATACAGATGGACCAGGATACCACAGCATAAACATGCAAAGGCACTTCACAGTTTAAAGTTCTATTCCTCTTAATACTAAAAATCGAGTTAAATCAGCCCAAAGCACACAGCCATGCTTTTCAGCAATCAAAGTTCTCTGGCTGTGGGTTGTTTAGAATCATTATTGAAGGCTTATCTGCAAGCCAGATGTTCAATGATCAACCAGTTATAAACAATTTTCAGTCAACCAGAATACTGGTTTTTTTGTACTGAACATGCAAAACCTGATTTTTTTTCGGCCAAGAAACTACCGTGTTGATTTTCTCGCAATTTTCACCTTTTCCTGCCAAAGCAGTTGAAAATCCATTATAAGACCAAAATGTTGTTAGAAATTTGTTGGAGACCACACAACATGTGGGGGTGGTTTTATAAAACCAAAAACCTGTAAAAAATACAAAAGATGCTTATTTGTGAATTTGTCTGTGAACAAGACATCAGATGACTGTTTCGTTAGCTTATAATAATACATTTATAAAACTGCTGCATACACACAATTTTCACCTTTTGTGCCAGACCTAATAAAGGTGCGGTAGAGGATCAAAATGTTGACTTTAAAATAAATATATTGGCACACATTCTGTGGAAGAATGTGTCTGTATATACAGTACAGGGAGATTTTTAGTAATTAAGACAAAGTGTGATGAAGAAGCTAAGACATATGTGGAATAAATGTGGATAATTAAATTTGTGTTTGGCCAACACTGAGACAAACATATACTTATAAACTCATGCATTACCATGAAAGTGAGTGTACTAATGTTTGTTTATATATATATGGATTTTCAGGGGAAAAAACATTCAGGTGAGACTTCGCTTGTGATAGAGTTGGACTCCAGAAGAAAATTAGTCAATTAATGTTAGCCTAAAATCATAAACTTGCCCAAAGCAATTACGACGTGAGATGGTGGCATTTTCAGAGGTAATTGGTTCGTGGAACAGGGCGCTGCTAATGGTATGTCTTTCAGCAATATTTTTCTTATTGATTGAGGAGAAGTAGACTCTCACAAGCTCTTCACTCCTCCATCACTCTCCCTCCCCTTTTAATCAGTAAAATGAAAGCACTGACTGTCTCACAGGCTTTAACGTTCAAATAAAGGTGAAATAAATTGCATCACTTCCAGAGAAGAAGCTTTTGTCTGTTCTCAGCTCATAGAAACTGACCTTCTACTTCAAGTGGTACAAAAACAAATTATTTTACCATTGGTGCTAATCAACTTTAAGGTAAATAAGCTTTGTATAAACGTTTGCACAATGTATTTCCAAAGTCCATGCTAAAATCAGGAATGCATCAATACCACTGTGTAACAATATGTTTACCGTGGTCTCTGGGATCCAGATCACAGTGGATTTCCTTAGTTCTTTTTGTATATCAGAGTCGGTAGCACATTTTGGTAACGTGTGAGATGAACCCTAGATTATGTTACCTTCCAAGAAATTCATTTATCACATTATTTCAAGACCACATTGAGATGAACAGTAGTACTATATACCAGGCATGGGCACAGATACTTAAAAAGTACTAAACTGCCAGACATGTTCAGGAAGACAGAGTTTCAGTTACTTTAAGTAAATATAATGAAGTAGGGTTTCAACACTGTACGAAGATCCAGCTCTTATGACAAATGTCATTTGGAAGAAAAGTCCCCGTGTAGCGTATTTCCCATTGGTGGTGTATTGATCAAACACCTCAGCAGCTACATCTTGTCAGGATAATGTGGCAGTTCTGTACACCTCACAGAGAACAGGGATTTCCTATTGATTGTGTAAGATATAGCATCCGGGAGTTCAGCAGAATTTCAAATGGATTAAAGCAGGAATTTACCTAAATACACCCATCAGAAGCAGTGTGGATTGAGATTAGTCACACGTACAGTACACAGAGCGGACCTCAGGGCAGACCAGCTGCTTGCATGTTATCAGGGGCATGACACACCCTGCCAGGGGACTTCTCATGTAGAGGAATTATGGGAAAAACTGCAGCAGCTGGTGCACAGCGAGAAGCGCAGCGTGCATAACACAAGGGGACAAGCGAACATTAGCTCAGTCCCACGATTTGTCTGTGAGAAATATCTCGTGTCAAAAAAACTAATGACATTTTTATACAAGGGTTGTCATCCGATACTGTTGTGTAACTTAAGTACAGGGGAATGTAGCAACAATGCACCGTCTCTTCTCTGACTTACAGTACAGTATTTAGTGGTATACTGTACATTCATTTAGAGATCTTCACAGCGTGGCCTGTTAATGCTGGTCAAGAGCTCTACCCCTGAAACAACACGTGACTTCCAGTACAGGGCAGAAAGTAGGCAATACGACAAAAGCAGAAATAAATCTTTACAGCATGCAAAGGGGGGCCCACAGAAAGCAGAGGACTGTCCCTTGCCCTTCTATTCGTGCAAAAAGGCCGTCTCCCATTTCAGATAATTACATCTAACATTTCGTAGTGCTATCAGTGCCTTTTCCAAAATCGAAGAGCCGTGCACCGCTGTGCTGCTGCACCAGCAGTTTTATTCTGTGTTTCTTTTTCCCTTCACCGTCTCTGCTTTACACATCAGTGCGTAAAACGGTTAGAGCGAATCTATGTGTAATTTACAATCCACACATGATATCATAAAGACCATGCACATTTCAGTGAGCACAACAAGGCTATTAATATTATCTGTCTTACTGGAAGTGTTTTGAGCATAAATTTCTTTGGTCATGTGACTAAGTCTATGATCTGATCATATCATATTCTTATCTTATAAATGAAAACAAAAGCCCAGCTCATTACTGTAGCAGGATAAAGTAAGTCCTGATTCATCATAGGTGGGGTTTCACATAAATATATTACAGTCAAGGCCAATTCAGTGTATTTGCTTAGAGAGACTGACATCAATAAAGTGAAGCATACAAAACTGGCTTCACTTCAACAGCCTCTGTGACAGTAACTCATTTATTAGGTTCTGAATTATTCATACGGCACTTTTCCCTACTTGTGTCGGCGGTTAATCCACTACACTACTGCAGAGACTGAGAAAGAAGTAAATTTTATTTGCTTTATTTTTTTATTTGCTTTATTTTACAACAAAATGACCCAAATTAATGAAAATTCTATTTGATAAATAAGTTTAAATAAATAACTGCAAAAACAGTATCAAATGGACTCACTCAACTTCATTCTTTCTTTTGATGTTCATTGGGCATTTTTTTGAAGCCCAAAATCCAGTTGCTACTAAAAAACCTCCTTGATTTTGAAAGGCCAACATGAAAAAGCATGGGCTTAGTTTCTAATTCTGCATCCAGTGAACCAGTTTGCTGCAGCACTGCAGACAAACAAATTAATAAAGAAACCACTGTGCACGGCACCGGGTCAGTTATCTTTCCTCAGAGACCAAAGCTGTACAGTCAGGTGGCAAGTGTCTTCAAGGTACTTTTAGTAAATGTACATGATTATCACTGTAAACATGAAAACTCGATTTTTATTTCATTTAGATGTAGTTACCAATTACTATTTTCTACATAAATGTATTGGTATTCACCATCTCAAACCAAGCTTGTATGCTAATACGCAGGCTAGAGCAGCAGGAAATGGATCAATCTTGTTTTATCTATAAGCCTATTTACAGCTGTGCAGCATGTCCAGTACCCAATCAATTATTTCATTTGGACAGAGAATGCTGGTGTCTGGCTTAAGGAAAGGCTCTGAACTGCAATGTTACACAGGAGGGCAACAACTGTGCTGCAATGCATTTAAAGGACAGAAAAAACAAATGCATTGATTGACCTTTCCCCATAAATAGATTATAAAACATCGGAGAATGTACTTCGTCATGGAGATTCGATTATCAGCAATAGAACGCTTGCTTATCTCCAAGATATGAATTCATAGGGGCCAGGAGGAATCCTCTGACTTGCAGCCTTACTAAGGGTCATTGCGGTATTACTAATTTGTCCTTGACTGGACAGGGATATCTCTGGGAGAGACCAATATCAGTAGCAAGTTTTGAGCTGGGCTACTTACTTGTTTTGGTGCTTGGAGCCCTGCAGGTGTGCGTGATACTGTGCCACGGAGTTAAGTGTGACACTACAAATGTCACAGGTATAGCTGCGTTTCAGACCTGGGAAAATAAAACACAATGTTCATACTGGATTATTCCCATTAAAGGTGTTAACATGTTTCACAAGAGACCGACACTTAAAGGGCTGGGATCTGATAAAAAAAGAACAGTGAGAATGAATTAGAAACTGTTTTTCATAAAATAAAAATTGGACACATTGAGTGAGTCATCTATGTGAAACAGTTTCTGTTTTGGGTCTTTCTACAGCTTGTGACAAAATGCAAAGATAAAGGATGCACCACCCAGCTTTGGTGGAGTCTGACATTTGTATGCATTTGGTTCTCCTGGCAAACTTAGGAAGAAAAGCTTTGAGGGTTGGGTTCACTCATTGCTGGCCTCAGTGTGATCCTGTTGAAGTGATTCTTGCTAAGGTGAGGCACTGTGATTTTAAAAAACAGACCATCAACACCAGCCACCCGAAGTTCTTTCCAGGACCTGCTTTGCATGAGGTCACAGATGGACAGTTATGTAATCTCAGAAAAGTGACATGCTGCATTACTTCAGCTGTGCAAGCTTCGCACAAGCAGAACTGTGTCAAACCCTCAACCCTGGAAGTGTGAGGCTATAGCAGAACCCTCAAGCCACCTTGGCACTTCATGAGCATTTCTGTCCAGAACGAACTGCTACACTCTGAATGAGTATGCATGCAGATTTTTTTCATTATAGATTCAGAGGCATTGCAGACCGATGGAGCATGTTTTTCGCCCCATTTAAGTTCTCTGTAAGGTTGAAATATTTAACAGTAGTGCATTAATCAGCCTGCATCTGTCACTCTGGCACATGGTCCCACCACAGAACCATTTTAAGGCAAAGTTGGAGTGGCGCCATTAGTTTTATTGCTTTTTTACAACCTAGCAGCCCCAGGTATTCAAGGAGCCTGGGAGAAACAGAACATCAGGCTAGACACTTATGATCATCTCCCTTAGCTGCAAACAATAAATCTCATGCAAATGCTTTACATAACAGACGCATATGTGACGGGGGTGGACAAATTAATAGAAGGATCACATGAAAGAGGACTTTGAAGTGACTAAATCACAATGACAGATGCATTGACAAAGGTGAGTCATATTAAGTTGAATGCCAATTTGTGGTATGTGTCAACTATAGAAGAGGTCTGCCAGTTAACACTTTGATATGCGAGTTTTCAAAGCCACATGAGGACTACCAGAGTCCCACTGAGGTCATAGAGTCTGACAAAATTATAGGTGCATCAGTCACAAATCTGCAAGAAAACATTAGGACATTACATTAGGAAAAAGACAAAGGATGCTTTCAGTACTCTTTTGGCAGCCATGTTGTAGAGTTAATGATTGCTCTTCATGAATGGGTTACAGCCAAAGAACATGAGGCCATTCTACAGGACCAGACGCACCATATAGTACAAACACTGTTTCCTCACAATGCTTCCATATTTCAAGATAATACTGCCCCTACACACACTGCTAAACAAATTCAAGTGGTTTCTGGAAAATGACTGTGGCTGTTCTAAATGCGAAGGCTGGCATTAATCCTTAATAGGTCCTTGATATTAAATCATGATTATGTGTTTCTATTATCGTGTCCAGCCACATATTTATAATAATATAGTTATGATCACAGAAATCAATACATAAAATGCAGTGCCTTTTCAATTGCACAGTTTCGGCTGGGGATGTTTAATGCAGCAAAAGAGATTGATTTAATGAAAAACAATGAATTTAAAGTGCTGGAGGTAACTGCCCATGAAATTCAAATTCCTTACTTGTCATTTTGCCACACAATAATTGACATTACGCAAACACAAATAGATAAAACTTCTCCCTATGCCTAACTTTTCTTCTGTTTTCTGACTGGCAAAAAAAATCCAACTGGTTAAAGGCAAATTTAAACCTTCAAAGTAATGCAATGTGCAATATGATGTCTTTCACAGGATACAAAAGGCCAATAAAATAATAATAAAACCAATAACAAACCGATTGCCCCCTCCAAAAAAATATTGGAACAGAAAGAAAGATTCCAGATTCACAGCTCACATTGTAGCAACATTTTAAAAAAATCACCACTAAAAGTCTATTCTCACCTTGTCTGTCACCATAGAGAAAAGCATGATAGACAGATGAAGGATTTCATAATGCTTTTCAGAGGTGCTGCAAAAACTTCTGCTTTTAAAAATTACAAGCAAGCTGAGAAACAAATTAATTACTCATGACCTGCGGGTTGCTGTATTTCACTAAATATTTAGCCATGAGAACAGACATTCCAATTCTAATTTACATTGATTTACTCAGTCACATTCAGTTCTCTCATAATTACATTTAACATTCCTCCATTAAATCAATTCAAATATTATTTATATACAAGTAGCCATTTCGGTCTGGTGAAACAGGAATTCAATATGCAGTCGAAAAAGCAAGCATCCTGAACTGATATTGAGGGTAAGTCATGTTTATCAAATAAATCATTCAGTACTCTATAGAATACACTAGCAAAAACCAGAAATTTGCCAAGGGGATAGCATAGCAAAAAAAAAAAAAAATCATATAAAACATTCTATAGTGACCCATCAGAATGCAAACTATGTAAATCTAATAATGGGACCAGGGCAACAATGCAGCTAAATGTACCTAAAATGTGTGGCATTGATTCAGTTCGATTTCATTTTATTCAATCCAGTTCAAATGAATACAATATAACCCCCCAGAATATTTAACGACCTCTAGCATCAACATCACACAATCAGCTTCCTGCAAAAACACCGATACACAAAGAAACATGCCGTAAGAGGACAGAAAAAAACATATATCCACACAAAGGTAAGACTTGAAACAAAGCAATCATGACAATTTGCATATTGCGTTTTTGGAATTAAGTTACAGAAGCTGGAATAATTTTCAATTTTATATCATAATGGGGCAGAGTGGTGGCTCTGAGGCTAGGGCTCTGTGCCAGCAGCTGGAAAGTTGCTGGTTCAAATCCCGTGAATGCCCAGAGTGATTCTACTCCGTTGAGCCCTTCAGCAAGGCCCTTAACCTGCAATTGCTTCATCCTGGGTATGATGATAATCTACATCCAGCCCTATAAGGAAGTCCTCCAACTTACAGGGAATAACTTGGGGGTCAGTAGCAGGATTGGCCCTTCAGCCACTGGAAAAAACATCACACTGGTCCATTCTGACTACTGTGGTGCTGAGGTATCACCTGCCACATGGCTACACTCAGGTTCTCATCTGTGGTGTGGCAACACTTTGTAATCAGTGCATGCTCCTTACCCTCTATCATAATGTATTCTAAACACAAGTCAGATTACATCAAAGGTAGCATTCCCCAGTTCAATTTTACTTGATATCACTGACTGAATGGGCTGTGATATTTAATGCAATCAACAGCACGTTGAGATTCCCCAGATTCCACCAAGACGCTTGGTCTGTGAACAGATAAGCCTTTAGCCTCAGACACTGTTACTAAGGAGGTAACAGATCAATTTCAGGGTTATGTAGAGTTCCTGGAAAAAAAAAAACCTACACTGGCAGGCGAAAATAGCTTCTGGTATGCTATTGTGTATATATGAGTAGGACGAGAGGCTACAGAAAGAACACGGCAAACTAAATCTTCCAAATATATCTCTCCAATTAATTCAAATGATAAATCAAGAAAAATGCAATTTGTCAATAGCTTTGACCGACAGGCTGAAGGGTCATAATCATGCAGTGCAATCATATAATTCCTCATTATCTCATCATGCATTTCCATCCTGTGGAACTGAAATGGACAGCTGAAGATGCATTGATGAGTGGTAAGGCATTGTAGCATTCTGGACGTGAGACGAAAACCACTGGCCTCTACTGTAAATTTATAGTGGATCACGAGTTACCATATCTTAATCCAGTGCTTTACAGTATCTTCTCGATACAAGAATATCTCCTGAGCTAACAGATCCATCATAATTAACATCATGTAATTAATGAGGTATTTCCCTAGGCTTCAGATGGAAAATTTCTGGCAAGATTTTCCAGAGTTGCAAAGCAGTCTGCAGCCTCAGTTTACAAGTGCACTGTTAACAAGTTCTACTGCAATAAGACCCAAAGAGGCACCGTGAATAAATAAAGGCCTTTCAGTTACTAGAGGCAAGGAGGAGGGAGGTGGGTTGGGAGGTAGGTTTATCGAAGCTTATGAGGGTCAAAACACATGCACTGTTTTGAGATATGGTGAGCCAAGGTGTGAGGTACAGTATCTGGGTGTGTGAAGATAACCGGTAGCTCCTGCTTTGATTATCACTCAAAAACAGAAGACTGGCTGCATACGAATCACCAGAGTTCCCAGTTAAAAAGCCCACTGCCTGTCTTCCTGCTTTATAAACGACTGGGGATTGCGTCAAGTAGGATCTCCGTTACTTACATTACGAGGGATTCCAGAAGCTAAGGTAGCATCTCATTTTAGTCAACATGGCTAAAAGCTACATTTTTAAAAGAGTTCAAGCCTGACCATGATCGGCATTTATATCACTGACTGCGATAAGCCTAATAATATCACTTCCATTCATTTCACACAACAGGTAAAAATCCTTGATTGACTTCAGTCTATAAAAGATTAACAACTGCGCTACAGTAAAACAATTTTAAATGTGCCTTATCAGCCTTTTCAAAGGGAGAAAATACCTTGGTGAGTGGGTGCATAAATTTCACAGCACTAACATTCCAGTGAAGCCTGTTACACTTCAGAGTATGCACTGATGACTAGTTTCCATCAGAAATCGTTCAAAAGTCAAGAATATCTACTCACACTCTACAAAAGTCTCAGAGGAACTGCTCAGACTTTTTAACAGACCCTAAATGAAAGAATAAGCAGAACCTAAGGTGATATAATCAAGTTAAGGTTCTTCCTCTGGAAAAAAGGCTTTTTATTGCGGAAATGGCTGGTTATATAGCAAAGCAAACAGCCTAGTCATTTTGTACATGAGTGAACAGAATACCTCAGGGGGACATATACATTTACAGTTAGACTAAACAGTTGGGGTCCAATAGATGCAGTAATAATCAGAAGCTGGACCATCAGTCACTACTTCAGTCCTAAATCCTAAGGTCTGCTCCCTATACACTCGTGTGACATTAGTTCACTCCGGAATTCCTTCAGAATAACCGGACATGTCCCAGGTTTATAATAAGCTTGTATATCTTTACTTGTCATCTGCACTTTCCCAGATGCCTTGGAATGTTTAGTGGTGAACAGGAAAAGCATCAATATTATTACATAAATATTATGCACTAGGTGTTATAAGGCCATTGGGCCTTTTATCAGAAAAGCATCACTAGTGGAAGTTCGTAATAAGTATGGCTGACCTATAAACATCGGTGCTTAAAGGATTTTGACTCTTATGCTGTGCCAGTAAGAAAAACAATGGATAAAAAAACATATTACACAAGGGTCAGTTTGTGTGTGCCATTGCAACCAAAAACATTCTGCTATTTTTTCTTACAAACCTCCGTCCAGGCTATAGCATTAAGCATGCAAAAATACAGAGAAAATCTGGAGCGCAATTTATCTCGTCCTTGTCATAAGCAGGGCAAAAGTGCCGGCATGTAAAATATGCAAATCTCTTCCGTTTGCATAAGTACAATATAAGCAGTTTATGCCCCGAGTCCCGTAATACCAAGTCACATGGACACAGTGACTCTGAAAGGGATGTGACCGGGGGAACATTGAGAAGACACTTTGTTGACGAGCACTGCAGAATTCGCTCACTTCTCAGAGCAGACTGTCTAGAATCTAATCTCAGCCAGGGAAAAGGCTGAATGACATTATCAGGCACTGAGTGTGCATCACTTAACCATTTGCTGCTACCATTAATATATCCTGAAGAAATAATAGACAAGCCATTTGAGGATTGTCATCATTATATATAAGGTAAACAACTAGAGAGCCATCTTCTAGGGGGACATACTGTGGTGGTATCACCTTAAGTTGATTGCTCTTCATAAATGTATCATGGCAAATGGAAAAAAAAACATTTAAGGTGGAGTGATTGAAAAAAACATTTAAGGTGGAGTGATTGAAAAAAACATTTAAGGTGGAGTGATTGAAACACTGGTGGCTTGTTACAGGGTCTGAATGTTTCCATTGTCCTTGACGAATGGACAGTGTAATCACAAAGGATTACTGTGATTCTGTAATGGTGTTCTACACGTATGTGCAAATCATGTAAATGTATGGAAATCCTCCTTATTGGTGTAGCTTCCTTTCTCCCTGTACCTTTTATTTCCCCAAAATCCAGAGTCTTTCCCAGCTGTTCCAGAAGGTCAGCACGGGCAGCATTCTTCTTGTGCTTCTTGCCGTCATAGTGTTGCTGAGCCATGCCGGGGTTGTTGAACCAGGCGTTGCAGAGCTGGCAGTAACGGTCCGAGTCCCTCTGCTGCCGGGGCGAGGTCACGAGTGACGTTTCACGGGGCGTCTTTACTGGACTGGGTGTCACCTCTAGGGGAACGAAAAGGCACAGAGCCTGAGTTATGATGTCAACATCTAACTTTACCTACATTTCAAACAGGACAAAGTCTTGAAAAAAATGAGGAATATATCATAACTTGTTCACAGAGTAAATCTGAAGATGTAATAATGAATAGACATACTCAACGAAAGAAGCATTTTTCCTGAAGAATAAAATATATGCTGCACCTCACATAAGGGAAAACAGCTTTTTTTATTGGTGCCCATTTAAGGCTTCGTGCTTGGGTAGCACCGTAAGTCCAGAGTAAGCAGCCTATTCCCACTGCACTCATGTTAATCAAACACTCCACGGCTCAGTCCTCCCTAACAGACAGAAAGTTTATTGAGGCCCAGTTAAATGTCCTAATCTCCCATTAGTCACTGGCATGGGAAATGTTTAAGACCATGAGATAGTCAAGGCCGACCAGCCAATTTTTAGTGCAAAACATCAGCAGAAGGGAGGCTTAGTCTACACTGCTGTATTCTCCAATTTCACTGCTGTCCACATACATTCATAAAGAAGGGCCTTCACTTCACCTGAATAACTCTCATACTCTTTCATCATTAGGCAGTAGCTGGAACGGGGAGCTAGAAAGTATTATTATTATGCAAAATTTGCTCCACTTTTACAGTGAGAGTAACCAAAAGAACCTGAGATGTAAGTGATAGCAGAAAGTTGCATCTTTCTCCTGTTTAAAACTGCTGAAACCGATTCTTGGAGAATGTTGGAAATGTGACAAGGAAAGCAGAAGATGCACTGCTCACTGGCGCGATCATAGTAGAAAAAGCACTCAAACATTTTTACTAGATTTAGTGCAAAATATCTCCTTTCTTATATTATGGTGCTTTGAGGTCATGTAGCTCCACTAATACAGCATTGCACTAAAAACACAAAGGTCATGGGCTCAAACCCCAGAGAATGCACATAAATTGTAACACTTCCATCAACTGTAAAACATCATGAATAAAAATGTCAGATAAATGATTGGAAATATATTTCCGAGGGGCAAATATCAGACACATTCTCAAGAAATGTATAATGGCATGCTGTCCACAGACACACTTACAAATATACACCAATAATTAAAACAAATTAAATTGCAAAAACGGTTTGGCACAGTGTCATGACCCAATATTAAAATAATAACACATTTAGCATTCTGTTATACTACATTAACCCATTTATCCAAGTTCAAGTTCAAATTTGTCTTGCATTTATAACAGTACGTGTTGCACGGTATCTGCACGGCATGACCCTCTAGTAAAACTCCCATGGCTAAGAAAATGCATCTCACAATTTAAGGCATTTCATTTATTCTCTCTTTTAATATGATCTTATTTAAAGCGTGGTTATCTACAAAAAAATAGAACACAAGCATACCCAGATTTTTACCCTCATTTGAAAGTTCTTTAAATCCACTGTAAGGTTCTAATTATCAGAATAAAAGTTTCTGCCACATTTAGCCAATTAGTGTATGTGATAGTGACACATTCTAACGCAACACAATAACCGAATTGAAGAGTCTCAGTGTCAAAGAACAGGCACTTAATTCAGCTGTCTAATACATGAACCATTTTGAAGGTCATTATATTCCATACATTATTCATTCTGCGCCTAGCTAAATGTGAAGCTGCACATGCCTGAAAGCTAGAGACACCTGCGCCCATTATGGCTGAACTAACAACGCAATGTGATGCACTGTACCTCCTGCATGTGCATAGATTTTACTTCCAATGACAGATGTGCTGTGCAAAGAACTCTGCATAGGGTGCAGAGATAAGTTACTTCCATATATAAAATATAACTTATAATAAATGCCAGGTTTCAGTGTTGGTAGTTTTTTTTTACAAGCTAACAATCACGAAAGAAAAATTACATATTGTGGTAACTGTGGCCGCACCCATCTTCTCCCTCAACGCTGATGCTCAGGCGTAGTTCATTTAAAAATAAAACATCAGAATAATGTAACCAGACATTATCGAATAAAAAAAATTCTCTTTCATAGTTTGGATTTTTTTTTAACCAGGGTATGGAGGCACACAACAAACCCCATATTCACTGGAATGCTCAACAGCAAGAGATATTTATCCATGATAAATTTGCACTAAAAATGCCAATTCAGAATGCACTCACAAAAATAGGATATGCATGTTAGCAGCCTCAGCTGCTTTGGGCTAAGTGAAGAATTACAATTATACACAGCGTTATCATGACTGATTAAAGTGTCAGCAGCCAGTATTGCCAGCACAACCTCATTTTACTGGACATTAAGTGTCCGGATGTCTTGCCAATGCGCTTTTCTGATAAGGGAGAAGCTTATAAGAGCACTGGCAAGCACAAAAGAGAGGGAAAATCGCAACCGTGGAAAAGGGATTCTGGATGATTTTATTAGATGATGATTTCTTTTGAGTTATGATGTTCCAAGAGTAAATATAAACAAATGCAAAAACAGCATCCCGCTAGCAAATATTCAGAATAAAGACCACCAAAATTTTAAATTCAGTATAAAGACCACCAACATTTTTAAATTCAGAATAAAGACCACCAAAATATTTAATTCAGAATAAAGACCACCACAAACATTTTATGTTCACTTTAAGTAAGCATTTTGTGAATATGACCTTGAAAGAAGTAGAAACTTAGCAGAGAATCTTCGGGAATGTTTTATAGAGAACTTGAATACAATGCACTATTGCTAAAGAGCCACCATTTTTAAAATTGGTAACACTGTTAAATGTTACGCATAAAATTTCAGAATATAGTTTGATTACAAAAGAACGTTGGTCTACTCAATAGTTCCAAAAACATATATATTCATAAAACACTGATTTGGTGCAGTATCTAGGAAACAACAGCATAAGCCTTTGTTCAAATCAAGAACAATCATCCTTTATTTCATCTCAACTTAGTCTTTATGGGCAGAAAGGCTGAAAAAAAGATGGTGTCATACTGAACAGGCTATTACATCTTTAAAAATAAGCTGCCTAGACCACAGCTAGTCTTTGCAAAGCATAAGATGACAAAACCTTGCTCTATAATGGAGGTCATGTTCTTCTACGAATAAAACATAAATGAAATGACTAAGCTGCAAGCTAGAGTGATTTTTATCCATCTAATTTATGAGAACAGCCATACTGGCTCCATCAACAAAGCCAGATTAGTGGAACTTGTTTAAGGACTACTGCTCTCCATAGCTCAATTTAGAGAGATCAGCAAATCCCTAATTAATATCCTGGTCTTGACTGAATAAGAGTCATAGACAAAAAGTGGCTGTTTTTTGCCCAGTCATGGAAAGCCTATTAAAACTTGGGGCATGTTCATTTTATTCACATCTTGTACAGCACTTGTTGGTATGCAACAGGGAGATTACAGCTTTTCTTTAATCAAGATGGTAGGAGTAGTGTAATTAGAAACTCCAGTATACATACTTAAGCCTAGTTCATACTTCAGTTTTCCACATTCACTTTCATGGACTTTTGGGCTGGGCACGGCTCTCTGCGCGGCAGCTTGTGTTCATACTACATTTGGCTGTGGATGCAGATGGTCGCGGTTGGTGCATGCGTACAGCGATGATATTCCAACACACCTGGAGAGGGCAGTTGTATTCCAACAAACAGTATAAGCAGTGTGGTGAAACTGGTAAACTTTTAAGAACAGTTGTAAAGTTATTAATCAAGGCAGTATTATGGTAATAATGCATTCCACAGAATTCTGAAATCCTTATGACAAAATTAGCCAAGACTGAGTGCTCATCCATGAAAGTCCATGCTGCCACCTACTCACTACTACCTAATCAATTATCTTAGTCCATTTGCACGGATGTGCAAGGTTTCCGCTAGACATAAAAATCTGGGCTACACAGACCACAGTCATCTGCAGCCAAACCCTGATGAAGATATTTACGTCATGTCCCCTCCACCGCAACTGAGAACGCATTCAGGACAGTGAAATTTGAATTGGCCTTTACACTTCGGAAAGTGCTGAGAAACATCTAAGAAATCACATCTGATAAGCCGAGAGAAAAAACAGAATTCAACAATTGTTTTTTTCTTCCTTTAGCAAGTTTATTCCACAGAGAAAACAAATTAGGTAGCAGATCAAATGCACGATAACTGCAAAAATGTTTGAAAAAATGCTGAGCGAAATTACACTCCCCAAGAAGGGGGGCCTTCCATGGCCTATTAGTCATAATCAATATAATTTCGCCATGGGGTATAATAACTGTACTGATATAATTACTGCGTCAAAAACGCCATCTAAATAGCTCAGCTGTGGGTCTCAAAATTAAGTAGTACTGTGTTTTACAGCACTTGGAATAGAAAAGGAACACAGCCAGATATTCACGTTAGCACAGGGTAAAAAAGAGACATACCCAAGGACTAAATTTGTATTATAAAATGTAAACACGGTGAAAAACCTAAATCCTTTCAGTATGAGCAGTTCTATGACTAATTTGGAATTTACATATCTTTATCTTTAATATATTAGATAAAAAACACTGTTTTTTTCTGACAATATCTTCATAGATATCTGACAAACAAAGTGGAAAGTTAGGGGATTATGCTCCCCATGTGTTCATTGCAGTAAAATGCCATTTTAATTCAATTTAATCTGGTTTTGTGGGAGTGGGAATTGCTAGAAGATTGTTTTACATTGTACAAGTCACTCCTGGTTGAACAGGGGCAGTGGTGGCCTAATGGTTAGGACAGCATGCTCATGATTGAAAGATTGCTGGTTTGAATCCCCTACCAGCAAAATACTACTGAGGTTTGCCTCCCCGGAAGAGGAAAAGACATAAAAGGAGGATGAGGGTATGAAGAAGTAAGAGGAGATAAGGTTCTTAAATAATAGCTACCCACTGCTATGTCACAATATCACATAAGGGCTAAATGCAGAGGACATAGTTCCATGTTGGCCCTGTATGGCAACAACTACTTGCTTTCACTAAACAGAATGTGATCAACTTCAGTATTTCTGCTGCTGTTTCAAACATATTCACTTTTCAAGCAAAGATTTGTGAAATGTTTTTGCAGGGCAAATAGTGAAATGGAAAGAGGGAGCACTAAAACTGAAAAATAAACACATATCCTTGATTCCACTTGCGGCACCCCATCCAAAAAATATGTAATACAGCACAAAATAATTAATTTTGAATCATTGCAATTACATATCAGAATGACTTACTGTATAGCACCATCCTCATTTGATCTACCAGTAGGACCAGCTTCATAAGGAAAAACAAGAAAAAGTAAAATACTGTAGGAAGGACAACAATGTATTGCCTGGACACCCCCATCTAATCCCTACTCCTCCCATACTCTCCAACCTCTACAATATCTACCCCCCCTAAACACTCCCCACCTCTTCAATAAAAGAGAAATCATTATTACAGTGCTTAAACACTAACAGTGATTCCTGAAGCACTCTGCAACCATTAACACGTATAGGCAATATATTTACCAAGTGTGCCAAACTGAATGCTTGTTCTTTGCTTTAATTTTATAACACACTTTTTGCAAAACTGTACACACAACTCACTGCTTTACACTCAGTTTACAATTTAATAACACACTCCTAGCAGAACTGTAAACACTGGTTTCTACACACCATTTTGCCAAGTGACCTTCTACACAGACACATGTCAAAACACTTTTAAATAATCAGTTCACTTATACATCAGAGCTTGAACACTATATATGGGCCACAGGTAAACTTTTGGTTTGGACAACAATGGAGGCCAACATTGGAAAGAGAGTAAGAGGGGTGAGAACTAGGGTAGGACAAGGAGGAGGAGATGAAGAAGTAAGAGAAGGAGGAGGCGGTGAAGAGGTAAGAGGAGGACAAGGAGGTGAAGGAGTACCGTAAGAGAAGGACAAAAAAGTAAAGAAGTAAGAGGAGACAGAGGTGAAGAGGAAGATGAGGAGGAGAAGACATAAAAGGAGGATGAGGATAAGAAGAAGTAAGAGGAGAATAAGGAGATAAGAAGAAGAGGAGGAGGAGAAGAAGAACGAGGTCTTTCACTAAAACCAGCATCAATCAGCATCAATTTGGTATGGTGCGGAAATCAGCATCTTGTGTAAGAGGTCTACTGTTCACCCCAGAGTAGGAGACCCACATTGTACATATGGTCATGGCAAATAATCGCATTACTCAGAAGACCACATAATGGCGGATAACACCATATTCCAAACGTCAACAGAGTGAGACTCTCTGCACAATTAGATGAAGCAGCTATATAGAATTCCTTTTGAAAGAGAGAGCCATGGAGCTAGAAGCCGTTGCAACATTACATTGTCAAATTTCTGGACACCCTCCACAACAGACTGATCCCTAATGGCCAGAGGCCAGAGCAGTCCAGGTTCATTATCATCTGGGATACTGTTAGTTTCCACTGTACTGCTGTGGTCCATAAATGGTTCACAGTTCACCCTCTTTTCATGGCAGTTAATCTCCTCCTATACTCTATGTTCTTAAATCCCCTTGAAGAATTCTTCTCTGGATGGCGTTGGAAGGTATATGATCTCCAGCCTCACCAACGCATACCCCTTCTACAGGCAATGGAGGAGGCTTGTGGAGACAATGATCTGTGGTCATGCCAGGCCTGGATACGGCACTCCAGACAATACTTTCCATGCTACTTAGCTCAAGACAACATTGCATTTCATGTTGATGAAGTCTAATAGCCAGAACCATGAATAAAGCTAGATTTAGCTTAGTATCTTTCTATTCTTTTTTTCCTATTGCAAATGTTTCTGTTTTCTTCTGCTTTATGTTTGTTGTTTGAGCAGTGTAAGAACATTTTGAAAAAAAAAACCTTTATACCATTATTTGTATTGATAGCATGTTATATTGGAGATACACATCCATACTTTATACATTTTGACACATTTTTGAAAAGAGTTTGAAGAGTTTTGTGCTTTTTCAAGTAATGTATGTTTTGCTGGTTAGGTGTAACTTTTTTTGGTTAGTGTTTAGAGTTTTGCAAAAGCAGCCTATAGTTTCAAAGACAATGCCTACAGTAAGCAATCAGAAAAAAATGTGTCAGTCCAGCTTTGTGTGGGCTGCCTCAATGTAATCAGATTCACCAGCCCTGTATCGGTGGCTGTCCTTATGTGCCACCACTAAATGGCATCACTTCAGTTTTGGAGTGATGTGTCTCAGAATGAAATAAGCCTCAGATTGTCCCCTATACCAGTGGATCTCAAACTTATAGTTACGATTAAATTCCCCCATGATAAATTTTCCCGACTTACTCATGGATTGTTACTGATCAAATCTGCTGAGTGGGCTGGAAAAAAAATCACCCAAAAACTTTTTGAATTATCACATTCAAATGTCAAATGTTTTCTGTGGTCCTCCTTCCCATTGTGCCACTAAGTGCCATTGCTGCAGCTCTGCTGCAATTTGTCTCAAACTGTAACCACTACCAGATCATCACCCATACAATGAGTCTGCAAAGTTTGGAAATGATCAATCAAACTACTTACTTTTAGAGTTACTGGGTTCACAAGATCAAGTATATTTTACAGCTGCTCATTTCATCCTTGCTGTCACAGAGCACTGCCGCTTCACTTTCGTGGGGGATTCAATAAGTACCTACCTTTTCCAGGTTCAGTTAATGTTATTGTGTTTTTCTGCATTTTCTGATTTGTCGTTGTGTTTTCCTGATTTCAAAATTTGTTTTGCACTTTAGGGCTTTCGTAGTACGGAGCCTAAACAAGCCTATCTCATAGACAGCATGCAGATATTCAAACAAATGAACACCAACATATTGCTGAAATAATTAGAAAACGTAAAATAATGTTACTACATTTAACATGCTGTAAAAAGCTTTACACACATTTACCCTCTGGAGTCTCAGGCCTTGACATTTTGAAATATTTCACCTATCTAAAAAACATTTATCCCTATAAATGCTTTTATCCAGCACAAACTCAGCACCAATAATCTAACATTGAGAATGTTATTCTTCTATTTTTTTGCTTAAATCAACTTTAAACATACACTTTTCAAAAACCTGTTTTCAGAGGTTGCGTCCTTGTAATTGAGAGCAAAAGTTCAACTGTGAAGATACTATACACAGACTGGCACAATAAATATTAGAATTGCAAGGAACCTATTCAAAGACAGAGAGAATTCTTTGCAGAAACACTTCAAAAGAATGGATGCAGCTTTGGTGGGGAGTGAGTGGAGTGAGAACCTTGTGCTTTATCTTATTGACCCACTTGGCTGAAAACAAAGGTCTCAAGGGAGACGGTCAGAGTTAACACGAGACTCTGCCACTCCATTAGCCCTGCTTATGCAAAAAACTGCTCTTGGTACCTTTTCCTGCTTTCTGCAGACAAATTGCCTATTTGTGCATGGATATGAGATAAGATATAGTACATATAGAATTGTGCAGGCGGTAGAAGTGAGAAGGGAAACAAGGAAGGTGCTGAATAGTACAGTGAGGAGTCAAAAGGTGTTCAGTTAGTGTCCTCTAAGCTCGGTGGGATTGGTGATGTGGAAACCAGAAGATTAGCACACACAAAAAAGTGTCTGAATTGCTCACTCCAGTGAGGTCTTGGACATGAGCCTGTGAATGAAAGTACTCGTGAACTGTGCCATCTTTCTATTGAGAGGACATGCCTCGTTATTCAGAATGGAGAACAGTTTGGGCATTCTCTCCTCCAGCACCGCTTTCAAGGAATCCAGACTCAATCTGATGACAGAGCGAGTTTTCCTAAAAGTTTATGACCTCCCCCCCAACAAGCAGCTGTAAAGATGATGATACTGTCTACAATGGACTGGCAGAATGTGTGTGGCAATTTACTTGAATGACACTGAATGACTTTAGTTTACTCAAGAAAACCATCCTAATCCGCAGTACTCTTGCCTGTTCCTGTAGACCCCTTCCATGTTTTCACTTTTGTCCTGCCTGTCACTGATGCAGACACAAGGCTAGTCACAGCACCAATTGTATATTTGCTTCATTGGATGGTGACAGCGGTTCCTACATCTTTCCAGCACTGAGTTGCAGGTGGTTCTTGGGTTGGAATTCACCAGCCAATAAAACCCAGCACCAGACTTCTGTACTTCTCTGGTCTTCCTTCCCTGAAGTATCCCACAATAATCAGAGTACATGGCATGAGCTGACTGAAGCCTGCAAAAACGTCCCCACAAGGTAAAATGTTACAAGAATTTATCAAGTTATGGGGAAATCTGGTCCCCACAATGTAATCATTACAAAAACACATGCACACGCACACATGCAGATTGATCTACTTATATCCTTCCTAGATTCCTGAAGGAAACATTTGTAAAGGCATTATTATGGGATGGCATTAGGTTTGAACATAACGGTTGTAACGGTTATAGTACGAAACACTGCACTAAAAGCGGTTTTATATAAACTTATTCTATAACAAGTTTAGTCCATGACAGTGAACTTTTCAGACACATCAAAAGAAAAATCAAGTTTGTAGTGTATTTCTCGAGCTGGGAGGGGATCCCTCACAATAAAATTTGCTCAAGCTTAGCACAGGCAGAATGAGTTCACGTGCAGAATTTAGAGACAGAACTGCAGCGTTTATGCACTTGAAGCCGGTTAGATCAAAGTTACACACAACTACAATCGACACTAATTAAAGATACTGCTCGATTGGATCAGTTTCAAATTTATCTCTTCTTGACATTTTTGTTTCTTCTTTATTTATTGATGAAAGTGTCAGTGCATTTTGTCATACTTTTAGCATATTAAGTAAATTTTTTATTACATTACTGTCTTGTTTTCTTCAATTAAAAATATTTGTTGACAATTTTCATTGTACTATGAATGAAATTAACAGTGATTTGTAGTCAGCAGGACAGATTAAATGTGTTGCAGAACCTCTATTACCTGGAACACACAGGCCTTAGGCACTCGGAAGTTGATACCATCAGGGCCTGCTGCCTGCTTGCATCCCAAATCGCTTCCAAACTGAACCAAACAGATGGGAGACCTGGTATAATGGTGGAAACTGATGGGGAACACCAAGCAGGACTCATTGTGGGGCAGAGTGGATTAAGACACGAGTGACTCTGTGTGGCCCCTTTGCTGGGCTGAGGGCACCAGTGTCAAAACTGGTAAAGAACAGGTCCATCTCCTCTGACCTGTCCTTATACTCATTACCACCTTGGCGTACTCAGTATCTCCCTCTCTCCTTCAAGCCGTTATTCTCCAGCTTACGTTCAGTCCTCTCCATTTAATCCCTCTTCTCTCTGATCTTCCTCTTCAAATCCCTCTGTATGAATCTCACCTCCTCCCAATCCCCCATCAGGAAATGCTTCTTCTTACTTACGTTGTGATTCAAGGCTTGTTGTTTTGGAAACAAGAACAATGGGGAATGATTTTATTCACACAGAAGCTCGATATAGTCAGTGATGCAGTGAGAGAGCCCATCAATGTCCTCACCATGCAGCCTACAAGAAAGGCCCAGTCTGTCACCTCCAAGATGTTCTCCAGGCCTCTGTTGTTTCTTGTGACCACATTCTCACGGCAAAGGGCTTTGGCTAAACAAAGGGTTTGTATTGTCAGATGTACAATATTTTGATCTGACTGGCTAAGGGGAGGGAGGGCAACACAACTGCATGCATACTTCATGTTTGTATGAAGCAAGTCCAAAATCTTGTTTCCCCTCATCTTGCACTGAAAATTCCAGTATGCATAGACAGCAAGTTCTATTTGAGTGTGTCAGTTGTGAGCATATTTAATATAAAAAATGATATAACTACCATAGACATATGAGCCAATAATTCAATTCTACAAACAGGATATTTCTATATTATTTAGTACACTGTGCATTTTTCAAAATTAATTTAAGTTAAACCCGGAAAATGCCCGGGTTTATTTGAAATGCTAAAACACTGTTACATATTATTTTGCCTTTCAAAGCTTCTGGGCACACCCTGTATGTTTTTGGTATGGGCTCATTCAGAATGCTATTTTGTCATTACATGCATATTTACTAATTAAAAAAATAAATAAATAAAAATCACTCTATGTAACCAGCAGCAGAATATCTGCACCATCAATCCATGCAAGATCATGGCATTTCTTGCAGACCCCACTTTCTGGCTTGATGTGTCAAAGCGATGCTTCGGACGGCACTCCTATTGCCCAAATTATACATGATGATGTATGATATCCCCAACACTTTTGTCACATTATATCAGATTTACAAGACAGACTGCAGGAGCATTACAACACAGCTCACTGTATCAGGGTGTGGGGGAGGAAAAAAGACCTTCTAAACTATGCACCAGAACATTATAAACTGCAAATATCAATGTGGGTGTCACATGAGAATGGAACTGACCTAAACTGACGTGTGACCCTAAACTGACAAAGTGATTTGCGTAGAGGGAAACTCTGCTGACATTATATGGAGATTTGCATTGATTCCCTCCCCTGAGATTTTGTCGGTTTTACGGTATCTGCTAGAAAGCTCTCTGGACTAATTTTGAGTGTCAGTGTGACTGATGAGTACTCTTCGCTCCCCCAGTTGGAATTCTGTTCTGAATCATCAGACACAGATGGTAAATCTAATGACCTAATCTGTCAGAAAGTGGCAATGAGGTGAGACACCTGCCAAACGATTACTGTTAAACACTTCTTAGTAACACACAAGCAATGCAGTCACCCAATACTAAATAATAAATAATAACACTGTACAATGCATATGTACACAGTTATTGCCTATTCATAAGTATGTTTAGCTGAAACTAGGTCAGTCCCCATGCTAATAAATTGGATGGAACCATTTCAACATATTCTGTTTTCATTAGTTACAATTGTACCATTTTAAATAGCTAGATATTATACTTGTACAGTTTGGTCCCCATTCTCATGGGATCTCTTTTGTAGATCACAAAGCTAAACACCTCCTGGGACATCAACTGAATTGAGGCTACAAGTCTGTAGCCCTAACCACTGTGCTACTTAATACACACTATATGACAATTAAGCAGCTACCTTTCAGACTAATTTTAACACAGAGCTTTGCTTTAATTAGACCATCAGTTTCACTTCTTTTTAGAGCCGCACACCGTTATTTTATGTGAAATGTAATCCGGGCTTTAACAATGCTGTTATTACACTTTTGTTGTCAGGAAGGTTCTGGAATCCACCCACTGATGGACCTGTTATTGTAGGAGCAGTGCAGAAGCACACACCCACAGAGCAGAAGCAATCAAGGCGGAGACTAATGACTATAATGGCAAAGGAGGCAGCTTATGGGTGTCGACTGTCACTCTGGGGAGCGGAGCACTCTCCCGGAAAACTCTTTCAAAGTACAACACTTGTGCCAAAACCTCCTGCCCTAGAAGACTGGCTGAAGCTTGAAGGCACTAGCCAGACACACACAGCTAGAAGGCCTCTTGTAAGCAGCAGCCTAGACTACTCAAGCTGCTGAGTGCTTTTCTACTTTCACGTTCCCTGCAAAAAGAATTTCTGATGCCCAAAAAAAGACACGGCTGTATATTGTTCTCTAGTGCATTCCATTTCTCTTGTAGGAAGGTCCTGAAAGGGGCAAGTCCAAGCACACAAAATGGCTGCATTCTACATGTATCTACTTCATACACATACAGATGAACTGTTATGCGAAAATAATAAACAACAACTTAGTGTAATCCTAATCACACATCTCACATCTCAAAGTGCTTTATCCCGCTTATACCACGGCTAATGAACAAAAAATAATAACAGAATAAACTAGTCATGGCAAATTTTTCAAAATGAAATTATTTCAATTAGCACTTAATAATGTTCCAGTGTGCTCTTAAAAATATAGCCATTACTGGAAAGGACGTCTGGTCAGGCTACTCAGTGGAAGCGACAAGTCCGTTAAGTGACCATATAAACCGTCAACAGACAGGAGCTTGGGTTTTGAAAACCAAGGGACATTATGCTGATAAGAATAGCTGCTTACTTATGAGTAAAAAGCCATGTAAGATTTTATATTAACATGTTTAATAAAACATTAAAACGCATGAATAGAAAACAGTTATTAGGCTGCCGGAACCTGTGCAGTTACACAAAAATAATCAACACCTACGTGACATCTCTGGACCAATAAGAAAATAGTATTTACCAAAGTAATATAAAATTACCAATGTAATATAAAATGCTACAACGAACACATATATACATATATTAACTTCATTTAGAAGTTAATATGGACACAAAACAATTTGATACTCTTCGGTTTCAGGCAGAGGTGTAGCGACAGCACAGGTAAGGCAAGCCATTTCCTGGGGACCCAAGCTGGAAGGGGGTCCAGAGGGCCGCTAATTACAAATTACATCGAAACAACAAATCTGCTTTATCTGTGTAATTTATTTTGAACAGAAATGAAAATAAATTATTTGTGTTTATTACATTCTCTTTGTTGATATTATTAATTTAGACTTCACGTTAAAATAATAAAATTTTCCATGTCGAGGGATAGTGAGTTGAAGGGCCCCATGGAGTTTTTTGCCTAGGGCCCCCAGAGTCCCTAGATTTCTGGCGATATATAATACACAGAACCAAAACACAAAAACAGAAATGTTGATAAATAAAAAGTGGCACGGACTTTAGACAATTGGGCACAAACAACTTTGACATAAACGTGAGGCAGCTCCCCTCTCATCTCATTTTTGGGTCAATTATGCCCTCCAGGCAAGCTGGCATGGACACTGATACAGAGTGAAAGAATGATTTTTTTTTTTGCATGCACCTTTCCATAATACCGCAGCATGATCATGGAGGAGGATAACACAGTGTTCCTGAAGCACAAGTGTTGGAGGAACTATCCGGCTGCAGTGTCTGGAGCTTACAGTATGAGATTTTTACTGCGGCAGAGAGAAATGGAGATTCTAACTCCTCCAACCTTCAGCTACAACAGCAGCAAACACCGGAAAAAAATGCTAAGAAATTCTGAATTTGAAAACAGCTACAAAATATTAATATGGGATCATATACAATATATATTATTAGCTACAGGTTACATAAATGCACTTAGCAAATAAAACCTGGCTTTACTTAAAATTACAAAGTAATTAATTAATTATTAAGCAATTATTAAGGTATGGTCAAAAGCATAGGACGAAAATATGTGAAAGATCTTGATGTAAAAATAGAAAGTGGTGGTAAGCAGGTCTGACAAAATAAGCAAGATAGTTCTGTGTCACAGTGAACAGTAGCACTGCTTCACAGCTCCAGGGTAATGCATAATTATTAAACTGCTTATTATGTGCTAGTGGAGTTTGCTTGCGTTTTTGGGTGAATTTCACCCACTAGCTAAACACATACTGTTTAGCTGCATTACTGCCCTGAGATGGATTGGCATCCCGCCTAGGGCACTTCCCTGCCTTGTAGCTAGTTCTGCCTAGGATGGACTCTAACCCCCTACATGACCTAATACTGGTTAAGCAATGGGAAGATGGATTGATGGGTAAGCTACAACTGGAAATAGACAAAACAACAATAGCATCATGCCCTGTCTGAATATGAAAGACTATTGTACATCTACAAGTAACTTACACCTGTTTTGTTTTTGCATAAGTAAAAAAAGTTTGCATAAGTTTCATCAGAAAAAGCTCAATTTTAAGACCATATCTTCAATGCAAAGCTCTTAGCTCTCTGCGAGAATAGTGCCTTTTATCTGAGAAAGTTGTGCAGGGTTTGGCAGCTGAGGGCAGAGTCTGGATCCCCAAACAGGCCACAGCAGACTCACAAAGGAGATAAGATTCTGGATCACCTGACAGCATCTCAGGAGTGGAAGCAGACAGAACGTTACACACCCACATTTCCTTC
This sequence comes from Mormyrops boulengeri, assembly GCA_026781065.1. Lineage (NCBI taxonomy): Eukaryota > Metazoa > Chordata > Actinopteri > Osteoglossiformes > Mormyridae > Mormyrops > Mormyrops boulengeri. Next base: position 14,466,687 of record JAODLD010000046.1, read on the forward strand.
ATCATTACCCTCACTCTCAAAATTTGTTTATGGATTCCGAGATGACAGCTGTTCTAGTTCACGATAATGGCAAACTTCTCATCGCTCCAAGGTGTACAGAGATGTAATTGAATCTAAAACAGCTTATCACTTGAAATTTATTCCACCAGAAGAAATAAGTCATGCTCCCCCGTGAGCAGGTCAGCTTGGCATCCAGAATCGTGCATCTGGCACCTGCTGCTTTCTGCCTGCCCCCATGCTCGTGGGGGGGGGGGGGGGGGCCACATAGCCTTGCCCTGATGTGTCTGTGTTTCCTTTTGCACAGACCTCTCACACACTGGCAGGGATTGTGCGGCTTGCATGTAAAACATACACAAGCACAGGAGGCTTTTCTCTAAAGACCTCGTTAGAGAACTGAGCTGTGAACGGTGACGTGCTGAAAGAGGTGTTATATCTAAGCTAGGTGAACATATTAACAATGACCTTCTCAATGCAACAAAATTACAATTATTTTGGTGTGTGAAGACAAAGACAAAAACAAAACAGACACCGTCTGACTTGCCCAGTATTAAGCAGACAAAATTGATACCTGGCTTAAGTGCACTGGAAGCCAGTGAGGAGGACCTACCTTGGGCTGTGACGGCAGGCTGCTGCCCAAGCAGCAGTTTCAGTCTCTTGGCGTGGATCTTTCCCTGGTAGTGAGACTGCGCCACCACCGCAGAGGTGAAAGACATGTTGCACAACGTGCAGCACTTATTCTTGTCCACATCACCCTCCTCACTGCCCTGGGGGAAGATGGAGAGACACAGGACGTTCCTCATATCCATACTGGAGACGCTTATCAAAACGAATGTCATTCCTCGCCTAATTTTAATTTAGACCAGTGTTTCTCAACCTCGCAGGTCTCACACACAGGTACCAGGTGTTCGGTGTTCTTGATTATTTGGTTCAAGTCTGCTTGGAGCTGGGAGGGAACAAAAATGTGGGCTGTGTGGAGACCGCCAAGGACCAGCTTGAGAAATGCTGATTTAGACAAAAAAAAAAATAGGGTATGAATTGAACTATGAAATAGTAATGCCAACTATATTTTTCCATGATGTACTACAAAAAAAGACATTTCATCTGGAGATTCGGGGCCTAAGGTAGCTGAAAACATGCACGTGTGCAGATCTTTCATGAACATGAAGCTTCTGAGGAGTACAGTAGCATGCCAGATGCCCCCCCCCCCCCCCAAAAAAAAAAAACTCCTCTAGGCAAACGTGGTGTGACTGCAGAAAGTAGTGGGCAGCTCTCAACACTCCAGCAGCGCATACGAGACTTCCTGACAGAACCCCAGGGGGGCGCAGTCCTGCAGCTGGATTGATGCAGCCCATTTAAAATGGTGGTGGATGGAGGAGAGATGGTACACACTCTTTCATGGGGGGTTCCGTGTGAGTGAGATGTGGAAGTAAAGTCGGCTGTGTTCTAGACACATAAAAACATCATGAAACTCATAAACCGTCCTGTATCAAAGGTCATCACAAGACATTAAACGTTTCACAAGGTCATGGATGCTGCGTTTGGGCTTTAGTGGGATGTAGAGCTTTACTTTATCTTTTATCCTTCCACTTAAAATTCTATTGGAACATACTTTACCATTTTAATTATTTAAATCTAAATTATACATTCTTTTTTGCATTCAATAATGTAAATATATAAAAAAATCTACCTCATTAAAAAACCTCTAAACTGGCAAAAATGAAATACAACCTAAGACAGCCATCAGATTTTTTTTCTACTGAATCTACTTGCTTGCATTATTCACTGAAAACCCATGTACATGGAACCTGGAATTCTGCCTTAGGTCCTACACACCAGAACTAAAAATATTTATACTTGGGTTGGAAACAATTGTGCCTTCCGAGAAGCTAAACAAAATGGTTTATTAACAGTACATACAAGATAAGGTGTATAAGATACCAAAATACAACTTAAAAAGCACATAATCTGAACAGTATGCTTTCACTAACCCCCTGCACAGAGGTAATTGATGTGTGGGAATCAGAAGCTAAAGACTGCCCTCACACTGCATGTCGTAAACTAAGGCTTGGATGGACACACTCTTCTCTTCCCCCATCCCAAGGTGCCCCACTGAGTCTTTCAAAAGTGGTCAGGATTACAGTGATTTCATAAGACAATGTAGTGTCTTAAAACTCTGTACACCTCTTAACCCACAGAACTGAAAAAACATGGCTAAAGACAGTATCAGGGAGGCAGAGTACTGCCCCAAACTTCAAAGCCGATCCTTTATTCTCACACATACTTAGGTCAGAAGCTAATCAGTGGAAGCTCTCACTAATATGAAAAAGATATGCAGCAAACTGCAATTGTCCTTTTGTGGCCAAGATCTGATTTCATTCCTGTTTTGAATTCAGATGTGAAGAAAACTCTGGGAAGGCGATCATTCTGATTACCCATGAGCCTCTCCTGTACGGAATATACTGTAATGTGACAGGAGTTACAGTTTAGAGATACATGTTCTCTTTTTAACTCATTTAACATTGCCAGGGAGACATTAGGAAGGTGTTTGAGAGTATTGTCTTGCATTTGTTCATTATCGAATAACAAATGTCCCTGGAAAAAATGTCACTTTTAAAAAGCTAATGTCTTAAACCTATCGCTTCTATATTTTCTTATCGAGGCTTAATTATGCACAGATGTTCAGGATCAAGAAGCCCACTCCAAGAATATTGAGTCGAGAGGTTTTAAGGGTGTTTCATAATCAGACATGTGCACACAATACAGTAAATCAGGCTTCAAAGTGAAATCAGAATCACAGTGTTTATTTCCACATGATTAAGGCCAGTGGAAGCTTTTGTTGGCACAGCAGGGTACTGTTGGAGAGACAATGACAATGGACAACTAACAAATAGTGCATAACAAAGACAGAGATTACATATAAAACACAAGATGCACAATAAAGGGAATTTTTGTAATTGCTTAGAAAAACTCATCAATACCATAATGGATGTAATCTTAGCTATATTTCAACAGTTTATAGTCAGCCATTTCCAATTTTGAAATTGTAGCAACAATAATTACATTCCCATACATGATTGACTGACTGACTCACTGACTGACTCACTCACTCACTCACTCACTGACTGACTCACTGACTCACTCACTCCAGGATGGCAGGAGATCTGGAGAATATCCCAGGCAGGACAAGGTACAAAGTACCAGTGGCCCCCTAGGTGGGCCTCAGCACTGGTGCTCCCCCTCTGAGGCAAAGTGAAATCGGCTGCCAAGTCAGTGCCGCCTCAAAAGTTGGCATCTTGGCCAGCGATCTATGTCACCTACATGACTGACCAGCCCTGCTACAAGGCACAGGAACACCCTGGATGTGATTCCAGTATAATGTTGGGGTGGGGGGGCAGCATGCTGTGTTTTACGAACCATTTTCTAAGAGCAACCCCCATACACCTGAAGAACAGTAAAATGATCTTTCTGATTTGCAGAGAGCTGTTCACTTTGCTGTCACTTCAGTGACACGTGTCTTTGCGCAGGCGGGGGGGCTCCACAATACCACTTTCCTTTATTTGCCCTATAAAAGCATGACATACCGCAGCACCTGACTTACCAGCCTATTTTACCCCCATCCACCTTCAAAGCACTGTATCAAATGTCAGAGCCTCCTGGCACCATTTACTGTGGCCTCGATTCGACACATCAGTCTGGGTTCCTGGGGATTCTCCCTGCCTCTGCTGATGCTGACTTGGCACATGGCTAATTCCCGGGGTGAGGGAATACTGCTGACCTCCCACACGGCAAAGAAAGGAATTACTTAGGGCAACTGAATGTGAGGCCACAAAAGAAATAAAAGAGCCAAATAGAAATAGAATAAAAAAAATCGTCAGATTTGCCAAATATGACTAAAGGACCCACATACTTAACTATATCAGCATCAATCTCTCATTGTGTCATACAAATTCACTAGAAACTCAATGTTACAAAATAATACTTTGGGCATGTTGAAAATCTGTCACCGTCTGTGTTTCTATGAATATCTGGTTTACTTCCCAGGATCATTCAACGTGCTCCAGATTATTAACATGCTTACATCTGGATGCCAACATAATCTGAAACTGAAAGCATGTGACCATATACATTTGGGTCATGATGTGTAGTTTTATTTCTGCTTAAAGCATTTGAGTTTTACTGCACACACAGAACACTGTGCATACAGAAACTCAGATCACTGAACTGAATGGTTTTTTTTTAAAAAAATGTGATTTTCACTCTTTTACAGAAAAAAAAACCCTATTCACACATTATGTTAGGTGTACAACATTTTAAAAGTCAAGCTTGCAAGAGAACTCATTACCACGCTAAGGTAAGGTGCTACCTCTTCCCTGCAAGTCAGTTATTAAACAAGAATATGTTTTTGGTTGAAAAAAACAGCTGCTTGAGACCGTCCATCCATCCATTTTCCAAACCGCTAATCCTACTGGGTTATGGGGAGTCCGGAGCCTATCCCGGAGCAATCAAATAAAAATATATATAATCAGTGTTTTACTACCTTTATCTGCATCTGCTAAATGCAGGGAACATTTTGAAGTGACACCTACAAAATTCTAAGTGTGTCTTCAAAAGTGCTAACACAGTGGGTCTCACTTTGACGTATACAGTAAAGGGTGGTCTGACAGTGTATCCTGACAGAGGGAAAGAAAAATAAAGGGTCTCTGACACAGATTTAAGTGAACAGCCGCAGGATTGTTCTGCGCTGCTTGGGCGTCACGCTGAAAGAATCAAGAAAAAAACCCCAAGCTCCTGACAGGTAGCACTGCTATAGGGTGCGCGCCTTTTAATCAGACGGTACGGCTCGACGTGAAGGCAGAAAAATTGAGGAAATCTGATATTTCAGGTCCGCACCGCCCAAACAAGCAAGCAAGCAGTGTCAGCTAAAAGCACAGATAGGCTCTGCTGTAGAACTCCACATCAGTTTGACAAAAGGCTCCACCCAATAGTTTACAACAGAAGTTTTTTTATCCTCTAAAAAGAGCTGATAATAAATAACCTTATATTGCCGCCATATAGCGCCTTTGAAATTGTATTTCGTCAGTTTGCTTCTGACATTGTTTGAAATAAATAGCTGCCACTGCTTTTTCATCTCCTTGCCATGAAGCTGCAGAATATAATATCTGTGTGTTTATTCCAAGTATTGTGAATGTGGGAACTGGATTGCACAGATCAGCATAAAAGTGGAAAGGCGAAGCGGCACGCTAAAGTTCCCTATCTGGAATACTATGAAATTAAGCTGTTATGTCCAAAATCCAGAAATCCCTATTCCCTTTATACATGACTGTTTAGTTTTCCTTTGGCTATCAGTGTCGCCTATTACACCTACATGGCTCTTCACACTCTCTACCCACACAGGGGCTTTTCGCCACAGGGGTGATACAGGCCTGAAGTGCAATATGACAGCTGCTCAGCACCACCAACAAGGGCATGGCTGACCAACGTCGAGCCTCCCACTGGAAACTCTCTTCAGCAAAGCCAGGAAAATTGCTACTCGAACATATGTGGGTTTCTTTTCACATTGTCACATAGCATTTTCCTAATAACAATGTAGAAATATATTATTAGGGTGTACCATGGATCCATACCATGTTCGAGAATGTTTGACCCCAATATGACTCGAGTGATTGCCCCGTACCATGCTGGACTCGGGCAAGTGCGCATCTAGTGTGATCGCTAATGTGCCCAAGCACGGCACACAGACATGCCGTCAGTGATGCGACTGGCACACACATGCAGAAATGTACACCATACATGAACTGGACCTGGAAGAAACATACTGGGTAGGCTGTACTGATCAGGTTGCAACAAACATTTTTGAAACATGCAAAGGGATCACTTTAGTCTACAGCACAGGTGCGGCATTTGCTGGAAATCTGGGCTGAAGAGAATATCCAGGAGCAACTGGATGCAACACACTATCTTCTTGTACATGTAACACAATTAAATGAAAATCACTGCACTGCATACTCGATTAATCTATAAGAGGGTCGTGTGGCATCGAGCCCTAAGCCACAAAATAAGGACATTAATCATGAGCTCCATTGTGTTGCATGACAGTGCTAAAAAGACCAGTCTTCAGGCATATTGCAATTATGTTTAACTTATCCACTGCCTAAATTAAGGAGCTGTAATGAGTAGACGCTAATGCAGTGTTAATTAACGTCCTGATAAATCCCAATGATGAAAATCAGTAACGCAGTGTGGCTTAGAAAAATCAATGCAAAAATGCGGTGCATTCACATAAAAATGAAAACATGCTTCGTGACATACAAAAATGCTGTATTTATAACGTTTGCACCACCTTCCCCTGTGACCTCAGGAAAATTAATGCTTGGTGGGATTATGCAGCATGACAAAACACATTCCAAGAATTTGTGATTTGATTAGCTGAACAATCCTCAGAAGAAGCAGAGGATGGTTATTTTTTCCTGGTAATATGCCAGCTGCATCTGAACAGCCTTTGTGGCCATCGTTGATAGTGAATACCAATAAACAACAAAAGTGTATGTGCAGTCATTCAGAGCATTACAACATTCCATTCTCTCTTTATACTACGTACGAGATTGCAAGGTCTCTGTGCAACACTGACCTAAATATAGTATTGAAATCAGTGGGTTCCCCAGGACAGTAGCATATTCTAACTTCCTTTCCCTTTTGTTTATCTTGGCACAAAAGTGAAGGTGTCCTCCCTCTAAAACAGCCAATGACTGTGTAAGACAACAAGGATCACATTGCTGAAAGTCACAAATCATTAGATTGCACTCCCTGATAATGCTTTGATCAGGCATATCATTGTGATCCATCTCTACGCAATTTCAGTGTGCAATCTCCGTCACATATGCAGACATTCCTGAGTGCATTAACACTCAAAGTCTTTACCGGGTAACAACATGTACAATTTGATGCAGAAGAAGGGAAGGATATTATTAAAGTGACATACTAGAGTGATTATCATTATCTCCCAATCTAATGTGTTTATGGTAAAGCTGCAACCCCCTGGTTGGTCCACACAAATTCCCACTGTTGTCCGTATTTTTTTCCCTGACCCAGGGGATCTTTAATTGGTCAGATCGCTATAAAAAAAAGTGGCAGGTGAGCTTCAAAGGGAACAGCTCTGCCTGATTTGGGGTTTCACAGTGAAGATAATATACTCAGGGCTTTGTTGGGGTTATGGACTTCCCAATAACAGGCCAGGGTGTGATTAAGATGTTAATGTGTGGGAGGTGGTGCAGTAAAGGTGGCAAGAATATTGGTGCAGGAGAATTACTGAGTATATCCTGAACAGCAGAGAGCAGTGAAGGAATTACAAATGCTAAGGATTCAGAGTTTGAAAAATACTTTTGTATACTCACAATAGCAAATTTGAAAAAATGGTTCTAAGACTTCCTTACTGATAATTCAATGGAGAAGTATCTGAGTTCTATGTGAGTGTTTTGAAGCTGAAGGGCAAAAAACTTTCTATTAGTTTTCCCCGGGACGCCATGCACTGAAATCACTTTACCGCAGATGAAGAATCACATTGGGCCTAATCTTTAACTTCACAGAGCCAAGAAAATCTAAAGCGTTTCTTTTTTAATTCAGACATGCCAATGAAAAAACCACAGCAGAGAGATATGTGCACATATACAATTTAAAACGCATCTTTCCTGTATTCAAAATATTTAAATCAAACACAATGTAGTTATGTGCTTCTTGCAACTTCCTACCTTGGTAAATGTCCACCCTGAAATTTAAATTCTTTTCTAGTGTTTTGTACTATCAAGATACTTCCTACAAGTACTTAGATTAAACATTATTTGATGTATCAACCAACTGTATGAAACCCAAGGCTCTCAAGTTTCATCAAATGTTGGAATGAGATTACATTATGGGCAAAGCCTGTGTCTCACGGCCAATGCGTGAGACTTGCGATCCCTCCCTACCACTTTCATTGGATCTTGCTCTGCCACTTCCACCTTGTCTGCACTCCGTGTGTGCGCGCATCCGTGTAATAACATGCTTGCAGTGGGACCATATGTAATTTATTTTGGATTTTACCCGGAAACAACAAATGCTATTTTATGATTTGCTGGTAGGTGGCCATTAACTCTAATTCGATTGGCGCAGTTATGAACTCGACGGAGAACTCCACTCTGTATACCTGCACATTGTCCATTAATTCTATATAATGGGACACCTTGGAGGGCGCTATCCCTTACTTCTCAGTGTGAGAAACACAGAGTGTGATGTGTGAACATGTGAACTGGTTGAAATGCATGTCTCACGGCCAATGTATGAGACTTCAAAGTCTTGGTGATACCCGTTCTCACAGACTAAAACTTCTCTGCAATTTAAGCTGCAGTTGTACAAAAACCTCTCGACTGTATGACCCTACAGTCTGAAGTGACTTTCTGTTTTAACAAAAAAAGTCATTGACGGCTGACAGCCTCTGTATATTTATCGCTATTTTCTTATTTTACTAGTGATATAGCAGTGGAATACATCTTCTCTTGCACACACACTATATAAATGTGAGGTCGGAGTTTCTGTGGAGTCTCACATTACATTCTACCCGCCTGGGTGGACAACTTTTTGTAGAAGCCAGGTTCTGTAAAAAGCAGGAACCGGATAGCCTGATGCTGAACTTGAAAATGCCACAACATTTCAAACTAAAGCCCCATCCTCCGCGGGTGAACAGGGGAAACTGCTGGCACAATTGTGTCACGTACATCCTGTTTAGCGGGTATATAGCACTGTGGGCATACACAGTAGGACCAATAGTTTCTGTTCCAGTTCACTCATGACAGCTTTTTGTGACACTTTATAATTGTGAAAGGCATTGTATTGACTAAGTACAGTGCAATTATTTGTGTTGCTCCATTGCCTTTGCCTCCATGGAAACAGACTGAGTTGCTGACTAACGTGTGTTCAGCACATCACCGTGTCACAATGCTGAAGGCACTCCCTCATATTTTCTGGCTCTACCACCTGCCACACACCAGCTTTTGCAAGTACAATAAAAAACAATCTGTGATTTGCAGGAAATCTTGAGATCAATGGAACATTATATGGATAATTTACTGCCCCACAATTTAGTAAGTCTACAATTGCATAATACTAGCACACACTACATTGATGAGTAACTCTTGAATAAAGTAGATTAGATGCACTCACAAAGGCAACAGCCTAAAAATATACAATGATTGCTTTGTAGTAAACCTTACTCTGTGTGAATCTCTGACCTATTATTCTGGACATATTTTATGAACGACAACACTGCAACTGATGATGTTAAGCTATTTAACTTTGGCCCCATTCGCTGTAGAAGACTGACAGTTCACTATCAGAGACAGAAAGCTCTTGTTTATACAGGAAGATGCAGGCTGATTTAAACGCTGCTAATTAAATAGGAGTGAGGCTCACTGGGACCATTCAATCTGAACTGAATTCTTCCCCAGTTGCTAATTGGATCAACTCTGATGGATCATGCATAGAATTACAAAGTTAAGAGGCTGGGGGAGTTTTAAGTGTTCTTTGGGGGCCATGTACCTATTAGTAACTGATGCCATCAGCTGATTTGTGAAGAACAGATGGACAGGATTAATTCCCTTGCTGCTCCATAGTGTTCTGCTGAAAAAGAAACTTGATGCACCTGTGTTCCGGCAGGCGATGGATCACTGCCCCCAGCTAAACAAGAGCAAAAGGTCATACAGTGGATTTCAAGAAGGGCTTATCCCTGCTCACATAGATACAGCTTAACTGCAAATGCTGCAGGATTTCACACACGTCTTGATAAACAAACACAATTCTGATCTAAGATAATTTAAAAATGATTGTGTTACGTTTATGTAGCAGATACAGTCAAAAGGGATGTACACATGAGCATCAGAGAGCAGTGTCAGACAGAATCGTTGGGGCAATTAGGGTTAAGGGCCTTGCACGAGGGCCCAGTGATGACATCACTCTGCCAGGCCTGTTCACCCTGTGCATGAACATGTGGAAAGATCCTCCTTCACCTGTTAACCTTCACATCACTCAGTTAAAAATGAACTGTCATTGGGAATATTTTTTATTACCACAGAGTCAACTATAGAGGAGATGCTGATAATCCATCTCCGGCAATTGTCAACCATGCCTAGGATGGTATAAGAATGAAAATCAGCCACATTTCCTTCAAGTGAGTACATTCTGTACTTGAAGAAGTTTTCTGTTAATATGTTAGTCAATCAATATGGGGGGATGTTTTTCTTTTTGGAAGGTGAGCAAAAATACTGGATTGGTTGCTACCAGCAGAAAACACAGCATAAGATATTTAAGAATTACACTGACTTCAAAATTTTTTTTTTCTTTCTCATGTTTATGATTCTCATATTTGGCTAAATTTGAAATTAAGCTGCCTGTAGGGATCCAATTAACATTCAGAAGGCTTCAGTTTATACAACTGAAGGCTCTCCGCCTCTTCTTCCAGTAAAATGTGAATATGGATATGAATCCAAATGCATTCCTACTAGCTGTAACAGAAAAGGAACTTGACTAAATGAGCGTGTGAGTCTGTGGTTTAGGACACGGTACCTGTGATCAGAAGGTCGCCAGTTGAAACCCAGGGTCGCTAGAGTGACTTCACCATTAGACTTTTGAGCAAGACCCTTTGGGGAACCCCACCTGCTCCAGGCTGGTTGACCCTGCCTTGTCAATTGTATGTTACTTCAGATAAAACCATCAGCTAAATAGATAGACATGAATCTAACAAGTGACCCACCTACAAATTATTTTTAAAAGCAAGCCACTTAAAGTGCAGATAAAAACATATAGATAAAAGCTTATGTTGATACAATGAACTGTGCAATTCCCCTCCTTTAAATTGATCCTAAAATTGTGACCAAAAGAAATACAGACAATTCTAGCTACACAGGATCTGGTTTGATAAAAACTCACACCCTCCTTCCTGATGCTTGATGAGTGGTAAGGGACAATTGCATCTGACAGAAGCACATTTTTTGAGGCTTTATAAAGGCGGGGAGACATCTCCCTGAAAGACACATGCTCCAATTAATCACAGCCCCCACCTAATTTTGCCTGCTGCCCTAAACCACCTGACACCTGGAGGTATAATTTTCTGCACATTATTACAGATCCGTGTTAACTGTCAGACACACAGGTGAGAGTAAACAAACAAGCACAGATGGAATAGCAATTTTCGGCTGCATTTATACACGTTCGGCAATGGCATCATGACATCCTTCATCTTCCAAGGGCACAGTGTGCCTCGGACAAAACCGAGCAAGTAAAGTTTAACTCCCAGATTTGCATTTCAGTTCTTATGAGTCACGTAGCAAATGCACTTAGTTAATCCTAAGTGGATAACACAGCAAATTTTACACTAAGCCTATTTTGCAGAGCTGTTTTCTTATATTTATCAAGGCAGTTTAATATGATCTATGTCCTCAATTCCCACATCATTCGTCATTACAGTCCAAATCATTGACTGAAGGCTTGGATACTAACTACAGTACTGCTATAAATGTGTTGTGTCTATGTGGAGGACCTTCAATTGGAGAGTTATTGAAAACAGATGCAGACTTAGACCGAATAATAATAATAATAGCAATTGATACTTTATTGATTCTGTGAGGAAATTCTCTTTTTGCCTCCCCTGACTTGCTCTCTGTAGATGAGAGCAAGCTGACCGCAAAGGGCAGCACCCAGGGAGCTGGGGGTTAAGGGCCTTGCTTAAGGACCCGTGGATGTGCTGAGACTAGGCTGGAACCAGTGACCTTCTGATCACAAGCACAGAGGCTTAGCCCACTGAGCCACATGCTGCACCCAAGCCCAGTAGATGTGGCCGATTTTAAGCCAAGCTAACACAGCAGAGCATTAACGATTCACCCTGTCAGTCATGCCATTTAACATGCATCCTAAATTAACAGATTCACACCCTTTCTCCTTTCCCCAGTAAACAAACACAGGGAGTGTGATTACTGTCTCCTTAGCTTTTCTTGATCGGCTCTGAGAAGTTTAGTTCAGCAAACATCACATATTAGCTGGGGAGTGGCAGCAAAACATAACTGAAACTATATATAACAGCAAAGAAAACATCTTGTCCTGCATTTTACATAAGCAAGTCTGATTTATAACATACAGCCAACGCCTGATAACACTTGGGTTTTCACTGTCACTTCAAAATTCAACAGTCCATAAAGAGGACGCCACCGAACAATGTGGCAGTGAGGCAGTTCAGAACATGGGCCGTGACAATCAGTGCCAGAAAGGCTTAAAAAAGAAGGCCTTACCTGAGCCTGAAAACAGGAAGAAGAAAGCGATATAGGTCCATCCAAGCGTTACGAAACAAATAAGCGATTTTGCAAATGTTTTTACATAAAAATAAGTATGTGGTGCCGTATTTAATGGAGAGGTAGATTTAAGGAGCTTACATTGTCTGTTCGCAGCTTCTTTGCAGGGCATCCACCATCCAGCGGGTGCAGCATGTAATACAGCCTCACTTTGTTTGCATGTTTCCGACTCTGTGTAGGGGAAAAAAGTTAGGAACAAATTAAGTTTAAAATAAAAAATTACTTGAAACATAAATATAATCCGATGTCTAAATAAGCCAGGAATAAACAGATACAGTGTGAGCAAAGCAATGCTATGGCATCATTTAGGGAATTAGTCATGGTCATACTGGATGTAGAAAAAAAATAGAATTTTCAGCTGGGATGAATATAGCACATCTATCTATAAAAAGAGCTTTCACTGATGTTCATGCACCTGTAAAAGTCCTTAAGGATTTTAATTCCTAGAACCAGGAAAAGTAGATTTAAGATAGATGGGTAGATGGATGGATAGATGGATGGTGAAACAAATGCTGTAGACCAGGGGTCACCAACATGGTGCCCGCGGGCACCAGGATGCCCCCAAGGACCACGAGTCGCCTGCGGACCTGTTCTAAAAATAGCAGAACTTGCCAGTGGGCACTGTCTAAAATTTAACTGTATCCTGATGCTATTCTTCTTTAATCACATATGCAGTTATATAGATTTGAAAATGACAGTATCTAAAAAAAAAGCATTTAATATATGTTTATTATACATGAAGTTTCATAAAATCATAAACGTGATCAGTGTCTTCACATAGATGAGTATCATTAATCATTAATAATAATAATAATAATAATAATAATATATAACTAAAGGTAAACTGAGCAAATTTGTTATTTAAGAAGAATGTATCAAACTGGTAGCGTATGGCTCAGTTCCCATGAAGTAGCTCTCAGTTTCAAAAAGGTTGGTGACCCCTGCTGTAGACCATATCAGAACTGGTACAGAAGTTCATCCCCTATTATAGGCTTACTCAGGCAAATATGTGTCCCTGCAAACACCTGAAAACATAAACGGCAGAATGTTTTTAGCGCAAGCCAAAGGTCCCATGTAATTATACCCACTGTTGTAATTTGTATTCGGCAATGAGAGTCCTGCCATAATATGGCCTTTATTAAAGTATATATGGGATATGTTTTTGAAAAAAAAAAATCTGTATAGTTAGTGAGTTTTATATATTCAGCTACAGTCCTTTGTTGAATTACATGAGGACTGACTGAGTTTTGGTTCCCAGGACCGTAACATATTATTAGGAAGCCTAAAATCTTGGCAGCCTCATCTCAAGAACAACAAAAGCATGAATAATAAAAAAAGAGTTTTGCAAATTTGCTTTTCAATTAATAACAGAAAACAGAGAAAGCACATTGAAGTGATGTGAGGTGGATGACAGCTTGGTTGTTAGCTGTATAATCAAGAATGCACTTTTAAAGGAAAGGAACTGGAAACTCGTACACCGAACACGGCTGGCAGGCAGCTTGGTCAGTAAGGGAGTCTTCACGGGGGCAGAATCACTGAGCCTTGAGAGGAGGAAATAAGCTGTGAGTCCCAATGCCCTGTATTCACTTCAGAGTGGAACCTAAATACAGCCTCAAAGACGCTGACCTACTTAAGAGGCATGTGGTTTTATCCGTTATTTTGTAAGGATTGTACTGGAACTGGAGCACATATATGAGGCATCAAGTTTGGCTAAATCCAGGTTTCTACTCCTGGAAGAGATGAGCCAAAGACAGACAGTGCTGTCTTCAATTCCCATTCTTAAAGTTGTCTGTTTATTTTTTCTTTATCAAATTATCCTACTCGACCTTTTAAAGTCCAAATTAATTACACGTTTACACTCACTAATTCAGTAGCTCAATGGCTAATGATTTTGAGCAGGCAGCTAACAGGCTGGGGCAGACATGATTAGTGTGTAGGACAATGCCAAGGTCAGACAATTCAAGACAGTCCTCAGGGTTTGCAGTTAACCTCCTGGTGCAAAGGAAGGGAAGGAGCCATCAGCAAAAGCCCCCCTAGGGAGCAGATCAGCTGAGAGATTATACAATGTTAGCCGCTCTTCAGTCCGTAGGCTTAAGCTGAGCATAACTTCCCCATTCCTGACCATCTCGATGATTATGCCATTTTAGCTGGAACTGGAAAGCGATCCCGGTCTCTGAATATACTATTGACCAAATTGACCACTTTTATGACCAACCAGCTGTCAGCCATTGCACCGTTATTCAAACAGGGGTGGTAAAATATCCTTTTGGTGAACATCTATATCTGCTGTTTTCAGTTTCATCGCTATAGCTTGATGTACAGACTACCTGACCGTTAAATTAACTGCTACAAGATAAGCCCCCAGGAAAATAAAATTTTGAACAGTGGCGGACTAATTGATGAACTTAAGGCTGCATCTGCACATGCTGCGATCTATTCAATGGACCAAAATCCTCTGGCATTACCGACAGGCTTCCTCTGTCACTGCTACCGATGTATATTCTATTCTTGTTTTTTAGATAAGGCAGGTTATCTTAGATTTAAAGGTGACTGTGCCCTTCATGCACTCAGGAGTACAGTGGTAGAATAAGTTAGAATCTGCTCAGCGAATCAATGTGTTAGTAAACAGGGAGCGAACTGGGTGCAGTGAGCTATGATAACAGTGAGAAAGACTCACTTTTCACCAGATAACAATGAAGACTTCCTTTCTGCCATCAACCTCCTCCTGTTAAATAGCCTACTTTGTCCTACGGGAAACCTACATCAGCCCTTGTTGCTGTTGTTATCAGTCGTTAATGTAGCAGAGCAGACAGAGGACACTTTTCAAAGAGGCTTGAGCTGCACAGTTATTTAAAGGGGGAAAAATCATGCTAAAAAAATCCAAGACTTCATCTTTAAAAACTACACCTTTATAATACACACATCAACACATACATCATAAATGTATTAAATCTACACAAAGCAGCCTATACTAAATCCTCTTCCCATACCCCTCCTCATTTATCAATCTTCGCGACCTGTACAGGAAGGAAAGGAAATGCTTGATTGACAGTCTGCAATTAGACGACCTGAAAAGTGCAACACCCAAAGAGCAAAAGAAAAGAACAAAATGGCTGACTCCACACCCACATCTGACACGTATCATCTTCTCCTGCAGAGTAACAAGTCAGGTGACTTTCCCACTGAGGTGTCAAGCAATATCACTATGATCCACCCCCCCCAGTCCATCGTACTGAACCCCGCTCACTATAAGATGCTAGAACTGTGCTACTCAACACAGAGCTGCGCATACCAACGCTCCCCGGATTACAATGGTCCATGTTATGATATTTTGAGTATACGATGGATAAATGTTTTTCAGTATAAGTACATTATACTGATTATACTAAATTACATGAGATATTCAACACTTTATCATAAAACAGGCTTTGTGTTAATGATTTTCCCCAACTGTAGGCTAATGTAAGTGTTCTATGCATGTTTAAGGTAGGCTAGGCTAGGCTATGATATTTGTTAGGTTAGGTGTACTGTATTAAAATGCATTTTCGCCTTACGATAGGTTTATCGGAACGTAACCCCAGCGTAACCTGGGGAGAGGCTGTATAGTATATAAGAAATATAATCTCCCAGTAAGTTACTGTAGATAACTGTACATTGAACACTGTAAAAAATATATATATCAATAACTCAAATAACATTTTTCTATCCGGATCATTACACTGTGCAACTTTGATATCCCATAGTGTCTATCCCATCTGAGATAACATGGACTTTTCCTCCAAACAGGCCCACTTACAAGATGGGTTTTAAACAGATGGTGAGAACTTGTTTATGACCGTTAATTTGATTGCATGCTCCTGAAGTGAGAGTCACAAAGTGCACCCCGACCGTGTAACGCAGGTCATTAGGTCATATAATGACACCCTGGTGACTGGAACCATTCTTACTGCACTAATGTCATTCTCTGGCACTCTTCATTAAATATGGCTGCTAGTGGCAATGCATAGCAGAGCCGGGGTGCCGTGGTGACTGCTGCAGGTCTGACGGATGGAAAGGACAAATAATTACCCAGTGTCGCCATCCCCCGTGTTGAAGCTGAGTTAATAGGAACAAAAGTCATGTGGCACATGTTCATTGAGTGTTATTGGAAAAAAAGATATTCAATTGTTTCTAGTGCACTTAAATTTGACAGTAGAGCATGTAGACGCAGTATGTGAATTTTGGTGTTCATATTTTGCTATTGCGTATGAATAGATTTCAAATGCTACTGCAGACTTCAGGTACTACAACAGGTATGAATTGTATGCACAAGTATGCACCCAATTTCGTTGCACTTTTACAGTGATAATAAAGATTCTGATTCTGCTATTCAAATTCTGCATTATAAAAACAAACAGAAATATGAAAACACCTGTAGTGTGTTTATTATCACACATCTTTTTTCTCAAAACTTTTTCATCTCCTTATGATGAAATGTTTCCAGAACAGCCCGCATCTACATTAATGAAATGGCAACCCGTGGCAACCCTGTAACAAGGTCCCTATCACCCCTCCCCCCATCTACTCCCTCCTCCTCCTCCAACCCCCAAACTCAACAATTTCTAGCCTTCTTAAACACTCCCCAACTCTCCAAAAAATCTTTATTAAAAGCCCAACTTTGTGCGATTTGCTTCAATGCAATCAGGTTCACCAGAACTGCATCTGTAGCTGTCCTTTCATGTGCCATGACTAAGTGACACTAGGTCCTGGATTGTCACACATACAATGTTCTGGGGAAGTTTGAAAAGGATCTACATTTTCTAAATACTGTTAGAGTTCACAAGATCAAGTGCCTGCTGCAGCTGCCCTTTCCCTTGCCTGCTGCCACCTAGCAGTGCCGTTTCAATTTTGGTGTGATTTGTCTCAAAATGATATCAGGTATAGATATTTATTCATATAATTTTTTGAAAAGTGGAAATAAAATCCATTAAATACTTTTTGAGTTATCACATTTACAATGTCAAATGTCTTCTGCGGTCACCCATCCCTTTGCTGATTCTATGTGGTGTTGCTTTAATTTCCTGTCTGGAGAATACAATGATTTGCAGTTATATCTCTGGGGATATTAGAAAATATTATCCATCTACCTAACTGCAGGTAGTCCTGGGAGAACAGCCTAGTTTTAAAATATCAAGCTAGGGTATCTGCTATTAGCAATGGAGGGATATTGCTGACCATTATTGGTAGATGTTTTCAAACTATGCAATGACATACAGTCTAGTTGCACATATCTTATCATCACAGGGTGTTCCAGGGCATTGTTCTGATTTTACTTACGGGACAAGGAGCTCACACAGTGATGTTTGATATTGGAATTATGTCGTTTGTTTTTGATCTAATCAAATGTGACCTTCTGTTTGCCAGTTTTTATTTTTACATCAGGGTACATCATTAAACTCACAGCGGCGGCTCATTATATTGTTTCTCAGGTAATTACAGAGCTAGCTGCCCATATGCACAACATCCGTCTCTCTCTCAGCAACTTCTACATGTAGTAATAACCTTTAAATTCTCTTAAGAAGAGGAATTAGCCCTGAGTCTAGCTCCAAGGGGAAAGAGAGAACCACCCAAGATATGTTTGGTAAATCCAAAGGCAGGTGTTTTTAGAAACATTTTTATTAGTAAACTGATTTCAATAATTAGACATTTTTTGGTTTATTAAATCAAAATTATTGATTTATTAAAAATAAATGAGGCGCATTAAGTGTGTGCAAAGATGAAACCAGCACTTCACTCATCTCACAGTCTTTAGGGAACTGGTTTATTAATAGAAAAAAAATGCATTACTTAAGTTAAATATAAACGTGAAACAAAATTATTCTGGAGAAAAAAAACTCGCAGTGACATTTTTAATGCCATTTTCCCCTCCATTGACTCACTGGAGCATATTGTTTTTTTTTTTTTTAAATCTCCTGTGGTTTCAAAATACTGGTTCTGCATATTAGCAGTTGTGGCAAGCAATTTGTCTAGAAGGGATTGCCTTAAGAAGCTTAACCCTCTGAGCCCTGAGGGCAGAAAACACACTCTCACTGCCTGGGGCATGATCACACATTTCTTCAAATATCAT
>JAODLD010000046.1:14499994-14512693 GCA_026781065.1 Mormyrops boulengeri
TGTGTTTGAGGAGGCAGAAAGCACCTGTACTATTTGTTTCTTATCCGTTCTCGAGTGTGCATCCCCCCACCCCCCCCCCCCTACCCCCAGTTAGGCTCGGAGTAGCAGCTCGCTCCACAGCCCAGAGCCTTAAATCAGGGACCTGGCTGTTATCTTAAGGTTTCCAACTTTCTGAGCCATAAAACAAAGAATGTGAGGCTACATTCTGTTACTTTGTTAATGGACTGACTTAAGTGTGTGTGCGCATGTGTGTGTGTGCGCGCATGTGTGATCCTACAGGTTGGGATCAGCCAATACCTGTCCCAACACTGATATAAGGTGCTTGGTCCAACCCCAACGATAATATTTGGTGCTTGTTTCTTCGGTCTTCCCCTTTTGCCCCTTTTGTCCCTTCTTTTTGGATGGCCCTAGTTAGCAGTAGTTCATGTACAGCTCCCTTTATAACTTTAAACTGAGAAAAAAAACCCATTATTTTGATGAATTGATCCTCGAAATCAGATTGAAAGAATTGATATTTCAGTATGGATCTGCACATCCCTACTATAGATATGTAACCATACTTGGTAGTAGAGTCCATTTTTTAGTAGAGTATTTTAACAGAATTTATTTCATTATGATTATTCTGCTGTGGTCTTAAAATTTGCATGCCTCACTGATTTCATTGGTCTACAAAATTTTTTGTTGCTTCTATGTCTGCACGTGCCGCCTCACCACTAATAATTTGGCTTTGCTGGTCGAATCTCTGACTAAACCACTGAATTCATCAACGGCTTATTATGTAGTCCTGAAGATTGTGGAACGCTAGTGTATTTTTTATTTTATTTTTTATAATGTGTATTGAATACTGAGCGACTGCGGGAACGAGTCCAAGACCTAGAAGGGGTGATATGAGATGAGACGCTTGATGCCGAGACACCACGCTGCCGTTTCCACGACCAAAGTTCTGGTACAGTGTACAATACCGACTGGTCGAAGAGCTGGTTGTAAGTCCAGGCAGTCATTAAACAGGTAGGTCGTTAAGTGAGGAGTGTTTATAATAAAGTTTCAAAACAAAATTCAATTTTCCCTGTGGTACTGAAATTGCACCAAATCATAAACCCCAAACCAAGGTGTGTACCGTGAATTTTGTGTACCATTACACACCTAGTTTTAAGTTTTGAGTGCAAGGGAGTGAAAGTGACAAAACCTCAAAGTTATACATGCCGCCACAATTTCTCTGAAGAGAGATACCTATAGCAATTAATTCATTTCATTCCCATTTCATTTTCACCTATTAGATGGTCCAACACTGTTGTTTTAAGTGTGGTCAAATCACAGATAGTTACAATAGAATTTTAAGAAGTGAAAAGTGATGCAACATTAAAATTCATAAAGACAACGCAATGTTGAAAAGAGACAGGAAGAGATTCAAAATGGAAGACAGGAAGGTTTTTAATATTAATAGAGGCCGTCATCTTGCATGAAAAAGATCACATTTACACAACGTTAAGCGGTGCTGTTTATCTGATATATTTTCCAGTCATACTGAATACTCATTGTTTGTATGACATTTATAATAAGTGCTATGGAAGGTCCTGCTACCTTTCACACCTGTACCTTTGACACAAACACTTTCTGGATCTCACCCAACAACTGTGGCAAAAAAGCAATTTAGTATCAGGGGATCATGATACTAAGAAAAATCAGAAATACTAATTTATAGTGGACTTAATAAATTATTTTCTATGGCTTCATCCTTCTAGAGAATCTAGACTGATTCCCACTTCCACTTACACACACCCATCCTCAACTAAGCGATGGTGCTTGACTGCTCATTTACACAGCTAGTTTAAGCAAAATAATAATACTTAACACCATGGCATAAGGGTAGGATAAAAGATTGAAGTTATGAAGAGACATTTTGTTGCTACAATATGGAAGAAGGAGGCTGGAGGACTAAACAAAACTGTGATTATCCACATTCTTCAGTCAGAATATAGTAATTTTGTTCAAAATAATCTAAGGTGCGCACTACAGCACACAAACTCCATAATGCAGCAGAGCTGATGTTGTAAAGCTATTAATAAATGAAGAAGTGCAGCAATTTAGCTCAACATATTATGCCAAGAACCTAATAACCTAAAGATACAAACATCCAATATTTTCTCCAACGCTGGGAAATACTTAATAATAGTGTAACAGAAGTGAAACGGCTAACATTATAAAAATGTTACATACGAAGCTTCAAATGGAACAAAATTTAACACAACAAAATTTAACACAATCGATAAGTTCTACAAGAAATCCCTCATTTTTCTCATGCCTAAAACTATTCCCTTCTGGCTGTAAATACTGTACACCACCTGAATTCATTAGCAGTCCATTAGCGATAATTAAGTAACAAGTGTTGAACAGTAGGGACCATTGGAGGAGGTCCCCGGATCTTACAGGGAAGAAACCCAAACATGCCCCATCCCCACCCTCAGAGCTGCAGCCAAGCGAGGTTAAGGCAATGAGGCTTCACCCAGGGAAGCCCCTTATATAAGCTGTCTTTGCATCCTCGGCAGGTTCCCAGAGCAGGAGCGGAGCTCTCGGCTTCAGTCCAGGCAGTACAGAATGGCTTAGTGTGGGATCATGGACAGGAAATTCGGTTTACCCAATTAGGACATAATGATGCCCATTGCATCATTACAATCTAAGAAGATAATCAACATATATTACAATAAAATATTTAGCTATACTACTACCGCTGCACTACATGGAGTAAGGATTCAATGAAAGTTGTCTAGTTGCATTTCTATGACCGTTGTTACTTATCTGTAATGCACTTTCTGTACCTGCACATTCAAAGCCAGTAAATAAATATTACTAAATATCTTCGTACATATACACAAATATATAAAAATGCAAAATTTGCTTTTCAGACTGAAAGATAAAAGGTAAGCATACAAAAAAAGTATACTGACAGAGACCAGTTTTTACCTCAAAGAATGAATGCTTATTCCTGGTGGCAGCTGTCAGATTGCAGAGGGGGTAAGTTTGGTTCAGGGACGGAAACCAAGGGATAAGTGAATGCTGCTTTGTGGGATTGTGTAGATGCTGCAGCCACGGGTCGGCAGATAGCCCTACAGCTTGAATGCAAAATGGGAAAGGTAGCTTAAATGTGCTAGCCAGTGTACATTTGATCAACCATGTGGGAAAAGGAAACATGAAGCATCAGGGCAGAAAGAATGTGACGTTTTCCACTTTCAAACTACTCCCAGCAAATTATAGCGAGTTAACTACCAACACCAGTGTTTCCCAACCTGGTCCTTGGGGACCCCCAGACAGTCCACATTTTTGCTCCCTACCAGGAAAAAGTGGACTGACTGGAAGGAAGCTATGAAGGAGCAAATACGCGGACTTCCTGGGAGTCCCCGAGGTCCGGGTTGGGAAACACTGACCTATACAACACAGCAGACAGATAGATTTGGAGTTTTAAATTTTGTCTGCAAAATTTTAAATAATGATACTTCATTAACATTTATTTAAATTTTAACTGCACTGAAGGTACATGAACAGGGAATACAGGGAGTGACTGAACTGTGTAAACAGAAACTGAAATAATGTGCAGAGGAAAACAGCATGACATCTAAACTCCAGCAGATTCTCATCAAATAATCTTCCTCTAATCTTTGGTTACTTCCCCTTGCATTTCAATGACAGGGCTGACACCTGATCTTCATGTATTTCTTGGAAGAGCACCTAGGCTCAGTAAAGATAATTCACCACAACACTGCACCACGCTAGTGGTCAAAAGCAAGTAGAGTCCAGATCATGGGGGGGAAAGCACAGTAATAACTAGCTTCCTAACAAGCTAACACACAGATACCAAGAAGCAGAGCAATATACTGCTATACTCTTTGTTCCCTCCCTGCTTTTCTTCAGAAGGGAGTAATTTAGGGCAAACAGGGTAGTCACTGCTTGTATTTATATCCCAAATTAATTATTTGGCTGTGATTATAAACTTCATTTTACTCCTGGGAAATGCAAGAGGGACTTCTTGGGGATACCCAATACAAAATATAACTAAGAAGACACTAATTATCTGTCTGTGAACTATTTTTTGTAACTTTTATAGCATTGTGTAATCATCTAAATTCAGTAAAAAAAAAAAACCATACAATTTAAGTTAAGGATAAATGCCTTTGTTAGGCTGACTATGTGAATAAAATTCACGTTTTACAGAACTACAAGGGCTGTTCTCAGTGTGATGGTGTATAGGTAAGGTGGTTTATTTGGAAAAAAATGATACACTGCAGAAATTTGGAATAAACTGCCATTTTTAAATCAAAGCAAAACAGGTAAGGGTCTTTCATAAATGTTACATTTTATATACTGTAGACAACAGCAAGATAACAATGGGCTTTCGCCCCTCACCAAAAGGCAATGTTCTTTACAAACACTCTGAAGCAGCTAAAGCGCGAAGCCCTCTCTCTTTTGATGGTCCCGTCTCATTCATTGGTAATACAGCTCCTAAGGGAAACAGTGTTCAAACAAAAGCATTTGCTCTTTGCATTGAGAAGCTCTGTCCCTGCAAATCATCCCTCTTCCCAGTCTGCAGGGCTCTGCACCTGTTTTCACAGCATCACTGAAAAATAACTGCCCAATTGCTACATGGGGGGTCCTGCTGTATGCGTAATGTCTTGGCAAGTCCTCCCTCGGCCAATGAAATAATGCAAATAAATTCGCTAATTAATCCCCCAATCTTTGCAGTGCAGAGTTACAAAAGTGACGACCTACCCACTATGCCGTTCCCAATGTATGCAAAGTCGAAGAACAGAGCTGCCTTTCTACCGGAATTAGGATTCCCAGTAGAGACAAACATTATGTACCTCGGGCGACATTACAGTAATGCATTACAGCACATTGTTCTAGGTACCCATGGTATCTTGAATACTGGGCCAAAAATTTTCCAAGTTTGGGCGGGGGGGGGGGGGGGTCACCCATGGTACAAATTGGCCCACCCACTCAACAAATTTTATCACCAAGATTTCAAAATATTGGAATAGTGTACTTTTGAAAATACCATGAAAATGTTGTGGTGTACATCAGAATATCATTTGATTGTCTCAATGCCTAACAAATGTCATTAAATACCCTTCATGTCTACATCTTGGAAAGTCCCATCTAAAATTTGGTTAAAATAAAATAATAGTCATACTGTATGTAAGCTGTCATGCAAGAATCTAAAGGTGCATTACTTCAAGACATCAGGTTGAATCCTTTCAAAATTCAGCAGGATCAGTACAATAAAAAAAAAGTTAATTTATATTATGTTCTTTCTTGTAAGCTGATTCACAATAAATACATTTTTAGACCAAGATTAAATAAGTTAAAATGAGGATTGTGCTAGAGGCACAGTTTAAATACCTGCTCTAGTTGTACCTGTTTTGACATGGTTGTTTGTCTTCCTCATGCAACATTAATTCTTTCTGCTATGCCAATGAGCTTGTAACAGCTGAAGAATCCGCCAACTGGTACATCAGAATATGTACATTTCGTAACAATGGTCGGCTAAATTTGTTTACACCAATGGCGGGAAAAAGGTTTTAGACATTTTCATGCTAACAGTAAAATTTTATTCGAATAGCACATTACTGCCAATAGATGATTTCAGTCTGTACATCATCCAGGGCTCTATTTTGATGATCTAACGCCAAGCGTAAAGCGCAACAAACATTTATGGGCGAGTCCGGATCCATTTCGTTATTTTGACAGCGTTAAAAAACAGACTGTGCGCCAGCGCAAAGCACAAAAAGGTTCTCCTATCTCTCTTAATTATTCAGAGGCGTGTTTTGGGCATAACTTGCAATGGATAAATCCGAATGACGCGTCACCTCACCTTTAAAAGGCAGCGGCACATGAGCTACAGCAGATCGTTATTACAATGGTGCACTGGAGCCAGATTGCTTTTCACACAAGGGAATGGACATGCCCATGCGCAAACAGAATAAGTGCGAGCACATCATCTATGGGAACAGCACTAATCCACCTAAGTCTTTCAAGGTGAAGTAAGCGTGGGATGAGGTAACAGCGAGTGTGTCCTCATTTTCTGGCATCAGCAGATCATCCTGAAGCAGTTGCTGGATAATTCCTTTACTTCTTCTAAAACTGGGTGGGGAGGAAATCCTATACTGTTGCAGGTATCAGTATATTTTGCAGACAAAGAATCTTTAGCAAAACACAACAATTATAGCAAATCATAAGTGCATAAAATCACCAACTGAACTGTATTTACACCAAAGAGTCATATTAGTACAGCATCAGATGTGGTCAAGTATGGCAAGAAAAAGGGGACATTTTACAAATGAGGCATACAAGTTGCTTGCTAAATCCTTAATTAAATCTTTATTAGTGTCCCTGCTGGGAAGAAAAACATTTCAAACTGTGGTCAACTTCCCACTGCCTGTACACAAACTCTTTATTAAATGCTAAAGACTAAATTATCCATGACTGGCTTCAAAACTGTCAAATTGTCTGTTAATGAACGTGCAAGTTATTTTAGAATTAGATGAACTTTGATGATGCCAAAGGGAAATTTTTTACTCAACAGAATAATAGTCATTGGAACTAAGGTTGCAAAAAAAATATTTTGATACAGTAATTGAATGATCATGTGATCAGATGATCAACTAATGAATTAGCTGGGCCAAAGCACAAAGTTGAAAGAAAACTGCAAATGCTTCATTTAAAACACCAAGAGGTATTTTTAAGTTACAGTTATAATAAACTTAGTGTAGGGAATTTCTATTTAAAGTGATAAAGTTTGAAAATAACATTTCTTAAGAGAAACAGAGAAAACTTGCATCACTGTTTCCTACACAGACGAACCCGGTGTCCACCATATTTCGCTTTTTAATGATTTTGCTTAACACTGTAACAAAGCAACGTTAATGTTGGTAGGTGATGATGTTATTATATGCAATTTACACAGCAAACCACAAAAATGCAACCAGTCACTGACCAATACTGTTTGTCAGCTATTTTTATTACTAATTATTATCGACATTAGTGATTAGTTGTTGCAAACCAAACTAAAACTAAGGTTCACCAGTTCGTTTTTATACTCCACAAGTACAATGTTCATAAACATTCATTCCTAAGGTCTTAGAGAAACTGAAATCTTGAACAAGTCTCTCTTCAATATGCCGGAACACTGCACAACACACCCCGCCAAAATAAGCTAAAATATTTGATGAAATGTAATATTTAAAAGTGAATTTCCATTTTCTCTGTTACTCTATCTGAAATAAAACAGATGGCAAAGACAATACCAACTAACTGCTTGCTCAACTACTCAATTTTGTACTGATAGATGGAAAGATGGAAAAAATGAATACTACAGAAAGACAATTCAGCAATGTGCTTCAAATACAAGAAACGTCTACTGGTACTAAAAGGTAAACTCAGGTTCAATCAAGAATTCTGAGACCAAAGGCCACTACGGAGGGACCAACACAAGCATGAAATGACAAAAACTGCAAGCAGTGTGAGGCAAACAAAAATTCATCACGAGGTTTGTTAAAATATACTTTTATTTTAAGGTAGTTCTAAGTAGAACATCAAGTAAATGCACACCTCCACACAGCAAGTGTGTCCCTTCCATTTTCTGTAGACTGAAACATATTCTAAGTAAATGAAAACTCTACATACTGATTTGTCTAGAAAGAAATGTCCCTCAGTTTTGGTTGGTTGCACAAAACAGAAAAAAAGCTGTGAGACTAAAACACTTTGACAGGCATTGGGGATGGGAAGCACCTAACGCTGGTCAGCAATCAATAATCAATTACTGGAAGAATTCAGTGGATTACACATTTTTTGCAAGAACACATGCACTCAGATAGTCAGACGATGCTTGTAAGCAAATTGTCGGTGACATTCCCAGAAGATGGGACAAAAGTACAATAGCTTATCTGAAGGGAGACTGAAAAAGGGATACATGTCATCTTACTACTGTAATGCAAGCAAAACAAGCTGTGCAATACTTATAAAGCATTCAGTCACAAATTACCGCCATATGGGTGCATCCTACTTGCCAAAACAGCCACTAAAACATAGCACCTTTATAGTGGGAACCAGACTGGGGACAGAGCTAAAAAAATACTTCAAGTTATGCAACATGCATATTTTGACAACAACTTCACCATCATATGCAAGCCACCAACTTTGTCAGCTAAACATATCTTAGAATGGATTCTCATGACATAGTAACACTGACAGACCGAATAATTTAAATTCTAGTGACTGTCGACAAGAGGTTACTAATGACCACCTGCATGACCACAATGAGTTGGATTTCAATGACAACTGAACGTTATATCATCCTTACCAATTCCCATTTAACTGCAACATGCTACACAGGATCTTTAACAGCAGCTGCACTATAAACTCTGTAAAAAGGCAGCCAGCACATCCATCCATCCGTCCATCCATCCATCTATCCATCTCACCTGTCCGATGTAAGGTCAATAAATACAAGGTGAGTGCAGGCGAGATCATGGGTCGCTTGAATAACAACATGCATGATATCAGCAATTTGCAGATTGAATCATATTCAAAACCACACCTTCCATGCAAAGCATAACCAACATGATTTCCCATCCTTGTCAGATAAAAGAAATAAGAGGTTGTCGTTGATCAACTCTGCACTGAATGTCATGGTGGACTTTTTAAAATGTAACTAGCATAAGAGAAGCTAAAAAGAAACATACATAATATACTGAGGTGCAAGAAGTCCTTCTACCTGGCATCCTGAAAAATCCACATTACGAGATAAAGGACTGCTGATAATACTGCACTTTAAGACTCAAGGGAAAAAATTATAATTTTCATATTTACTAAACCCTTCCCACAACAGATGGTGCATTTAGCAGCAGGGGCACAATGGGGCAGTGTGTGGCTCCAAGGGTTAGGGCTCTGTGCCTGGGATGGGAGTGTCATGGGTTTGAACCCATTAGGTAACACAGGCTTGCACCGTCAGAGACAATGTGAAACTGAGCAGTTAAAATTTGCCAGGGGAGTTTGTGGCAGGGGGGCAGCAGTGAAGCCCCCCCCGCCGGGCTTTGACCAGCGCTGCAAACAGCCTAGTCACTGTTGGGCCCTTGAACAAGGCCCAAAACTCTGAAGAATACTCCAGGGATCAAATGAGTCCATGTTCAAACCCAGAGATTTGCTCTCACCTCTATTTGCATATATATGTTTCAAAGGGAGGCAAGAATGGATATTTAAAATCTAATGAAGTCCCATATACTAGTACAAAAAGTGGACAGCGCATCATTTGCCATAGAGCAAGGATGCAAAAAAATAAAAGTCAGCTAAACATAAAAAAACCCAATGCAAAAATACATCAGTGTCTGACAACAATGGTCATTAGCGTTTCAATATTTTTATGCATTTCAGTCAATGCAGAAACCAACTTCTTCAGCGGTAATAAATAGCAAGAGAGACCAAAAAAAATAAAAGAACTGAATGAGAAATTAAAATAATACATTTCATGTCACTGACTAACTAAAAAAAAGATGAATACAGTATATTTAATTTTATGCAGCCACAACAGCTAGCTATAATCTCTCAAATTATTATAGACAACTTGGTGTCTGTTAGATGTTATATATAGGTCACTGTTATGGCATTTAAGCAAAAACTGGCAGCAAGTGGAGCTAGCATGGTCCGGCAGGTTCACTGCTGGTCCCGTGTACATTTTGGCCCTGTCGCTCAAATTAATGGATTCTAGTGACCCTTGTGCTGGTCACCACAGGCCATTTCTCTTCTGGAAATAATAGTGAAATAATATTGTTATAATTTCACATTTTCTAACAATACAAGTTCCTTTGTTGTTTTTCAGTTAACATTAATAAACTCCAGAAGTTCCTAAATATGTATAAAGAAATTTAGTAAAACGCATATAATCTTTTATATGACACAAGAAATTAATTTCCATCATGAAAGATAACATTAAATAACATGTGAAATGTGTTTGTTTAAAGACTAAAGAGGCAGGTGAAGCCAAAAGCACAGATTGCGGTGTTAAAAGTGGAACTGGCCCAAGTTACAGTAATGTTGTGAGTGAACTGATGGAACAATGAGCCACCTTGTGGTTTGGGCTGCAAGATATTCGGTGCCAAGGAGAAACCTGACTCCATAAACTCTGACGATAAAGCGCATCAAGGTAAAGCAGAGCAAAAAATGCATTTGCGACCATCAGTAACGTGCCTTTCTGGGGTGTCCTTTAAAACATTTTAAAGGACAGAGGAAAGTATTTTGAATAAAATAAGCCTTCTGACATCAATGACAGAAACATAAATAATAGTCCAAGAGGTTCCCCGAGTCCTGTTTTGCTTTACATTATCTACTGAAGTGACAGCAAAATCTATACATTCTGCAACTGAGCATAAATAGCAAGCAGAAACAGTGCTGACTGTTTTCTGCAATATCTTGAGTATCAGTATCGAGCTTCATCTTAACTCCTGTCTGTTTGTCTGATGAGCAAATGAAGAGTTTGCAAACTCTACAATTATGGCTATATTTGAAATTACATACAAGTTATTTACTTAACCCAAAACCGAAAAGATGTATAACAGCACTATTAACTGAAAAAAAAAACAAAATATGATTTATAAGTTTTAAATGTAGATGAACGCTATGTTCAAAACATTGATAACTTCACGATAACAAACAGAGCAATCCACTCATGATAATCTGCAATTACAATGATGTTAAAGATTCAAAATTCTTCTGGCTTATGAATGTAGGACTCCTGGCTCCCAAAGACAGACAGTAGCACACAGGCATAAAATGAACAGCTGCAAAATGGCAAACACTTCCCCACGATATGATTCAGGAGAGTTAACTGCGAGATGTGGCCGCACTGTGGATTATCTATACGACGAATTGATGTGGGGCTCACGTTCACACTACTGAATAATGAAAAAGTCAGTAATGGACGTTGCGGACGGTTATACACATTCACAAAGCCACACTGAGAAAATTAATATCACGTGACAGGGAATATATATGCCTAATGCATGATGTATAACTATGCAGTCCAAGGGAACAATTTAAATTTTATTACAGTGCAATGTGAAGAAAATCCAGCAAAGACAATCCATTACAACTTGGGATAGAAAAATAATTAAAAACTTTAAAGGAGTTCTAATCAATATGCAGAAAACATTCCCAAGTGATGTCCGAATTAGCTTTATAAATCCTTTTTTTTGGTCATAACCATAAGTGCAATGTAGGACGTTTATAAATGTTGCCGAATTTCACCTAGCGCAAAAAAGCATGCAAAATCACACGGGATTATTTTAAGTCTCTATCGCTAGGTTAATTACCATATGATACGTTTACATTGCAATTATTTATTGGCTGGTTGCAAAGCAGAGCCCACCATACCCTCACCCATCATCCTCCGCTTAGTCGTGCCACAGGCGCAAATGTCAAAGCATATATTTAATCTTACAGCTGTGCAAAAACCGTATGCGTGTTCCCCATAGAAATAATGCATCAAGTGCTATCAATCATTTCTCCAAACTTCAAACAGCGCAGTCTCTTTGTTTAAGTAATCAGTCAGCTGTCGGCAAAGTGTACACATTTACAAACATTTCCGCCTGCTGGCATCGTCCCCGCACCAACAACATACATATTCTTTCCTGTAATGATTTTAACGCTATTTTTAAGAGTGATCTGCACAACATGTCATGTAAACAAACCAGACTATGTTGCCACAAGCCTCATTTGTGAAGAAATCGCGACGACCTTTGTAATACGAATAAAGTGCCTTGCAAACCGCTGCCAAATAAAGCGTTTACTATATCGTCTTCCAAGTCTGCTTGTCACTACACTGTTTCACGGACAACCCAAAAACTGTACTACCTAAAATTTCTTCCACATATTCTGCCATTAAAAATCAAAGTCTTTGCGCACGTTAAAAAAAAAAAAACTTCATATTGCCATACATACTCTCTATTAGCAATGTCAGTTCTCCAGAAACCATATGAGTCTTGTGAGAGTTGAGAGTTTGACAGAGGATTACTTTACTAAAAAGCCACACAAAGGGCATGCATGCAATGTTAACATTACTGCAATACACAAATAATTAGCATATAAGTAAGTACCTGCCACTCCAAACTGTAACCCTGGAACAAATGGTTTGGAAATACCGTCAGCTGATGTTGCACTTGAAGAGAAAACGTATAATCCATTGACCAAAGTATGTGGAGCAAGCGCTTATTGTCCGTGCTAGCGAAGCCTCCAGCACCCGCAGTACTGGAGCCTCATAGCAGGTTTCTCCCCGCCCCGCCGCCGTCCTATTGGCCGCCGGCTTATAGTAGTACTACGGAGGTCCGCTGTTCACCCGAGCAGCTGAATTAGCGAGGGAATCCGGGCTGTCGGACACCTAGCACAGTAAACAATGCAATACACGGAATAACGAGCAGAACGGGGAGAGTACATAAAAACAGGGGTGATTTAACTTTTTCCCGATATTTGACAAAATCAATGAATTCTTACTCCGACATAATTATTCATTACGCTAGAGGAATTTTATTGCAGACGCCCTTAGCCAGAGCGACTTATATAAGTGCTTAGAAGTCTCACCAGTGAATACATTCTGATACTAGTTCAATAGAACATGGCTAGGAATACTATCACTCCAAAAACCCTGTTGGCAAGTAATAC
>JAODLD010000046.1:14516314-14532473 GCA_026781065.1 Mormyrops boulengeri
ACAATATTATGTACTACATTTTAATTTCAGCACGATTTAATTTTTTAATTTATCACTTATTATCACAGAAAGAGGGGTCTGGAAGCCATTAGTAGATTGAGCATTAAGAAATATGATATATATAGATCATTTAAAATAGAGGTCAAAAGGTCTGTCATGCCTGAAATAAACATATGAAATGGATTTTTGCTGTCAGTTCAGTAATTGGGGATCTTGTGGGATGATATTGGAATATGGACAATAAACTGTAAACCTGGAATGCAATGTGCTCCTCCCAGATTAAGAAAAACAATTTCAGTAGTTTGCCATCTTGGTTTACAGGTACAGTGTGTCGTGTTCATATGTAGTACAGAAAGGAGACAGGGCCTTAAGGAAATGCTTAAAATTAATTGCTTCAGTAAAAAAAAGTTTTATAATTACAGATGCTTATTATGTACAGGAAGGTAAGTCATTTTAATTAAAACATTAGCATTAAGTGGGTAAATAATTCAGTATCCATTAATTAAAGTTTATTATTTTAACTAACATATACAGAACATACTGCAGTATGCTCCCATTTTCAAACTGTGAATTAATTGCAGCTGAAATGCAGTTTTTCTGAGCAAATATAATTTAGGAAGTAGCATACCAAATTGATTTTATTGTGTAAATCTTCATATTTATTGTTGATATAAGGAAACACAGGTGGTGGGGGATTTTGTGGGCTGGGACTCCACCTGAGTAGGTGGTCACTGGTTTAAATCCCATGACTGGCAGAGCTACGTTTATCATACTTGTGCCTTTGCGTAAGGCCCTTAACACAGATTGATCCAGGGACTGGTAAACCTTGCTTTCAGATCCTCATAAGCAAACCAAAAAAGCTTCACCATCTTTGTAGTATTGCATGACTACTTGCAGATTTAAAAGCCTGTTTACAACTGTTTCGGGGTCGGTGCCCGTCTGGCCCTGTCCCAGTTGTCTTTTTCCCGTTTGGCCAGCAGTTCCCGCTAGCCATCCTGTTTGGTGTTCCCCTGATGTGTTTCCCTCACCTGTTACAAGTTTGAGGCTGGCCTGGGGACTGCCTCACCTTTGTGTTATATTTTGGTTTTATTTTATCCCTGCTGTCATTATGGTTAATTTATATCTTGTTTATGGTTACTCTGCCAGTGCCTTGTCTGTTTTGTTTTACTTGTGTTTTTCGATTCCTCCTAGTGTTGATAGCCTTCAGTGTTTCTTCCTGTTTCCTAGTCTCTAGTGTCTGTTAATTGTTAATACCCCACCTGTTCCTTGTTGCCCCTTGCCCTTAATGGTTGGTTAATTTGGTTATGATTCTCACCTGTCCTGCATTGTGTCTTGTTAGCTGTGTATTTAATAGTGCTGTAGTTCGCAGTCTTGAGACCGCTCTCGAGACCAATTTTTTGTGGTCTCGGTCTTGTTTGGTCTTGACTCTATTTGGTCTTGGTCTTGTCTTGGTCTCGGACATAACGGTCTCGATGGGATAGGGAAAAAAAGAGAAAACAGGGCATCCTCACAGAACAGTATCATTATTTATTACGCGCCTCAATTCAAATGCAACCAGTCAGATGCATCTGTTTTAAAAACGTTACATTGTATACATTTTCTCAACGGACACTGCCAGTGCTTCACAGTCCACACACATCATACACATCGCATCATAGCGAAGTCGGCAAAGAAATGTCCGAAAATGTCCGTGAAGTCGGCAGTAATTAATTTTGGCTTTACAGAGCAATTATGAGTAATGACACTTTACAGCAATGCCTTTTTTCTCTACAGTTGATCTGAGTAATGTGATGTCGATTCTAGCCCTAGTCTGTTTTCGGTCTTGGTCTTGGTCTCGACCAGCCTTGGTCTTGGTCTCGCCTTAGTGTGTCTTGGTCTTGATCTTGGTACCCTCAAGTCTCAGCAGTGTCTTGGTCTTGATACCCTCCGGTCTTGGCAATGTCTTGGTCTCGGTTTAGGCGGTCTTGACTACAACACTAGTATTTAACTGCCTTTTCTGGGTCTGTTTGGTCAGTTATTGTTGTTCTTACTCTGTGTTAGTAGCTGTGGTTGGTTTCCTAGTCCTGATCCCTGTTTAGCTCGCTTCCCTAGTTGTGTTTACTGTTTGGTTTCTTATGCGAGTTGTTTATTTTTTCTGTTCGTTTTTGACCCATCATGGTCCCATTATTTTGTGATTTCTCCCTTTGTGTTCAGTTTTGTTTATTAATAAACCCCTTTTGTTGTAGCTGCTCCATGGACCATCCCTCTTTTTCAATCTGCCCCATGCCTCAGACTGTTTATTTTCTAAAATTTCCCCTACATCCTGAGTGTTGTTAGCTGGCAAATAAAGTGACCCACGATAAAGATTTTAAACAGGCTAAACTTTGTATGCTGATTATCATATTCAAATTTTGAATTGAGATGGCAATAAGCTAAGTATTTTTAAGTTATTGTAACTATGATTTTTATGTCTAGAAGAAATTAATAACCAATAGCCAAATTCTTTATAAATTTCCTTCTCTCTCTCTCTCTCACACACATGCACACACAAACACACACAAATGCACACATATACAATTAGAGCACAGTTTGATGATTTTTAATTTCTACATGTACATTTGCGATGATTTCCCTTTTTTAATGGGGGGTATGAATAATACTATAGTATAACCTACATCAGCAATCATAGCAAAAAAATACTAAAGATTACAGGCAATAGAGTGAATGCTTGAGCATCTAGGTGGAGAGGTTTGGCTGCTGGAGATAAAGACGGAGTCTTGCCCCATACCATTTCTCTCTGCAGTCACAATGGACAGTCCCCAAACAGCTGTGCACACACTTAGCACACAAACACATCAAAAATATGATCAAACACCGGCCTCTCATGCATGACAAGAAACTCAAGGTCAGCCATTTAAATGCAACAGTTTAATCTGCATCATCAACAATTTCCCACCCTCAGTGCTCCACTTCAATCTCCATACTACTACCATCTGTCATTGTAATTAAATGAAATACAGTATATCCCTCTTTGATACTGAGTTTTAGGGAGAACACAGGCAAAATATACACCATCCATGCAGTAATGACAGTCAGCTGTGAATGACACAGTTGTTTGAAAATGAGAAAGGGAACAACATCAGTAAAAATGTAAATTAAGCCCTTCTTTCACAATTGTGCCCCAAAATTAATTGCTTCTAGACCTCAATGGAACAAACTGCACAAGCTAAATCAAGACATTAAGACAACTTGATAAAAAAAAGATTGACCTAAAACAAACAGTTCCTAATATATCTCTGGGGTCTCTTTTTCAAGTATGGCCTGAATTCAAAACAATCCATTACATCTTTGTTTATTTATTTTGCATATTTTTTCCTTAACACTGTAGATGTTTCGGAAAGCAGGCAGCTATGAGAGACTGACTAAAAACTGTATCAGAGCAACATCCCAAATGACTCCTTCAGCCACACCAAAAAAGGTCAGATCTTGTGCAAGCACATACATTAGCATTTATTGCAAGCAAACTTCCACATGTCAATACAGGACGATTCCATTTCACATACAGTGGAAAGGCACCACAAGGATCTCACAAAGGTATCTCACAAGCTTGTCACCTGGTCACCTCCCAAGTGAGTTGTTCCAGGCACGTTCCATTGGGCAGAGGACACAGGGTAGACCCAGGAAATGATGAAGGGATCTTATGACATCACATCAATGTCAAAACTAGAGAGCGAAAAAAGTTCCAAGTGAAAAATATGAAGTTGCAAGTTTTAACTCATGATAATGGAGGGGAACCAAAAACCAAAGAAAATCTCTGGGGGTTCAAGATCAAATGGCTTTTGATGAGTGTGGCCCACCTTAGTTCATGTCCCAACACCTTTGTGCTGTGACAAACTCTCAGTGCAATCACATTGGTACAGGACACATCCCCCCTTTTAGTCTCATCCATCATGTCCTTGAACATCATTCTTCCCAGCTTCCACACCATCACTCATGAGATTCAACTGAATATTGCAGGAATGCAGCAGTATTAGGTTGACTTGCCTTCATTTGTGTTCTCCTGAACCAAGAAAGGGGCTTCTGAAAAGCAGAAGGTATCTCCCTCCAGTAAAGGAGTGACAAAACAGAGCAGCAGGCTAAGATTAAACAGAAGTCTTTTGTTCTGGCTTGTTTCCCCCCCTCACTCGACCACCTGGGTTTTTTGCAATGTGTATGCCTTATCTCCCCCTTGCAGAGCTGCCCGACAAAAAGCACTGGGCGTTAGGTGTCTCTACCTTCTTGTACTCATGCCCATCATTTCCGACTTAGAGTGTGAGCTAGTGATCTGAAAAAAAAATCCTTTTCTCTTCAGGAGAAATGACTGTTAGTGCCATTGAACCAGCCTGCAATGTGTGAATTTGTGTAATTTCATATTGCTGAGGTGCTCAAACTGTTTATAAACATTTAAAAATAGCCTCCCCCTAACAGCAATGTAATTATAATCCATCTTTTAGGATGATACCAACCAAAGCTGCATTCATTTATATGTGATATGCACATCATATCATCTGCAAAAGTCTAGTGTTGGAGTATACTATACTGCTGGTGCCAGATGCATTGTATACATACCGATGGTAGTTCTGAGAGTTTGGTTAGAAGGCAAATAAAAGTTACCTGGTTTAATACACATGGCATGTTGTCCGCATCAGTATAAATCCACATCACACAACAAAAAGCACTATTAAAATAGAGCACTAATTGAGGAATTTATGGCTGGTTATCGCACCATTACATGCAAGGGGTGCTGTGTGGTTCTGTGCTCTATCTATATATATATAATTTTTTTTATCATAATCATACACTATTACATACAAACTCAGAAATGGGTCAAATGTTTCACAGATAGAATTCTGTGATGTGCACATGTTTTATATGCTAGGCTTTTACCTCCCCCTGCTGGAATTCACATATTATTACAGGTGCCGAATTAGAAGTAATTATTACCATACTGCTGACAGATGCAGCTGACAGTTCTGGTTCTGCATAAGAGGGCTGAATAACACAATAAAAGTCACTCACAGGACCATGGGAGAGATTGCCTTTTCTTTTGCTTACAACCTGGTTTTGATGTGAGTCAACTCCCTGATTCTAACATACACTATATGGACAAAAGTTTTGGGACACACCCCTCAGGTCAGGTCAGGTTGGGGGGCATGTGCTGTTGCAGGGCGTTGCCGTACCTACCATATGACGAAACACCTCAGGATCCTGTCTGGGGACCCCCCAGGCAAATATACGGTCCAGTCCCACCGTCCAAAAATGGCCATCCATCTGCTGCAGCCAGGTGTTACGTGGGCGTCCCGTTGGCCTGGTTCAGCCGCTTGGGTCCTCTAGCAACCACTCATACTACACAAAGTCAAACCAGCGGTACCCAAGGATTCTCTGAAGAAACACAGTAGCAAAGGTGTCCAGTCTTCATCTCGGCTCACTGGATAGCATCCATGTCTCATAGCCATATAGCAAGATGGAGCACCAGGACTCTAAAGACATGTACCGTCATCTTCTTGCCACGATCTCGGGAGCGCCACACACCCCTTTCCAGCGATCTCATGACCCCCCCATGCTCTTCCAATCTGTCTGCTGACCTCATAGGAAGAGTCACCGGAGACATTAATGTCGCTGCTGAGGTAGGTAAATCTCTCGACAAGGTTGACATTCTCCCCGCAGACAGACACACTACTGATGGCTGTGCCCACGAAGTCATTAAATGCCTGGATCTTGGTTTTTATCCAGGACACTTGAAATCCTAAACACTCAGACTCCTCGCTCAGTCTCTCAAGAGCCCCAGTCACAGCCTTCATTGACTTGATTGATAAGATCACAACATCGTTGGCAAAGTCAAGATCAGTAAATCTTTTTTCACCAACGGACACCCCACAGCTGCTGGACCCCACGACCCTGCCCAACACCCAGTCCATACAAGCATTGAACAGAGTAGGAGCAAGAACACACCCCTGCCAAACCCAGAATCAACTGGGAAGAATGCAGAGGTTTTTCCTTCACTCTGTACAGCACTAACAGTACCAGTGTACAGGCCAGCCATGACGTCCAGCAACTGTGGGGGGATCCTGTGAAGTCTCAGAATGTCCCACAGGGCAATTTGATCTGCTGAGTCAATCGCTCTATGAAAATCGCCAAAGGCAACAAAAAACCTCTGCCGACAGGGACTACAAGTCTCGTTTTCCAGTCAGTTGAGATGAAGCCTGACTCCCAAAAGGAAGCAAAGATTGCCTGCAATGCCAGGAGGACAGCTTTAGCACCAGCCTGGAGAAGTTCACCCCAGATACCACAGATCCCTGTGGCCTTCCCTACCCCCAACTGATTCACCACCCATGCAATCTCAGTGAAGTTGGGTGGTTCACAGCTGATCGGAGGATCAGCCTCAACAACCGTGGACCCAGAGATGTCCAGCGTCCTAGCCGGAGGATCAGCTTTAAACAACTGCTTAAAGAAGTCGGCCCAGCAGGTCACAACAGCAGTGTCATCCATAAGGACTGTTCCATCACCTGCCCTGACTGCAAGTCTCCAAGGAACAGATTCAGCTGTATGTAAAGCTTCCATTCCTCTGTAAGCAGGACATGGGTCACTAGACCACAGATGGTGTGTCACCTGCTCACAGATTCGTCTTACAAATGCCTCCTTATCTGCCCTCAGAGCCCACACAGCCGTCCGTCTCAGTTTCCAGTACAGACTGGAGTTGCCACCAAGTCATGTGCTGCGACTCCTCTCGATAATATCCAGGGTGCTCTGCTAGATGGAACACCTTCTTCTGGGAACACCAGCAACACCAACCCTCAGCAACCTTCAGGGTCTTATCACAGAAGGTGTCCCACATCACATTACAGTTAGCAGTCACGCCCATGTCTTCAAGTTCCTCACACAAAAACTGCATGCAAACTCATCAGAATCAGCCTGATCTTGGAATCTGGCCAAGTCCAGCCTCATTCTCCGAATAGGTGGTAGCCTATTGGACCTAAGCTGAATCTTAAGAGTAGCAACAACAAGTCTGCGGTCAGAATTCACAAACTGGGCACTTCTGTAGACCCTGCAGTTCTGCAGGATCCTCCAGCGACTGTCCACGAGGATGAAAGAATGGGTTGTTCTGAAGAGTTCAGTGAATTTAAGTGTGGTAATGTCATAGGATGCCACCTTTGCAATAAGTTAGCCCGTGAAATTGCTTCCAGGAAATCAGCTACAAAGTGGCAGACCACGTAAAGTAATAAAGCAGGGTCGCCGAGTGCTGAGGCGCATTGTGCATAAAGGTTGCCCATGCTCTGTTGACTCAATAACTGCAAAGTTCTACTTCAGCTATTTATGCTATTTAAAATCAGTCATACTACAGAAAATATCAAGGTATAAGGGAGCATAAACAGAAATAAGTGATGGAAAAATATGGCTTTGAAACTCTATAACAATTCAACTCAGAGGTTTGGTTCCAAAGCCCTGTTTCTTCCATTATTTTTACATAATAAAACATTAAAAAATCTGCTAAAGTGTATACTCAAACTCTACAACTAATCACTAACATTTAAAACGTATCATTATTAGAAAAAGCAGCAACATGTGCAAATCAGTCCTATTATAGTGCAACTGATACCATTAGTACCCAATTGCAATACATCATAGAATCGCATTTGTATTTGAGCGATTTTCAGTTGAAGAAGAAAAGCACTATGTGACCTACAAAGTGATATGGTCTTATCGAGAAACTCTACTTACATGCAAAAACAGCTATCCAAGTGAACAAATCATTCCAGTTCTTTTCAGTGAATTGGTCGATCTGGTTTGTATGCAAAAGAATCAGAAAAGTAACTTTTTGTACATCGAGGCATTGCACAGGTTTCTGGTTGTAAAAATCTGAAAGTATTTGACAAATTAGGCTATCATAAAAAAACACTTTTTTTGTAATTGACTTACATTTGATTTTGTAAACCGTCTGTAGCTATGTTACCTTCACTGCCCCTCCGCAAACGGTAATCCATTGTATTCATGCTGTGTGCATGCCCGGCTGCAGCTCACTGCTCCCAACTAAGGATCTCTAAAGGAACGCTTCATGAACCATTTGCTGTATTTTCTGACCCCACTAGTTGGTGCTCTTGGTTTACTTTAGGACCTGATTTGAGCACCATCTAGTGGGGTCAGAAAAGATAGTAAATGGTTCATGGTGTGTTATTTTGGCCATCACGGCTCTCGGCAATTGACAAGTTAGCGAGTTTGGCACGTTCAGTTGAAGTGGTTCGTAGGCAATTCTAGTGAGACTCATAAGACCCATAGGCAGTAGAGTAGCTAGACATTCTGGGCCCCCTGAAAAAATGTCACCTTGGGGTCCTCGGCCCCCATACATTACATAACTTTATGTATTCAAGGGCCCCTGTAAAGTGCTAGGCCCCCTGAATCTGTCAGGGTATCCATGCCTCTCCGACGCCCCTGCCCATAGGAGATGTTTATGATATGATTCCATTGGATATGCATATTTTTTCCCTATTTTTCCCATTGGATATATGTCTTTTAGTGAACACAAGGTTTTTCAGGAACATATTAGCAGTACTGACTGTATAAGTTTTAAAAAATATGTAAGCCTGGCTCACTGCCCCCTAAATATTTTTCAGAAATGTTTGGCCAAAATGGGAAAATACAAACAATTATAGTGAAACTAAGGGCTCTAAAGTCTTAAATGTGAGAATAACCAATTACAGAGAGAGAAAGAAGGTCCTTAAAAATACAGCTGGCTGTTACATATCACAAGTGAAAGATCAATAAAATGCCTGTTTATATTCTGAATGAGAAAATGAGAAAGAATTTCTTCACTCTGTAGGTTTTGGGGTCCGAATGTTGTCCCTGATCTTTATGTGTGGAGTTTGCATGTTCTCTCCATGTAGTTGAAGTTTCCGGCAGATACATTGATTTCCTCCCATAGTCCACAAACATGCACTTAGATGAACTGGCACCTGTATATCCATTTATCTGGGGTTTTCAACTGCCTCGTGTTCTGAGCTGCAAGGGGTAGTCTTCCGGCCCCCTATGACCCTCTTCTGGATGAAGGATTGGAAGATGGATGGATGTGGAGCACAGAAAATATATGTCCATATATTAGTAGAACAAGAGCATGTATAATTACCACACAATAAATGATTTATTGGGATTAAAATGGTCGGTAATAAAACATGTAAAACTACTAAGAATTGTAACAAGAATAGTGTCTGGATCAACCGACATTCCATATATCATTTCAAGCTATTTCTATCAGTATCTCGTTCAATCTTACACTTCTGTACTCTGTTCAAATCAGAGTTTAGAATGCGGCAGAAAAATAACATGGAAATTCATTCTTGGCCGAAGCTGAGCGGACAGGCACTGGCAGATGTACACAGAGAGGGAGCCAGGCTTGCCCACAGGCATGGAGAAAAGCCAGAACATGAGCTGTTTGTCTTGGAATCTCACCCGTATGGGCTGGAGAGGCAAGGGGCTGCGTCTAGCAGACAGATGGCTGAGTATTGACTTAAAAGTCCACCAGACTCCCCCTTCATCTATGGAAAGAGCAGCAGAGGTCAGTCTTTGTGCAAGCCTGCAAGGCACGTCCATCAAAACAGCCTTAAAACTATTCTCTCATTGAAAACACCACACATTTCCAAAAGGAGGTTTTATTAAACTGGAACTTTGGAGGTCCCAAAGCTCTCAATAAAAGCATCAAGTGAGACACAACTGGACTTAGAGAACCTTACACTTGGTGATGTTGACAGTAATTTGTATTGCATATATGCAATATTGTGGCACCAAACGGCAGTAATTAAGCATTCAACTCGGAAGGAAAATCAAGAATAATAACACAATAAATACCCTTTCTTTGCACACATATTGCTATTGATAAAATAGCATTTTCAGAATGACATGCATTATTTCAAGGAGATTCTCTGAAGAAGGAAACAGATGCACTACTGCCAGCAGAGGGAGGCCTGAAGCCACACATCACACAGGCAATTCAACATCAATGATCCAAGAATGTAACCTCAGTGTATTTCACTTGATTTTTCATTTAGTTGCCATGTAGCTTCTAGCCATCCAAAACAAAAAAACTGCACGGAATGTTGCTTTCATATGTGCTTCGTTTTACCCTTTAAGTTTCTCAGCAGGCTCTTGTGGTCTCTGTTA
Source organism: Mormyrops boulengeri (assembly GCA_026781065.1). Lineage (NCBI taxonomy): Eukaryota > Metazoa > Chordata > Actinopteri > Osteoglossiformes > Mormyridae > Mormyrops > Mormyrops boulengeri. The sequence continues at coordinate 14,526,482 of JAODLD010000046.1, forward strand.
ATGCCAAATTGCCAAATGCCATGGGCATTCGGATATATAATATTACCAGATCTCCTGGACCAGTACAAAGGAAGATTGTCTGGCCCCCATGGGAATGTGCTAGCAGGAAGCACAAGGACTGTTTGGGGTTACTAAATATTAGGGCAACATTATTGACCTTTACATAACAAAACAAACAAAAGTTTTTGCCATCATGTAATGATTAATTCATTCAATACAATAGCAGGCAGACCCTAAAATACAAAGGCTATATTAAATACATTGAAATGAATTGATTAAAGCTTCGTTGTGAGACTTTTTTGCTTGGAACTGGTGGAAATCCACTTAGACTTGAGTTTTTGGAGGATGTTGCAGTTCTCTACCGTATTGTTCAGTAGCTAAGTGTGTATGCTGAGTTTATTTTCCACAAAATGCTTAACTAATTAGGCTTAGTTAGGCTGCCATCCATTTATGTCAGCTGGAACAAAAACATATAAAAATGAATTGCATGCAGAAGTAACAGACAATTTTATTGAACAATTCTGAATACTGTTGATGTGGCCTGGTGGAATTTATTTAGAGACATTTCTACATTAATGCCAACATTCTTAATGTTATGAATTACTTATTGCGGTGAAATTCTTTTAGTTTAACTTAAAAGAAGTGTTGGCTAAGTTTTTTTTTCTCTTCAAAATAGCCTTAATATAATTGATTATGTGTATTAAAGTATATGAGGCTTCTTACATAGTCTGACACACTTGAGAATTCATGCATAGAAAAAAACGTTTTTACTACTCAACCACAGTTGTTTAATCAGAAGTCATATAGCACAATTTGCAGAAGTCCGTGTTTATAGAATGTTTCTGTGAAAGTTCAGTGAAAGCTCAAAAGCTGCATAAATCATTTTAAATTTCAGCCTATTAATTCTGTTATATGGCCAAGAAACAATAGTTACATTATTTAACGAGACAGCCGAAAACTGGCCAGCCGTAGTGCATATAATAATTACATCAACATTTTATTTCATTCACTGTAATCAGGGGGTCTCTGATGAACTTTTACAAGCTGAATAAAATTATTATTAGTTATTATTAGTATTAGTTGAAAATAATAATTAGCACCCAGAGAAATCTGCGTCATATTAGTGGCTTTCAAATATGCATCATAAATCATTTGTGAGTGACACGGCCAGGTGTGCGGGGGCACCGTGCCCGGCAAAGCGCTACCTCGAGATGACAGAACAGCTCCGTTCACTCGGGTAACACATGCAGAATGCACGCAGTAACCTGCATTGTTTCCACCACGAGACACACCTGTCACTTCATCTGTCTCGTATTTGGCAATGTGGCCAAGGATTTGCGATAATATTTATGCGGCAGCACGCACATAATATCTGATGCTTATTTAAAAGCCCCCACCTGTGATTTGATTCTATTTTTGTGTATATGAGTACTATGGCTTTATCTAACTGTGACAGGAAACAAGAAAATGTGCATAAGTGGGTAGTTAAAAAATATAAAATAAAACATTTATTTATAAAATAACTTGTCTTAATACATATCATAGAGGTTTTTAAAGAAAATATTGTAGAGTTGGCGAGCTGCCTTCCACTAGCAGAGGTCATTAACATCTCTCAGCATGCTCCGCTCGAGTTGTAAGTAACCCTTGTCTGCTGTCATTCCACATAATTGTGCCGTGTACCTGTGTGTGTCGCATGAGCAGTTACCTGAGTTGTGTATGATCCTTGCCTTATCCTCGCGTTTCACTTGGGTAATGTGTAACTCCCCACTGTGTTGGCAACTTGTACTTTGTAATGGGACCTCCCCACGTTTCCCTGTCCTTTGAGTTTGTGTATGCTGCTGTGAAATAGCTGCCATTGTGTGAATCCTTTTACAAGCCGATAGTAAAGCTGCCTTGCTTTTTGCTCACTAAGCCAGAGCCTGGGTCTGCTGGCCATTAGACTTGTGTCAGAAGGTGGATGCCAACAATGGCCCCACTGTCACTACCAGGAACCTGGGTGAGTGTGAGCTTAGGGCTATCTCAACAGCCCAAAATCTGGCCGAGGGCGTGAGCAAGCTGAGGGCACAACAATGGTCAGCTAGCACTGCAAAGCTTGCGCTGAGAGCAGCCCCACTCGCTAACTTACCAGTAGGAAGCGGCCCGTTCCTGAAGTACAGCAGGGAGTAGCAGCCATGGAAGCTCTTAGAGATCCAGCTTGAGCTCATGGCAGGAAGCAACTCCTGGGATGAGCAGAAGGCAGCAGTGCTGGTCTTGCGCTTGAGGGTGATGCTCTCCAGGCCCTCCTAGACATCGCCTCAGAAACCCGCTTCAGCTTGCCTAACCTGAAGGCTGCATTGAATCAGCAGTTTGGGAGCAGTGGAAGGGAGCAATGGAGAAAATCAAGGGATCTCAGGCGTAACAGCCGGGCCCTGCAAGGAATTACGGTTCCCCTAGCCTCCACAGTGCAGCCCAGCTCAGGGGAGACACAGTCACCCCAGACCCAGGCATTTTGCCCTCAAGCCTCCCCTACCAGCCCCCCAGACCACAGCCTAAGACCATTTTGGTGACCGAGGAGGGCGGGAGTGCTGGGAGCTCTGACCATTTTCCTGCCAGAGAGAGGTTTCGGTGCACCAGCTGCAGGGATCCCCGGCGCAACCAACAGCAGCAGCAGGCTAAGGCACGTTGGAGGGGCAGCTGACCCAAGAGCGCTGCAAGCTACACGTGGAGTGGGAGCGGAGCCAACAGGACCAGGAGCGGCTGCTTGAGTCCGTCCAGACCGTGGAGCAGCAGAGAGGGGGGCTGGCCGCTTGGGAGAGCCAGCATCAGGCTGCAGAGATGCCACTGCTCAGCCATGAACAAGCGTGCTGCTCCTTGGAAGCCCAGCTGGCCCAGGAATGTTGTGAGTAGGATGAGAAGTGGGAGCAGTAACAGCAGGACCTGTATCAGCTGCGTGAGTCTGGTGCCAGGCTGGAGCAGGAGCCCCGCAAGCTGGAGGAGAAGCAGGGGAAACAGCCCAACAGCAGGGGGCCCCTCAAAGCCACGCAAGTCCAAGCCATCCTGTTTCCTCAGTCTAACCAGCACCTGGTAGTAGCCCGGCTCCACCAGTGGTTTCCAGCTTCCCAATGCTCGTTAATGGCCGGCTTTCATGACCTTTGCTGGAGAGGGCGCACTAGCGGCTGCCACCAGACCACTGGGACTTGATCCGGAGTTGAGGTGGGGACTGGTTGTAGTGGTTGCCAGGATAGTCGACTCTTGAGGGAGAAGCTGTGTAGCATCGGTGAGCTGCCGTCCATTAGTGGAGGTCATTAACATTTCCCAATGTGTACCCAATTGTCATGTGAGCCCTTACCTGTGTTGTGTATCTCCCCATAACGTGTGCAACTTGTAGTTTGTAATGGGACCTCCCACGTTTCCCTGTCCTGGGAGTCTTGGTGGTATTTGTGTATGGTGTAGTGTAATTGCTGCCGTTGTATGAGTGCTTTTAATGGCTGATAATAAAGAACCCGATGTTTTGAAGATGCTGCCTCACTCTTTGCTCACCGCTCCGGAGCCTGTGTCTGCTGGGCGTGACACAACCAGCTGGAATATCAGCTGAAGAATGAAACGTTCCTCCTGATCGATGGACATTCTGATGGACTGATTAGTGAGAAAATCAATGTTTACCTCAGTTGTTAATATTACATACAGAGTTCCAGTTCTCCACACAAACTTTCAGCTCAGACCATGTTAAATGTTTACATGACACAAATATTAAAACTTCAATGTTACCTAGATTTGAAAAATAAAATATTGTTTTATCAAATAACAAAAATGTTTGGCCATGAAAATTAAAAGCATAAATGAAGATGCAAATATATAAACAATGCCATACTGTCGGTTATTTGCAACACAGTTAAACATCCATTGTAATTTCCTATAGCACTAAACACTCTATTACCCCATGGAATGTTTATGAGTTCTTGCAAGAAAGAAGTCTGAGCATCTACTTCTGGCTGACACACATGTAGAAATATATATACTTTGGGAGTGAAAGTTAGGCTGCAAATCATCATTATAAACATGTTCCATCTGAAGAGCTGAAGGTACAGAGCGTTCTGGATAAATACACAACACTAATGAAGTTTACCTTTGACCCATAAAAAGTGCTTCTATGCATGGTAACTATTTTCAAGAAACACCCCAAATTCCCTAAATATCTTCGGTTTAGGCTGAATGTAAATTGTTCCGTTTTACACAGTTTATCATTTGTTTAAAGTCGCTTGAACATGGCTTCAAAAGTCGTGAAGAGATTTCAGAACAGATGCAACAGAAAGGATATTGTGTTCAAAAGGACTTTTAAATCATTGTTAATGGAGCACAAAAAGAGTACGAAAGAGGCTGCAGCTCTGAAAGCAGAATCTTGTTGTGAAACAGCAGCTCATTTTCAGATTTCTGCTTTAAAAATACAAATATTTTCATAACTGCCATAATGTTGCTGAGAATTTAAGAAATAAATGTACAGCACAATTACATTAACCAGAAGAATCTCTCTTATTCTGTCTGTTCCTCAACTCACATGTTACATTGCAAAGATAATGTGTATTGTAAAAATAATGTTTATTATTACTGTAATTCTTGATACATTGTTTATACTGAATAAAGCAGTCTGTAAAAACTTGGTTTTTGACAAATATGCTGATTTTGTGCCCAAATCCTTCTGGACTACTGGCACGGCTCAGAGACTGCAGACTTATCCACACTGCATGGCTTTTCAGCCATAATTCACCTTTAAGATGGAAACAAATCTAGAACAAACTTTTATTGTTTATTTCCATTGTTCGGCTGTCTACTTAAAAAGTTGGAGAAATTTCATGCAAGTGGTATTAGATAGAGGCAATTTGTTCCCTGCCTGTAACCGGAAACCACCTGGTGATCTTCCACATAGGCCTATGTCTTGGAGCAGTTGTCTTTTGTGCAGAAATTCTACCTCTTAATTACAGAACATGGATTTTGGGCATTTGCCTTCCTTTTTTATGATCATCTATATATACAGCAAGTTTCTGTTTTGCTATTCAAAGCTCTGCCAGAAAAAGTTGTGTACCCAAAATTAATTTAAATGTAATAATTATTCTTAATATATTAGGTATAGTTTTACTATAACAAAAACTTTTTTGATTCACTTTAAGTCTGTTTTGTTATATGGTATTTTAAATTCGTAATTGCACATGACATATGTAGGCATATCTTTCTCTATACTTACGCAGTAACTATTCAACATTTATTATGTTTTTAGGACTAGGTTTGCTAGCAACATTTGACATAAACACTCATGCAAACAATTTGCACGCTTGGTCCCTTGAGCTTTCAGATTACGTTCTGCCAGCAAAAGTGGCCTTTACATAGATATGCTAGGAAATTTTTAAACGTTAATGGCTTACTTTCACAATAAGTCTTCCTTTTGCCTAAGCACACTAGCAGATGAGCCTGCATCAATGGGATTCTAGGTATTTCTCTGAAGTTCACTCTTTCAACTGGAAGCTTGGACTGAGCTACAGCTGAAGTGCTCCACATGCCTGTGGATGGCTATTTATCAGGTCACTTGAAAGTTGGCGTTTCCCTAAAGAGGGACGTATTCCCATAATAAGGATCCCAACCAATATAAAAACCATCCTCAGACGTTTAGATAGACTCACCATTGGAGGCAAGTTTTTTGGGATTTAACCCCCATATTTCTTATTTCCACAAAATGTCATTAATGCTAAAGTCAAGATATGGAAAATTCTTTTCATGGATGATCATGTGGAATGTGCAGCAATTACAATGTGGAGATGGACAGTATGCAAACCTTTCAAACAGAGATTAAACAAAGAGCTTCATTAAAATGTTACAGATTCTTCAGACTGTGTGAGCCTAACAGGTATATGTATGAGGTATCTATATGAGGTAAAACCACTCAATTAATACAGGTCCTTCTCAAAAAATTAGCATATTGTGATAAAGTTCATTATTTCCTGTAATGTACTGATAAACATTA
>JAODLD010000046.1:14546436-14558504 GCA_026781065.1 Mormyrops boulengeri
CCCCCCCCCCCCCCCCCCCCCCCCCCCCCCCCCCCCCCCCCCCCCCCCCCCCCCCCCCCCCCCCCCCCCGGAATCCTGGCATTTAATAAAAGTCAGCATATCTGAAAGGATCCTCATTATAGGTCATGTGAGCCATTTCAGGGCACCTAGCTTAGGACAGCGGTGGAGGAATGCAGAACTGTGAAGGTGAGGCAGGTCTCAAGATTCTCATTGAATATGGTAAGAACATCATAATTACAGACACTTATACAGGATGATCCTGTTCCTTGGAAAAATTATGGCAGAAACTTGGCTTTAATGAAGTGTCTGGAAATCAGTAAGTTGTGCATTCCATTCCATGGAATGCACAACTCCCTGCTTAGTCTGGCCCACTTTCTCAACATGCTTTTTTTTTACCTCCTTACAAATATGCAATTTGAGAGGTCCATTCCAACGTGTTTCATGAAAACAGTCATTTGGGAGAACCATTATACTCTGAAACAGGCCCAATATTTTGCCCCTGAAAGACTAGTCCGACAGGTGTGACGTCACATGGCATTGGTATAGCATTTCCGCTGAGCCTTCAGAAGTCTAGCAACAATCAGAACTTAATATGTCCTTCTTGATGCATATTTCAACAGAAGGTCTCATGAAAGATCTATAGAAATTAAGCAGAACTCATCTATACCCATCTGCTTCTAATAATCGGCTCCAAAATGCAAAATAAATTTCAGATGTGGATTCTGTTCTCTGAGAATTGGTACTGCAATCTTCAAAGACACCCAAAAGAGAAGTCTGCCACAGCTTAATCATTTTATGGAATGATTATACAATCCCACGTAATTATATCATTACAGAGCACAGCATACATTTCACAGGAAAATGTTTTAAGTAGTCATCATAGTAAAGTGCTTACAGTATTGACAGTGAATAAGCAACTGAAAAAGCCTCTAAAAAAAAACAAAAACAGGCAGGTGCTATAACGATTATGCTTATTTATATTGCTTGATGAAAATATTTCACATTGATAACATGATGTTTCACAATGAGATTTTTGTCAATCAATTCAGTTACTATAATAGTCTATTGAATTGACTATTTAGATACTCTGGTAGATGGCAAACCTGGGGGCAGTGATTGGGGGCAACATGTTGCCAGCCAATTAAGCCTCTGTGCCTGTGAGAAGGTCACTAAATTGAGCCCGGCCTCAGCAGAATAGTCACATGTTCATGGGACCTTGAGCAAGTTCCAAAGCCTTCAGCTCCTTGGGCACCACAAGGGGGCTGTCCCTTTGCTGCAATCCCCCAAGCTTGCTCTCACCTGGTGGGAGACCAAGATGGGCCAAAACAATGAGAGAATTTCCCACCAGGGATTAATAAACTATCACTATTCTATTCTATTAACCTACCCATATGATCAATGGGTTATCACTTTAATCACGTTTAAATGAATGACATGACAAAAAAAAGAACTTTGTCTATTGATAGTTCTTACCACACATTTTTACCAATAACCTGTAGAAAGTAATCGTAAATGATAAAGCAATACTAAGCAAAAGTAACAGGATACAATTGCATTAGTGTTAGTCTCCGACAGTCAGCAATCTGAAGCCCTTCCAGAGGAGAACAGTTAAAAAAGTGAACCATCAAGGTGGAGTCAATAGATTGGTATAAACAGTAGGTACTGTAGGCCTTTAAGGAACGTGTGAAGTGAAGACAAGGTGACTCCGGTGTTGCCGGTGTCATCTGGCAACAGTGAAACGGCATTTAGGCTACAAGCAAGGGCTAAAGACAGCTTTTGCCAGTAAAACAAACTGTATGCTAAACTGTACACTTCAAGAATGAGGATCACACAACAGTAACCCTGCAAACTCGTCAAAAAGTGAAGGTTTAAGGGAAAGGCATATGGTAAACTATGTACTCCATATACTGCTGTATTTGTTAGTTGTAAATTACTGCCATTAACGACAAGATTTCTTATTTGATTATTACAGTAGATTAATGTGTTGCTTTGTAAATGGGATAAATGCTACACATTTAATAGTGTTTTTCTAACCCATGATTGATCCAATATCAACAACTACAAAGCCAAGATAAAGAAAATCCAGTATTATGAATATTATTTTTCTTTTGGGAAATGGTTGCTGGTTTCTAGTATTGCAAACTCAAAAACACAGTATCATATAAGATACTTTAAGAAAAAGATTTAAAGCATTTATAGCCTTATACTGAGCCACAGAAAATTCCACCGCTCTCTAAATTGCCTGTAGTGTGTGTTTGCCCTGCAATTCGATTCAGGATATACTACAGACTTATGGCATATCCAGCTTGGGATGGACTACCCTAGGTAACGATATGGGCCGATATCCTATAACACAGAATATTTCAAGAATTGTTGTATTTAATAAAGTTGTTCAATTTTACAGCATGTTCATTAAATATTTGGGGGCCAAAGGTGAAATAGCGACATCCTCAACGATATCTGCATAAACGTCCAGTGACATGAATTTAAAGAGATATACTTTTTTTGTCAGTCTTGTGCTTATAGGCTTAAAACAAAAAGTTGCGCCCTGCAGGAAATGGTCATTTAATGATTGATTGTGCCTTTTATGGCCCAGTTGTATTTATTCATTGTTGTAATGCCAGAATTTTCTTTTGGGATTATAACAGTTTCTTTCTATGTATTGCAATAAATGAATGAATGAAAGTATGAATGAATTGGATTGGATTGCTAGATATTGTGTGTAGAGTTGAGAAAATGATTAATTGATAATCATTTAATCATGTGATCAGGTGATCAACTAATGGATTAGTAAGGGCAAAACACAGGGTTTATAGAAAAGGCTCAGAGGGGGAATACATATGGTTTTGGGACCGGTCCAATGCCAAGTATTCCATAAAGAATAATCCGATAAGTGATTTGTGGGAGCTGCCATCTTTAAGCTCCACCATTCATAGCCCGCTGACAGCAGCTGATAATAACGGCAACATGAATTGTTCAACAGTGGCCCCCAGTTACTGATCAAGGTACCTTATATGCATGCCGATCTTCAGGTTATTCAAATTTTACATATTAGTTATACATTGGTCACGACAATAGCCAGAATAGAGAAAAAACACTTTACCACCCACCACATACTATACTACCGTAGCATCAATGTACTAGCTAGCTAGCATAATCATTCACGAGTTGCATTAGATGCAGAGCACCTTACTGAAAAAAGAAAAATATGAATTTATGTTTTTATATGTATTCAAGATTATTTCATTAAGTGTCTGGCTTGTGATTAGCAAAAACAGTGCCATATAGAAGTCACAGAGGGCCAAAATTACCTGAGCTTCAGATGGGTCCACCAAATATTACACACTGTACCAGATGCTGAACACATCATTCTAAAAGGACCTGTCTGATACTCACCGTCCATTAACAGCCATCAGAATGTTGAAGTAGCTTTTATTAAAATTTGGAGTCTATTAATTAACACAAAACATAGGTATATAAAGGGTACTCTGTCATCCCATATCATTTTGAAAATATATCAATATATTGTAATGAATTTGATACAACTCCCAGCCCTATTAGAGAATACATCACTCTCCATGTGGTAAATGCTTGTGTTCTGCATTCTCCAGAGCAGCAATATATAGCACATTGAGAGCACACAAAAGTAAATTGTGTGTACATTTTAAGGATTACATGAGCTTGAGTTAGTATTTAGTGGGAATCCTGTTAAACTAAATTGTACAAACAATTTAAGACATCGTACCCACAGGGGGAAAAAAAACAACTCTGTGGTTTTCCTGGGCTCTGTCTGTGTGCCATAAGTGTATTTGTCACAGTTTGCTGTGTTGTGTCACAGAAAGTGCTGGTCATAGTGAAAAATAAATGGAATAGAAATATTTAGACAAATATATCAATTATATAAATGACACTTTAAGACATGGCCATTAACCCTAATTGGTGGGGACAGATTCTACAAATTGGCATATAAATGAAATGTGCAATACATAAATATAGCTACATTTCACAACTTGGACTCACTGCACCTTTATTGGCTTTTACATTTCCAGTTGATCCATCCAGTACTTCTAGAAATTGTACAGGTTGGTGAGTGTGTGAGGAGTAAGGATTAGATGGGAGAAGCAGGTGACAAGGCTGTGCGGACCTCCTTTTATAGTTTAAAAACACCATGAGGTTCACAAAGTGTAGAAAATCTCTGTTTAAAATGACCAAAGCAAAGAAGCAAAGACCTGCCGTTTCGGCCATATTTAACATGCTGATGAGTGTACTTTGTAATGCGCAATACGGCATTTTGATAGTATTTTCACATTTTCAAAATACCTTGATACCATTTTACCATAATACTGACCAAGTTTACGAATTTCACTACACTGCTTGTACAGTACTTGTGTTGCAATACATCTGCCCTCTGCTGGTTTGGTTGAATATTATGTCTGTACATATGTGCCAAGCCAGTTGCGTCTGTGGCCACAGACAAATGTAGCAAGTTCTGCGAAACTGAAATTTGAACTAGGTGTAACACACCAGTGTTAATGCTGCTGGGTGATGATGTCATTAAATGCAATTTATGCAGCAAAACGGAGAAAAATGCAACCACACACAAAATTTTTCAGCTATTTTTATTGCCAGTTATCGATGTCATTGATTACTTGTTGCAGCCCTGGTATTGTCCCACAAGAGTTCTAAATGTTTTAGAATTCAGCTAAATGTACCCTGCAGGAAAACATACCTAAGCATGGGCAAGTATGCCTTTTGACAAAATGTAACCCAACAGACAAAATGTCTTGGTCAAATACGATTAATGGGTCAGTAACCAGTTGTGATAGCGTGAATACCGTTTATTTGTCTTTAAGTTGCCAACATTAACAAAACCGCATACAGTGAAGTAAAACGCAGTTGTTTTGCATAATGTACATACATTCCTTACAACAGTAAGCCAGGCCATACTATAGTTGTTCTCATGGTTATCAAATATGAATACCATTGCATCATTATTGAAAAATTGTGAAGTAATGTACCCATTTCAGAGACAGGAATTGTATTAAAGCATTAAATGGCTAAGAAAGACATGCGCCTTTCAAACCCCAAAGCCATGTGGACCGCACCAAATAACATTTACATTCCGCTGCCCCTGGTCTTATGAAAAGGTCTGAGGCTTAAAATAATACCAGGGGAGTGCATGTGCTCAAATTAAATACAATACATAACTGCTGCACCAATTCATTTTAAGCAACATTAGAGATGGTACACATTGGAGTAATAAGTGTTTTGGATTATAATGTGCCAAGCCAAGAAATAGCTTAAATACCTGCAAGTCATTTATGAGCTAATTATTGCGCAAATTGACCTGTGTGCATGGGGCATTGTACTGTAAATAAGCAATGAGTGACCTGCACACGGCTAGAGAAATGAAACCCAGCTGGCAGTATAAGGTTAGTGGTAAGTCCTACCCATTCAGGCCTGCACCATCACTAAGTCTCCGCTCTTATGAGTCTTTGTACTTGAAATCTCTCCTATGTTGAACGTCAGACAGCTCAAACCTCCATGCCAAACCACCATGTTCTAAAATTAACCACATACATAACACAATTCAGTTTTCTTTCTTTACTTTCACATTTTGACTATAATAATGATTGTTACAATTATTATGCACAAGAAGATGAACATAGCATGCAAATATCTGCTGTACGAAAACATTTTTTTCCCTAGGGATGAACTGTATAGAAATAATTAAATATACTGTAGCTATTACATTGGTAAACTGGCATAATTTGATGGCAGTTGTCAGAAATAAAAAGTTTCAAAAAATATTAAAAGTAAAAAGGCCAAAAGGAAACATTGATACCCACACTGATGAATATTATAGTGCAGTAATAATTTCTTTAGTGTTTAAGATTATAGTGATTAATGCTTAAAGTTATCAATTTACTGTTATTTTGTTGCCTGACAACAAAAGCTAAGAAAGACAGACATACTCGTAGCTAGTAAATGATAAACGGGCACTAGATTCACTAGACCAATGATTTCACCGAGAGTAAAACTACCGTTTCTGAGGTTTAAGAAAACCAGTGTTGTAAATCTTTCAAATAAGATGCTTAACAGCAAAATGGGAAAAGTAACCCACGTGATCATTACATTTTTGAAAGCATTCTGTACGCATGCACACAGACGCTGAAACGCACATACGCATGTTGACAAATCTGCTGACTAATCCTGGACAGGATTCAAATGCTGTTCAGCACCCACCATGATCTTGTAAAGTGAATCTGTTATTCATTGGAAATAAGAAAAAAAATATAACACGAACAATTCTCTACAAGGGTAAATCTGTAAATATATATCTATATTTAAAAGAAAAAATGACAAAGTTTTGGGTTGTTTTGGTTGTGCAAGTTCTTACAATCAATAATTGGCAAAAAGCTGATTATTTGAAGACCGTCTCAAAAGCTGGACACTTGTGATTTCTCATCTTCTTCATAGCCTTTTTGAACTCCTTGCTGGTTTTGTCCCATTTGTGAATACCAGTCAGCAAATACTGCTTGTCCACCTTGCGGCCCATGATCAGGTAGGTATTATGTGGGTTATCCAACTGCTGGCAGGGGCAGTCGGCCCCATTCTTCAGGTAAAGCACCAGTTTCTTCAAGTCCTTTTTCTTCATGTTCCCCAGTTTAATTGACCTCTTCTTCTTCTGCAGAATCACCTTACGATCTGAATTCTCCTTTTTTACTTCCTTGATCTTGGTCTTGATGGCTATAAAATCAGAATCAGATACATAAATATTAGTTAATAGTGATGAATGATCTAATTAAAGTTTCTGGGAAGTCATGTTTACAAGTCTATTTTGTAATCCTGCAAATGATTTGAAGGTCCATGTTATCAGTATGGTCATTAATAAGTATTATTACGCATGAAATCAGTAGTGAGAAACTATCTCGGCTTAATCAGGATTACCTGGCTACTAGTTATTTTCAAAGGTGTAGTGATTTGTACACTGTAAAAATGATTTAAGGCAATTTAAACAAAAATATCTTGGAATTGAGTACAATTAACTCATATTTATTGTTAGAGTAACTAAATTAAATACAGTTGAGTACCTAATCCATTTGCTCATTTGAACTAAAACATTAAGTATTTTGCATGCATATGTGTAATTCATCTAAACTTATTTTAACAATGTATAAGTTAACTCAAATATACTTTCTAAACTCAAAAAATTCTGTTAAGTTCATATAACATCCAATCTTTGCACTTTATGTGAATGTTCAGATTACTGGATTACTGCAGCACATTCTAAAGGTTTTATTTGGAAAAAAATTAAATCCCAAGACAAAAGCCAGTTATTTTGTAATAATATGAATTCAACGTAGAGAAAACTGCAACTAATTTGTATTACATCACAGCTACTTGAAATGATGCAAAAATCTAAGTACACTCCAATCTATAAATTCAGTTGTGAGTTGGTTTAATTCATGAGAATGAGTGACCTCATTTTTTTTGGAGCATTGACTGAAGTTAACTTACTTCTTTCATTATGATATGCTGTTAGGTTTTACGGTGTACAGTAATCTGTTCTCTTGGTGAGCAAGAAAACACAATCAATTCTGACATGGCAAACATTTATATCACCTCCCAGATTATGGTAAAATTACACAGCTTCAAAAAACCATGAGCAAGAGAAAAATTATTGGCAATCTGTATTCAGGGTGAGAATGTCATCACGACACTTCCATGAGACACGTCAACCTTGCTGATTATTATTTCTTTGACATTCGTTAATCACACACCACATATGAAATACATGGCGGTTCCAAGTGCTTAACATGCTCCTGAAATGGCTGGTTCCAAAGCCAGAACCAAAAACCTGACAATAAAAAAATAACAACATCTGAACCAGGGGAAAAACTAAATTGATATATAACATGTACGCACATCATTGAGCAATACAGTGTTCTTTGAAGCATTTTGCTCTTATTTCTTTTTCCACTTAGTACATTGATATAATGTAACTTAACTGTATCAAGGTAATTTGGGGTTTTTACAATTCATATGAAGACATAAATGGGTGACTGGCAAAGGTTAACTAAAAATGATTTAGAGGAAAATTGCTTTAATTCAGCAAATTCATGGCAAGAAATAGTAAAACTTAAAAAGGATTCCAGCAGTGTTGCGCATTAAGACATCACATCACAGACTTCCTATCCGCAAAACACAAGCCATATGCCAGACTGTTGCCAGTATGCCACAATAATGATTATGAATATTCTATTTTATAACCTGGCGGGGAACCATCAAAGTCTTATTCTGCAAGACAGTCTTAATTTCTCATGTTGTACTTTAATTAATGGGAAACCACTTTTATCAGAATGTCCATGATACATTGGTACTACCCACTGATCCATTCACTGAAGCACATTACAAGGATTATTTAGTTACTTGGCTGATTCCATTATCTGTAACAATTTAAACAACTTTCCTCATGGGTGAAAGGTAGGCTCCATATCTTCTTTTTGTTTAAATAAACCTTAATTATGCTTATTCATGGTTTAAAAAAAAAAAAAAACCCACCAGCAAGCATATCACTCAGTATGGCAAGGTTATCTTGGGCCATGCTTAGAAGAGAATTAAGTCACATAATCCTGAAAGGCAAAGGCCATATTCTGTCAGGAAAAACAACAAAGGGAGTTTGATTGCATGGGGTAATCAGTGGCAAAGCTCAGATGGACAGGTTCACAAAAGACTGCGGAAAGATTATACTGGGGGAAAACACAGAGGGGAAAGTGGGGGAGAGGCAGTATCCAGTATCCGCTTCGTTTCTGGGTCGGTGTGGATCTGTATAACACAAGGCCCTCTGTAGAGAAATCAGACAGGGCTATGGAGGAGGAAGAGGGATCTAGATAAGGTCTTCTCCTTGGAAAGCCAATCTGCCAAGCTTCCTCGCTCTATTCCCAGCACAGGAATGCTCCAAATTGCTTCTGTCTGCACAGTGCATCTCCTGGGGTAACATGACCAGCTGTTTTCTCTTATAAGGCAATTAGAAAAGGATCAGTGGACTTCATTTGCCTTCATCTAAATACTCTGACAGAACACAAAGAAGATTATCTTATGAAACACCAGGGAGGGGAAAAATGCATTGTACCCATTATTTTTTCCCCATAAATTTCACTTTAAGATATCTGATCTGCTGTTGATATATGTAACAAGGAGTATGGGCATTATAATAGAGATTTAAACAAAATTCACTTTCACTTTATTGCTTTTCTATATATGACCAGACTTGATCTCAGTCCCCTAATATAAACTATAATCTTATTTCTACTTTCTCTTTAATCTGTCTCCAGATTTTACAGTCTCCCTCCAATTTGTCTTAATCTGCCTGGTCTTTCACTAAACTCTTTAACCTTCTAATCTCTTTATTCTCTTGCCCTTCTTTGCTGAAATGGTGTGAAAGTTGACCCTACGGTCTTCAAAGTACTTTTCTGTAGACCATAACTCTCCATTAAGAGTCCGGTAAATCTCCATGTCTGATATGAATAAGTCAAGTAGCTCCTTACTCTTACAACACACCAGTAGTTCAGGGTACAGCTCATTGACCCTCTTGTGAACCAGAGCCATTTTCCACCTTCCAAGGAATTTCTCCCAATTACCAAGCAGATTAGAAAGCCCCTGGGAAGCCAATAGACACTGTAAATCAGATTTATTGGCAATTATCCTTATTAAGCTTGATCAGCCTATATTTCTTGTCAGCACAGAGACCACAGTGCAACAAAATCCACTCTGTGCACCAATGAACTTTTGCTAATGACCTCTTTGGCAGGCAGAAATGGCAATAAACCTCTGCTCAGACTTAAAATTGTCTTAGTTTCATCTATCGTAGAATGTGAGTCCCAACTTAATTTTTGCTGACCTAAGTAGTTTCTTGTTCAGGCCAGTGAGGCAGTTTTTTTGTCCTACCTCTGTAGAAAGAAATGGATCTTAAAGGAACTGCAGCATTTCTGCACAGATCTAGGAACTTTGGGAACGATTCTCCAATTAAGCCAAAAACTAGCTTTTTTTGAGTTACACATATTCTCCCCTGATCAGCACAGTCATACCCACCAGGCATGGCTCGAAAAAGAAGGCATGGCCATGCAAGAAGTATAATTAATTCATCAAGCAAGAAAAGGGGGCTACGCCCTCCATGATTCCGGCAATTAGCAAAACATGGAACATGGACTATTTCATTTATATTGTAAAGCCAATAGAAATCTGCAGAAACCTTTTTATTTTGAAAATGAAAGCATGGTGATAGCTTACTATGACTATATTTGTTCATTCTCACTTTTGTTGAAGGATTCTCCTTTGTAAAATACAGTAAAATAGTTTTTGAATTTTGTGCAGAGCACATGACATTACCTTAGTTTTTAGGTATATTAATATTATGTAATAACTGATTTAATGATCTCTCAACCATTTTCCCCAAAGAAGCAGTACTCCTGCAGTTTTAACATCAAATAACTGCAAACTAGATGAAAGATTTTAAAAAACATTTTAACTTTACTTAATCCACAGTAGACAAGCCCAATTAGAATATGATGTGCATTCAATTCATCAATTGTTCTGTATCGTAAACTGTTTCATTTTGGAACCGATTAACGACGGATGCAAAAATTTTACTCAGTAATGTGATTCTGCTGTCAAACTAAATTTAAAAAATTT
This sequence comes from Mormyrops boulengeri, assembly GCA_026781065.1. Lineage (NCBI taxonomy): Eukaryota > Metazoa > Chordata > Actinopteri > Osteoglossiformes > Mormyridae > Mormyrops > Mormyrops boulengeri. Next base: position 14,557,132 of record JAODLD010000046.1, read on the forward strand.
CAGAACACTGATGTTACTGTAATGAGTTTGAGAGAATGACCCGTATCGTGTTTAAGAACAAACCCCATATACTAATGGGATAAGGTAGCTGTCAAATAAGATGTGCATGCTTACGCTTAATACACACTACATATTTTATATAAGATTTGACTTATACAAAAGCTTACAAAGTTTCCATTTACGCACAACTATATACTAATATGCACGCATTACGTTTACTTGTGCACACACACACACACACACACACAAACCTTAATTGACAGCTACTTTACCCCACATCCTACTTCAACATTTTCCTCCCTCTTCATCCAGAACAATTCTGTCAACAAGCAAATACGTGTACACCTAAACAATAGTTTTGGTCTAAAGGTTAGTATTATTAGTAGCATGAGCTGAAAGTTTAGAATGCAATGCTGCTAAAATAATACAATTCATTTTAATGCGATTTAAAATAATGCAATCAATGTTAAAAGTGCAGACACGCATCTACAGATTAGCTCAAATGCTTGTACCAGCTGAAGATGACGCCATAGACATTATCCTCTCCTACAGCAGCTGTTCTAAAATGTTAATAACATATGTACATCAGTTCATTTCAGAAATTCACAAAAACACAAAATAATGTAATTTGATTTCCCATAAAATCCATCTTCCTTTGGAAATGACTGCTCAAAGATCAGCTAGACCAGCGGGGTCAGACTCCAGTCCTGGGGGGCCGGAGCCTTACACATTTTTGGGTTTCCCCTCATTTAACACACCTGATTCAACTACTTGTGCTAATTACCACACAGCTCTTGAGCTGAATCAATTGTGGTGGAACAGGGAAAGAACTAAGCTACACAGGACTCCGGCCCCCCCAGGACCGCAGTTTGACACCCCTGAGCTAGACGAATTTGCCTAAGAAATATAGTGCTAAAAGCTACAATAAAAACAGCTACTCATAACATGAAACAGCCTAATCTGCCATTTATTTCAGAAATCAGACTGATTTTGAAAATAAATGCCCCTTGAATCTCTCCATTTGCCTATTTTTCTGGATTGTCTGGCAATACAGTCAGACCTCTATCACAGCTGAGTCAAAACCCATAGCAACTCACACTACCCCACACCTGAAAGAAAATGGCAGTAAATTTGAATGAAGGAATGCTAATCAAATTTGAGCAATTCAAATCTCTACGAAAATGCAGTAGTTACACTGATTTGTTGGAGGTGTGTTCGTGTATCAATCACGATGAAGAATAGACCAGCAACAGATGCAGGACATATTTCATTAAGAAATAAAAAGGGAAACCACAGCTGAAAACAAGCCTGCCCACTTACAGTCGGCTGGCCATTTCCACTTAAACCAACATATGCCAAGAAAAAGTTGTGTG
>JAODLD010000046.1:14558608-14593186 GCA_026781065.1 Mormyrops boulengeri
TGATAACACTGGGCAGTGCAGTAGGTGACACTGTTGCCCCATACCTCCAGGGCTGAGGGCTCGAATCCCCTCCGCCCTTGGTCTGTACGTCTGGCATTCCTCTGTGGTTGTGCTGGTTTCCTCTGTGTATCCCAGTTTTTCCACACAGCCAAAAAACATACACTTAGGTGACCCGGGATCAGTGGATTGCCCTTGTTGTGTGCGTGCACACGTGTGTGTGTGTGTGTGTGTGTGTGTGTGTGCGTGCATGCTTGTGCTCTATGATACAATGGCATCCCACCCTGGCTATTTCCTGTCACCTGCCTTGCACTTCCTGAGACCTGGATACATGTTATAGAAGATGGACAAATTGATAAAATGACAGCTCTGATCAAACTTCAATATGCAAACTTACACAGCCCAAATGATTGCTTGGGCTTAGCCCCCCAATCACTCAATGTCCTGTAATATAAAGGAAAATAAGAAATATGCAAAAATATAGAGGCTATGAAGGGAAAGGTGCACAATATACCAAATGAGCAAGTAATGTAGCATTACCCAGTACTTAATTCCACTGAGAGACTTGATTCTGTGCAGCTGGACCCAAAGTAGGCATCGCTCACATCTCGGAACAATTGGGCACTGTTGTGTTAGTGCCCAGATGAAAGGGGCCCTCCCTGAAGCCTGGATTGGGGGGGGAGGGCTTAATGTTGGGTCTTCTGTACATGGAGTCATTCAAGTCCACAGCAGGTTGCTGTGGCGTCACACACAGAACCTTTAGCTATTCTACATCAGCTTGGCCACCAGCCCTCCTCATTTTTGGCCAGCTTAAGAAAAAAGGAAGTCTATACACAGGAATGAGTGGACAACGTCAGCACCGTAAATGCCGTCAACCGCTAGAGCCTAGCAGCCTGACCACATCACCGATTGTTTCGGTGCTAATTACCCAAAGCTCTGTAATTCACATCTGGCAGAAATAATCTCTTGCTTCTCATCTGAAGAGTGTTCGCTACCCTTATGCGAAGAACGTGCAAACTTTTTTATTAGCTTGAATCAACACGTTCAGCATTTATTTAGCAGACAGTTTAATCCAAAATTATACACTTTTTTTGAGCAAGCATGGTCAGTCCCAGAAGGAGCTAGGGGTTAAGAGCCTTGTTCAAGGATTTAGAACCAGCAACCCTGTGATTACGGGCACAGTGCCCCAACCCTCTGTGCTGCAGCTGATTTTCCCATTAGACATATCTGTGATATTTGAGACCTGACATACTTTTTATTGTCTATCGTTTAAATTCCTGGTTCTCTAAGACAAGATCATGAAATACAAATCTTCTAGCAAATTTATTGATGTGAAATGCAGAATACTGTTTATATTAGAAGGACTTAAGTCTGTAGGAATAAACTACCTACTCAAAATAAAATATCCTTTGTACCGCAATTGCTGAAAACCAAAAACTGTTTTGATATTTTAGAAATGATATATTAGAAATGGAAAATATGCTATATTATTAAGTGGTATGAACCCACATGGACAAAATATGTGTTCAAAACTTTTTCAACTTATCCTTATACGTTGTTAAAAGTTACCAGACTACAGCAGGACAGATATTTTGTTACTTTCACATGTTTCATCCACTTTTATGGAACGCTGTCCCAACCCCTTGCTCCGGAGCAATCTAACCATCAGTCACACCTGGGGTTAACTTAAAACTCTTCATGACATCTCTGTCTAAGACAACTAACTTTGGAAAGGATGTGAGCAGGACTGAACTATTAAGTCTTGCTGTAAGAGAGGTCTCAAATTATGCAGTTCCCCAACCACCAGTTCTGAAGGCTGTCATAACAGTCACATTTAAACACCGGTTTCTGTAACAACCTCCATCCTGTCTGAATCACCTCAAGTCACAAGTATCAAAGAAGTGGGACAGCATCTACATTTACAGCTAATGCATGCAATTAATGTGCCAAATGACAACTCAGGAGGTGAAATGATCCAAAAATCCTTAACATAAAAAGAAAAGTTTATTATATTCCTCAATTAACAGCAAACAGGTGCATGTCATTATATAGGATATCGATATCAAAAATAATTGTATTGCTTTATACATCATTCACACTCTCATGGAATTAAGCCTACAATTAGTGAAAAGAAGGATATTTCCAGATGATTATTATTAGCTGTAACAGTGCTACTGTCCAAATTTCAAATACACCATCCACAAGTAAGTCAGGATCTAATTGGCTAGAATACTACCAATACCCTTGGCCAAGCAAACAAGGCTCACATATGGATAATATATCAAGTGAAGTTGAAGACAGAGATGAATGAGGACATGAGCTCTGAACAAGGTTCTACAAGAGGTCAGTGATCTTTATTAGGCTGTCTCCGCTTCCAGCAGACTAGACAAGTGAACAAATACCAAATTTACAGCCCCTAATAGCTGCTCAATAAAAGGCTAAGTGCTTCTTGGAATGACACTTAATTCATTTGTCACAGGGCATTAGCTTTTCAAAAGGCAATAAGACCATGACATGGATTTAGCGGGTTAAAAAGTCTCAAAATCTGTTATTTTAGCAAGGCTATGGGTGCCTTTGTTGCTTTAACTGTCTAGTACTGAACAGCCCTAGAATATAATGCAACATGGTAGTATGGGTGTTCTATAAATGCTTTATCCAGGGATTTTTTACAATATGAATTCATTGTCTTGGAATCAAGTCAAATATAAAAGCTTGTGCAAGCTTGCATTTTTAACCAGATAAAACTTACAAATCTTAGGTCCACTTCAATATATATATATAATCAAATAAAAGCTGTTTAATCTTATTTGAGAAATTCAGGAAGATGGTGTAAACAAAATATCATAATGCGAATAATCAAGTCTTACAAATTCTTTGGTAATGAAAAGTAGATCCTGGCCAACTATCTTACTAAAGCCAAACAGGTTACCCAGTAACAAATTATTACTATTATTTTAAAAAGTTGGAATTACTAAGTAGGCCCAATAGTAATTGTGTATTTTGTTTATTCTTTGTATCATTTCTTATGTGAATTAGTAACGCGTCTGAATTTTCCAATATTGCAGTGTAACTAGAGGACCAAGTTATAAGACCTAATAGGGAACCAATTTTCAAGTACTGAACACCACATTAATATATTTTACCATGGTTATCCTTCTCATGTGATTTTGAAAGGTAAATAAAATTCTAAAGACGTAATCCTTCAATCTGTGATATTACAAGTGTGTGGAAAATAACTTTTACATAAACTTTTACATTGTAAGGTTATGTGACTGATGCTTCCACTGCTTAAAGTCTGGAACACTGCTTGGAAAGATTATTACATAAAAAAATAAAATATTTTCCCACACGACAGGGATATACTGAAGGGAAGGTCGAGGTCCTTACCAAACTCACTGGCACACATGTGCTCCAGGATAGCATCCGTTTTCAACTCATTGTCACATGGTGGGCAGATGGGCGAATCGCCTGTAACGAAGAAAAACATGTAATTGTTAGAAGTGAGGCTCACAGAGGTGGCCGTGATTATAGAGACAGTGGTATAAGTGGGAACACTTCACTGTGTTCAATACGATTAGTATACAAAGAACACCATTTTAATGCATTATGCTCATTTTAGTTTGACTTCGAGTACATATTCATCTGTTATGACTATACTTCATTTCTTAAGCGTGACAATAGAGCTACCCTTCTACAAGGTAAAAATCAGACAATATAAGAATGAATAACATATCTCTAAAATTATGTGAAAAGAGGAGGTGATCAATCATTGTGCTAGTCTAATGTAGTGCTTCCTGAACAGAAAAATAATAAGGAAAGGCATTGACCGGAAAAAATCTCTTTTTTTGATTTCTAGCTGTAAACATTTCAAAAAGTACACATATTTTAAAAGTACATCTTAATATTATCAGAGTGAAAAAATGTAAAACATTAAATTATTCTTCAAATCTTCATCACCCCTAGGAGTGTGTCGCGAGAAAAAGATGCAGATCTTATTTCTGAATGATAGATTGTGAAAGGCTCATTCTGAGGGTTTCTGCATTTGGGAGATGTATAACACGTTTTAAAACCTTGGCATCAAATGCCGCCTTCCCCATGCATGCATAAATGCAAGAAATAGGAATATTAGTGCAGCACTAGTTTTTTAACCATTGATGAAGCATGTCATGTACTCCATAAGTAACCAAAATAAAGGCATTCAATATCCTAATAAAAGTTCAGCAAAGGTTTGATACTAATCAGGAAAACTGTTAAGTGTCACCATGATTTGCCCTCATATCTACCTAGCTGGTTACATTAATTAAAAGTTCCGAGTATAGTATAATCCGTTAATACAGATGTATGGGTTTAATATTGCTTTATGGTAGTTAATTTAATGCTACCCTTTCATATTTGACCAATTCTTTGAATAAAAGAATAAAATGCATATTAAACAAGAACACCCAAAGAATAATGACATTTGACAGTGAAATTACAACGTGGTCTAAACCATTTTAACAATATTCTCATGCATACATTCTGCCATCTGAGAAATGAATAAAGCATGAATTCTCATAAGGCTGAGGTTAGAGTGATCTATGATTCTTTGGCTTATAGAAACAAATGTTTCTTGCGAAACCTTTAACAAAAGGAAACCAAAAACAAAAAAGGGGACAAAAGCTAAATATGAATTCATGCATTACAGCAATTTCTTGGAATCCGCTGTCATAACCCATTGTCACTCGTTCTTCCAAATAACAGCAGTGCGCTAAGACCACATATTGTTTTTGCTACACATGAAAGTAAAAGAGCTCTAGGCATCATCTGACTGAATCTGTCAAAACATATTAGGATACAAAAACCAAAAAAAAAAAAACACAAGAAGAATAAATTTCAATCAAAATCTAAAACATTTGAAGAACAGCTTCTCCTTTCTCTTCTACACTTTTTAACCATTAAAACCATTAAAAATTTAAATTTAAATTCCCTTGGGAGTAATAATCTAAACATGAAACACATATTGTTTATTCAAATAATACATCTGCTGGACATCAGTGTATATATTCTTGAAGCTCTTTGTCTTTGTTACATAATCCCAGAATAATTAAGTTGGACCAGATACAACAATTACTACATTTTTAATAATAGTGCACAGAGCTGCCCGATCAGGTGTTAGCACTTTCAACAATCCCAAATCAATAATATTTCTTCCAAAGAATTGCCCATTAGCCGAAATTCATAAAAAGGCATCCAAACTTTTTTTAATGCCAAGTCTCATTACTAGTAAATGATCTGATGACCTGACCTTGTGTTGGAATTTCTTTTCTTTCATTTACAGCATGTCATAATTAACACCAAGGCCTGCAGTAAAACACTGTTCCTTGTTTTTTTGTGTAGTATGAAAAGACTGGCAATAAGTAGCCTTATCTTTGACTCTGTGATCCTAGGACATAAATGTCATTGCTTTAACAAACTGTTTTTTACCTCTGTTTCTGTCTACAAAAAAAAAATAGTAATCAACTAACCTAACCACTCCGTTGTGTTGTTTACAATAGCACTGGTTTTCATACATACAGTAGAGACATGATTAGGTCTCTATGAGGTCTACAGATCAAGACTATATGCCTTATTAAAAGTAAGCGTGGCAGGGTAAATAAGATTTGATCATTTTATAATCAAAATCACCATGTGCTACATCACTTTAAAATGACACTGGAAACATGGGGAAATATTTTAGTTTATTTTAAAGTCCAGAAGAGGAGACAGGTACCTGTAAGACTTCTAGTGACCCCAGAGGGAAATTTTTGGATAAAGCAAGTCCACCACAAGCCACCAAAGCCAGCAGACATCCAACTAAAACAGCACAGGTAACAGCACAGCTGGACCTTGACTGTCTTGCCAGTGTACCATCTTGCTCCCTGCACAGCTGTGAAGACTCACAGTATGGTTCCATCTGAACCTTTAAGCAGTGAAAGGGCCTGACCTCTTAACAGCCAATCACGGCTGTGGGCTTGCAGGGCTTTCTGCAGCAGTTGTCCCAGCAGCCTCCCACTGGGGCTGGGTAAGCTACCTCCTGGCTTTATCTGTGGTGCTATGGCTTTATTAGCAAGCATTTTTATGAAGCTGTGCAGAGGTGTTTCCAAAATCAGGCATTAATAAACAACTGCCAAGGGGGCAATCCTGACACTTCTTTAGGGAGATGCTGCAGCAGTTAAATGCCTGCCACAGGCCTTCTAAGGAGTCTAATCAGCACAGCTGTGCTTAGAAGACACCAAGACAGTGGCAAATGCTAGCTTCAGTAGGACATGAGCAATTAACATCAGGTGTCAAAGCAAGAATTTTTGGAATGGGTGGGTAGGCTATGATACACACAGTTAAGAAAACTACAGTTATTACATCCATCTATCTTCTGAAACCGCTTATCCTGCTCAGGGTTGCGGGAGCCCCAGAGCCAATCCCGGAGGCTACGGGCGCCAGGCAGGGAACAACACAGAACGGGACGCCACCCCATTGCAGGGCACACTCACACACTATTCACACACACGCACACCTACGGGCAATTTGGCAACATAATTATAATTATTCTTAATGATTATTCTGCTTACTAAATACCATAAAGAACCAGTTTGTTGCACATAAAGTAAAAAGGAAAGTTCTTCTGATTAAATATGAAAAAGTAGGTTTAGTAATTTGGATATTAAGATGTCAGGATACTAATAAAAAACAGGTTTGTTAAGTATTCCACCTGTCCAGTTTTTTTATAACACTGTAGACAAACATAAAATCCCCTTTTCCTGCCTCAGTGATACTTGAGCATGAGAATTCAGCCACAGAAGGTCCTGACCCCTCCCAAAACTATTCCTATGCACAGTCCAGGAGAGATGCCTGCCTCCTGCAACAATGGATTAGAACCCAGTCCAACGGGGGGCTCAATCAGCTTTTGACAACACCAAGGAGGGCATTGTCTGCAGGGCAATAAACTCATAATAGAACTGAGGTTTTACGTCCACTTCAAATCTGCATTAATTAGGGAATTGGAGGCATGTTGGTGGGGGGGGAGGTGGCGGAGTTGTTATACAAAGGCAAATTATTCACTTAAGCAGGAGGAAAGGTTAACTTCACATTTAAGAATGCAACAAGAATTAAATAGACATTTTGTTAGTGTTGTACAACTACTTCCACCATAACTGCTATTACAAAACATGCAATATGAAACAGTACGTGATCCTCAATTTCAGTTTTGTATGTGAACCTCACAAAGATAAACTATCAGCGAGTGCTTTCCCAGTGTAATTATTGTGATTGCTGAGTAAGATGCTGGCAACAGAGCAGAGAAATAAATTATAATCAGGTCAGACAAGCACTTCATGCCTCAAGGCAGCCTAGTAACCACCCACTTATACAGGGGGGGCAAACCGGAAAAGTGTGCATGCATAGGCTTACTCAATTAACTTTCAGCTGTCATGCAGAATGTACTGCACCTTTGGAATCATAAACGTTTTGTTTTCTTTGCATCCTTGTACAACTGTACTTCTCTTCTGCTCTTCTTCCCATTTCCACTTCTCTGAAGAGCAAGGAGTGTTACAGTACGATACAAAACATTTTTCCAATAATGTTGGATTACACTTGAATGAATTTGTACATTTGTGAAAAAGAAACTAGGAAAGTAAAAAAAAAAATTATAATAAAAAGAGCTTATTCTTAAAAAGTCACATCCTGTTATGCAACCTAAAATGTGCTGGTGGCTCACTAAATATTGTAATGAGTTGTACATTTTGTACAACACAAATGTTTATTTTTGAAATAAAACCGGGGCAGATGACTTTAGTTTGAGATCCATCCCTATATCATACAATGAACTTGAAAAGGAATCATTTCAAAATGAAGACTTTGTCTTATCATACAGAATTACTGCTTAGGCACCAAATTAAATGGCAAGTCCTCTCTTTTTTTCTGCCATTATTTCATGGCATTTTGGTAGTCCTATCAAATTGATTGCATGAGGAATTCCATAATTGAGACATACATCAGAAAATTCTGCAAACACATTCTGCAAACACCTATCATAGTTACATAAAATAGGGCTAAATAAATTTTAGGTCAGTAATTTAGCGTTTAAAGAAAAAAAAATTACTGGTGAATCTCCATTTAGTGGGCAGATAAGATTCCAAGACAAACTGAATAGAGAAATTAAGAACACCATGAGATGGCACTGAGGTACGTCATACCATTGCTATAATTGGTGACATAAGCATTACCATAACAATATACATATTTTGGTAAACATCTCATTATATTTTTCCACAGTATTTCTTTTTGACCACCAAAAACCCCTCCTTCATTCCATATGGCTAGATCTTCAGTGAACAGGTTAACACCATAAAGCATTATGGTTTTTGAGTAGCGTCACCAATTAAGACTACCATCTCAGAATGTTAGTTTTCTTAAATATTAAAAGGCTGCAAACATGTGTTAAATCCCGTCGGCAATAACACACATTCAAAAGAAGCTATACAGATTTTAAAATGTCTGATAAATGACACTACATATACTCTATATTGTGAATAATATGTAAATATACAAATTAATCCAAAGCCTTTTTAAAACTCCACTGTTTTAAACAAAGTGGCATTGGATTAATAGCTTCAAATAAAAGGGCAATGCAGAGTGACAGACATCAGGCTCCTTCTTGTGATTTCAGATTCAGATTTTTGTTCTGCCTCTCTGGCATTTGATGTTCTCCTTTTTTGCCAGCAGGACTAAAGGCATACATTTCAACTTCTTTATAAGGTATACAGAATGTTTGAATTAGCATGTGTATAGGTAACCATGAATTACTTTGTTTTTTTTAAGCAACTTGGTCTGCAGAAGTAACAGTAACATAACTCACAAACTGTGAGGCTACCATGCTTTCTTGTAACAAACTGAATATGCCTACATACTGAAATAATATTGCAATCCGACCAATTCAATGCAACAAAAAGCATGCATTTTAATTAAACTTATGTAAAACACTTCACAATTTTGTCAACTTGGAATATTCAATGTCCTAGTCAGAAAAAAATATAAAAGCAAGATAACTTCTTTACTAATTTCATTTAAATATATAACAAAATGTTACTTGAATGTCTTATGCAAAATTAATTGCAGTAAAATATGCTGAAGCCAGAGATCTACTGACTTTAATATTACTTATGTGATAGGCAGCCTTGATAAGGTCAACAATGCATAGATCCTCAGAACTATATGAATAGCTACATATAAATTATGTTTTTCAAGCCTGTATGTATATCCTGCTCCAAAAATGAAGCTTCAGTGACAACATCAATGCTGCATTTTCAGTTCAAATGTAATTAAGTAACCTTAAGTAACATAAGTAGAAAGCTTTCAAAGAGCCTATAGATTACCATCCCCACAGAACAGTTGGGATGTTCATCCAGGTAAAAACGTGGATCCATAAAGTGTTACATTTATTGATAACTTGTAACTCCTATATTTTGGGGGAATATGTTTCAGTATGTGCATGTGCCACTAAATAAAGTCTCAACCATTTTGACTTCTGGCCATTCGCTGAGACTGCTCCTGGCGATAACAGATGGGATGTTGAGCCATCAGACGTGTGTGGTCTTCAGCTCCAAAATGAGTCCATCCTAAGCTGCCATGTAATAAGCGCCCCCTGTCTGGTCAGCCCCCAGACTCTGTCTGGGGCTGTATTAACGTTGAGGCTGAAGTGGCGTATAGCTTTTCTGAAGCACAAGTCAGAAATGCTTCACCAATCAGCTTCATGCTTAAAAAAAAGAATCCAGTGTCTTCTTATAAGTAACAAACATCAAATAAAGATAATTATACACGGCTTGCAGAAGAAAAACTTCTGCGCAGATAAAATCTCATCAAGATTCTGTTTATGACTAGCTGTCAATTCCTTTCATGTCTATGTAACCATGTTACCCAATTTTTCCATAATAATGCTGTAATCAAATGCAAGAGTTGTGCAACGTTGCTGGTTGTTAGTGAAGTAATGGATTTGAAGGTGGAAATTCCCTTGAATTTATAAGCAATTTAAACCAATAGGTTGTACTTTCCCCTGGGAGACTGGAACATCTTTATACAAGTTAGAAAGTGTCTTCAAGAAACTGCTCACTTGCGGTGAGCAAACACGGCTCACAGCGTTTCAAAATACAGAACAGGTTATTTAGTGATCCCTTACAGCAATGTAAACTACGTTCTGCTCTCTCGATATGAAAATTTAATAACTGCCAGGTTACGGGTCCCAGTCGGTCTATACTGAGATAAAATATTCATGTTTAACATTCAAAGCTAAAATATAATATGAGGCCTAACCAATCAGTGCCCAATAACATTACGAACTTGCTTTACACAGAGATTTACACAAAAGAGCAGTGGTGTTTACAGATGGAAAGCCATGAAAAGATCGGAATTGCAGTGTTATGCTTTAGGAATTACTCAAGTAAATCAGAAAAGGTGACAATGCAGCAGCTGAAATGTGAAGCCGTTTTGGATTTGCTGGACACTTCTACATTTTATCACCTTCTCCTTGTCTGACTTCCTACATTCACATCATCAATATAATAACACAATAATGAACACAATTTTTTAAAATACAAAAACATTCAATAAAATTTTTTTTTAAAAAAAAACAAACACCTTAGTCAAATTCCCAGCACTCTAAACATTAAATATTTAAACATTTTATACAAGTATTTTAATGCTGTGCAGGTTAAAACATAAAACCTTTTTAAAAAGCAGTATTACTATACTCAACACTTAAAGTCATTCTTAAAATAACAATTATTTAAAAATATCAGAAAAAATGAACATCTTCAATGTGTATTAAATTTGTGTCCAATAAACCACACTTTTAAAACAATATTCAATTCATCTTAATGGAATTGTTTTCCACTACCTACTTAACCAATACTGCAGTCAAAAGCAGAGGCGCGCTTATCTACAAATAGGTTTTGACACATAAAATAATAATCTGCTATTTTGTCTGGTAAGCCAGGATGTTAGACTTTACACTGATCATTTGGCTATCAGTATCCAGAGACATAATATTATACAAGGTCATTTATTACAAAACTTAATCCATTATGTCACAATGATAATTCACCGTTAAGGCAAAGTATAATTTCAGCATGAAATGTACTTAAACTGTCTGTTGCTGAAACTGAAGCACAACCCCAGATTTATGCTGTGCTTTATACTCAGAATAACGTGCGAATCATTTGCAAATAACAACGTCCAAAAATAAGTTGTTTTAGGACAACTTTCCAATAAAACCCAAACTGTATTATTTTAATAAAAATAAAGCTTAATAGTGAACATCACAAAATTATTTAAATAGTAAACAAGTCTTCAATTCCCGCAACATTTCTAAACGACAACTGCGTATCAGAGAAGACCCTAGTCTTTGCAAATCTGGAATGGTGCTGGAGAAAGATGGACCGAGAAGAGGCAATGACAGCTCCCCTTACCTGTAGGCTTCATAGCCTCAGTCGCATTTGATGGGCTCATGGCAATGCACACGTCGTCCTGGGGAAACTTATCACAGGTGAGCATTTCTGGCCAGGGAAAACCAAATGCCAACATGATAGGGGCGCAGCCATCCCGCACTGCCTCGCACAACCAGCGGCAGGGGTAAATGGGTCGTTCCAAGCACACAGGGGCGAAGAGCGAGCACAGTAACACCTGAGTGCCACGGTGACAGTTCTTGTGCACCAGGGGCACCCAGCTACCTGCCTGCTGCCTGACCTCAGCCATGGTCTCGTGCTCCAGCAGGTTGGGCAGCAGCATCCGGTTGTAGCCCACGCCGTGGCAGAGTCTCAGGTCATCTGGGATGTCCACACACTGAGGCGGCTTGCCATAAATGCGGCCGCCCGTGTGGTAAATATCTGACTTCCAGCTCAGGTACTCATACTCAGAAGCATTGCTCACATAAACCAGCACTAAGACCAGAGCCAGGTTAGAGAGGTGCTCCTGCATAGAGGGAAAGTACTTCATTATTATTAACTTATGTTTACAAGACCAAACCAACAAGGCTCTCTTTAAGGAGCCTTTGCATAAAAAAATATATAAAATTCCTTAGTTCCAGTATCTAAAGCTTGGGGGTACTCCCGCACGAAAGTTCGGCGATGTACGTGCACGCCGCTCCGCTCCGATTCCTGCAGCTCGCTCACACTACGACCCGCCTAGGTAACATAGCCGATAATACGGCCGGCTCGGCAGCGGGAGAACATTTCTGAAGCGCGCCTTAGCCAATGGGAGCGCGTCTCAGCCTTTTGGCAAGCAGATGTAAATGAGGAGGCTCAATTAGCCAATCGGCAATAAAGGGCTTAACTTAACGCCCCACCCCCAGACCGCGTGCTAATATCTTTACTGAAACGTACCTGGCCTCAGCTGCGCGGGGCGGCTTTACACTAAGCACGTGAATGGCGTAAATACTATTCGGATATATGCTGCTACATTCGAGCAATAGCCGTGCAGGACATTTCAGGAATTATCCTCGGTCTTTGTTGACCTTTCAAATCAAAAGAAACACTCTCAATTAATTACTAATTGCTTAATCACATACATAAAAAGCAAAGTATATAAAAAAAAATAAAAGGAGTTTACTTGAGAGTATTCTACCCACGTTCCACTTTTCAGTTTCTCGAAGAATAATATACGCCGTTGGTGAACATCTTACTGATGGGGGGGGGATTAAGTGGGTAGCTAATTTACGCGTCTAGTGGTCGAACCTACATTTCATTCCCGTTAGCAACAGCTGTAAATGTTTTTCTTTAACGCTCCCAATGTCAGACTGTAGAGCTTTAGTTTTGCCAAATACATCTGAACCGCTGATTTTACAGGACCCCCAGGAGATTTATTTTATAGGCTCTGCTTTGAATACTTTATGATTTATTTCGGCTGGTATGTGGCGAAGAAAAAGGAAATGACTTACCCTACTGCAACTTCTTGGAAAAGGCAGGTTCTGAGGAACCTTAATTATTTCCGTCCTTGAATGTGATGCGCTGTATTTCCTGCTGTAGAAGTACATGATATTAAGTATTTGCTCGTGATTATACGTGATCATGACAATCCGAGATCACTTTGAAACCATGGTATTTCGGATGGGGTCCAATTAGAGAAGGAAATTATTATTTTTTATTTAGAATTATGATAAGTGTGGCGATGTATGTGTAATTTCGGACAGGGCAGCATTGGGTTTAATGGCAGATAGGGCATTCTTATGTTACTACTGTCATACACTCGTTGAAAAATTCTCGAAACGGCCAACATACATTATTCCGAACATCCTAAATTTTGTGCGAATGTGAATAATAATAATAAAAAAAAAACAGCGCCAGTAATCTGACTCGGTGATTTACTAAAGCACTTGAAATGATCGTGACATGATCAATGGATATTTATTACTGTGCATAGGCATCCAGCCGCAACAAGGGCGCTTGTAGGGAATAGCCGGTGAGGTCTGATAAGCTGTCTGCCGGCACAAATGAAATGTTCAGTTAGGAGAGCGAAATGTCACTTTATAGCTTTAAGTCGCAGCCTGCTTGTGGAAAGAGCTCAAGGCAGGGATTAAATAATTATTAACCCCCCCCCCCAACTGTAATGATAATAGAAGCTGCTCTTTCACGGGAACTTGTGATTTCCGATTCCCAGACTGTCTGAATTGGGTTTAAATTGATATAATTGGCAATAAGGTTATAGAAATTTTTGCGTCGGTTCAGGCTTTTCATGTTAATGGAAGATTGTTCGAATCGCACCGCTAAAACGTAAATTAGCATTGATTTGCGTGCCATTGTCTTGTTAATGCATTTAAAAACATTTACAACTACTTCTGAAAAAGTACTGTTTATACAGGGTCAGGGCTGCATGACCCAGCATACACAGTGACTTAGAACAGAACCCCTTTACAGTAATGCTTAGTGAGTATAGTTGTTCAAAAGCTTTCGCAGTTGCTTACATTGGAACAACTGACGAACTTTACGATTAAGCGACCAAAGCATTTCTTAATTGTCACTGGAACTGGAACTTATTTTCTTCAAAGTACACGCCATTCGTCGTGTTTTAATGACTGTCAGTACGGTGGGTAGCCTATGATATGGAACTTATAGAAATGTTGTGTTAAAACGAGGAAGAAAACCCAGTAAATATGGAATTTTTAAATTAAAAAAACATCCAATGCTCGTTTAATTTAAAAAACCATATGCATGGTTCACTTTCTCAGGGGAATCGTACTGCGCTGCTGACATACTGCTTGTGACTGGCGGGGGTGAACCATAAAAAACTCAGTTATCTAAGAATTGTATAAAAATTGTTTGAATTATTAAATACAGATGAAAATATTGTACATACACTTTACTTAATTACAGGAACATATATAAGAAACTAGACTTGTGTCCTACATAAAATTGCAGCAGCTGTAGTAGATGGCTTATAATGGCAGTCTTAAAATAACCAAAACAACATAATTTTCTTATTGGGTCATTACTGGTTTGCAGCCTAGATGCTTTATCAGTAGATTTATTCATTCAATCTCCAAGCTGGCAAATATAATTAAAATGACAGCAACCATTCATACATCTCTATCAGGCAATAATAATACAACATAACTGAGAGAGAAGTTACTTTGGAAAGTCATAAAAAGCCAGTTCACTAATTTTAATGTAAAGTCTGACTTATGTGGGCCCATTAGGCAAAAAATTGTTTAAATAACATACAAGTGGGTGTCTAACAAGGATACAATTTGGACATCTTTATGATGTGATGGCAACGAATCGTTAGCACAAAGATGGTTGCTAAAACAAAACTTTGAGATATTTAAAAGTGGTACAGCAGTAAAAAGGTTTTGGGCTTGGAGCGTTCAGTTAAGGTGCCTCATTTTTTTCACTTGAACAAGACAACTTCCCTTTTCTGTGATGTGCTTCTGTAAATAACTGTATAAAATGGCCAGCAACCATAATATCTTACATGGACTCACATGGCATGCAGCCAATACACAAGGACAGAAAGGCGAGAGGCAGTGAAGGGGCCCCCTAAACTTTCTAATGCTATAAAATGACTTATCAGGCTAAAACAGCTATGTAATGGAGCCAATGCAACAGTTCAGTCCAGTTGGTGACCAGAGATTGGACATTTGGCTGAGACCTTTTATTTATCCCTAACTGCACCTAATGAAAGAAACAGACGGTAATTAAGGTAGTTACTTCAAAGGCCCTTCATGAGGCATAAAAAATAAACCCAAGACACTTGTTATGCATACTTAAAAATATTCCATTTCAATCAAATACAGAATGGGTAAATGAAATAAATGAGAAAAAAACACCAAGAAACCCCCCCTCAGAAGGGATTTCTCTCTATAGAATTTCATCCTCCATTACACTGTAGTACAAGGAGACACATTTATCAGTTTTTTTTCTGTAAAGGTGACTGCTAAACCAGGAGCACTTTGCTGGGTCTGCTGTATGCTTTAACAATGGAGAATGACTAAATATTTAGAGACAGAGCACAAGAAAATGGAGTGTGTTGTCTGTAGGGTATTACAGAAATCCATTTATATCCAGAAATATAAATACGTACACTCACATGCATGTGTAAGAGGCCCAAGAAAGCCTATCTAGTAGAGCATTCCTGCGCCGTATCTGCACACCTAAACATCTCTCCCCATAACTGGTCCTTATCTGCTCCAAACATGACTTTTTCAGCATAATCCCTGTAGAAGTGTGGCATAGGATGTAATTTGGAAGCAGCAATGTGATGGCGAAAGAAACCTGAATTGCGTACATAGAGGAAAAGAATTAGAACAAATATGGGTTTATAAGAAAGCTATGTGAGATTCTTTCATTTCTTAAATAGTGACTATTTGTTGGATTAGCACATGGTCTAAGAGGTATATTGTCCCATGGGGCAGCAATTAACAACCTTTGTTAGTTTTAGCTCTAGGCATTGAGTAGAATGGTGATAATTAGGTTAATGTCACAGCACATTCATGCAGCTAGGATAATTAACTTATCATGCAAGGAAGAGCACCCAGAATCTTAGTGCAGGCCCCCTGCCATCACATTTAAATCAACACAGCCAAAAAGAACAGCTCCAAGTAGGTGGCCCATTGGTTTTAATGGAGGCCTGTTGTGTCAGGAATGGTGCAGATCCTTATCAAAACATAAGCATTTAAGTCCAAGAGATGTCAATCAATCTGTTGGCAAACATGACTGTCACCTAGATAACAGCCTGGTATAATTAAAAAAAAGAAAGGCTAACAGGACACTGTGTAAAATCTCTAATGCAATCTACAGCCGGCCCCTCCTAAACATACAGAGACTTCATGCCACCTCCTAAATGCTAATTACATTTTTATTTCAACAGCATCTACACCAAAAGAAAGAAGCACATATACTGTGATAGAAATTCAGTCAATCAGTTTCTAGACTCACACATTTTCCAAGGCTGACCTGTCCTGTTACCCTGTACTGAATAAGAGGTTGGTAGATTGATGGACCAGTAATAATAATAATAATAATAACAACGATAATAATAAATACATAATAAGTATTTGAACATCTGTCCTGAAAACTTTAACTGGAAAGCCTCAATATGCTCTCCAATGAATATTTTCTCTTAAGTAAGTTTTAGTTCAAATTATAAATGTCAGCATATGGAGAAGACATTTAAGAAAATACACAAAAGTACTCTGCCTGGTTTACTTGCAGAGCTGGTTGGTATCTAGTCAAAGCAGTCATTGTGTTACCCCATAAAAGGAATTTTGCAAGACCAGCCTGCAGTGTGCTGTCGGCTGTGATGCTGCAGCTCAAATTTGTGAAGTTCAGATGTAAAATTCGCCACAATTATATTACAGTAGTGTTTCCAGAACCCAGGACCAAAACTCCATAACCCAGAGCTCCAGGAAGCCTGCGTGACAATAGGACATTGTTTCCATTATTCACTACACTGGGTGACACCAATTTTGAATTCTGAATTTACTCTTAGTGCCTGATTTAAAACAGAATTGACTGATCCAGTAGAAAAGCTCACAACAAAGCTCACAGATCAGCTGATGCCATAAATAACAGTTTTAATAGTATTCAGTTAAAAAAAAGATGACGAAAAACAGTTTAGACATTTATTTGGGGAATTCCAACGATCGATATTTGTACAGTCTCCTTTGAGAGCTGTAGTGAGTACATTGTATATATCCAATAAGAAAATGAGAATAAGAAAATGATCTTATCTGATTAAGAAAATGAATAACAATATAGTAAGATGGTGTTGGGGGAAAAGCAAATTCATAGACAGAATCTATAAAAATAAGGAGCAAAAGCCAAAACGGAGAATTAGTTTTTTTTGGCCAGCGACACTGTATATAATGACTAAAATAATCTTAATCCCTTGGATCACTGCCCTGAACCTAACTGGCAAACACTATAAAGTGAACATTATTAGAACACACAATGGCGAGATCTCTGACTAATGAATGGAACAAATATTACAAACTTTTTCTCCTTCCATGCAACACAGAGATAAGCCCTTGAACAAGACCGTGGTTGCAGCTATTTTTCCAGTGTTGCCTGATATGATCTGTGAACGTAACATTTAAAGCAGACGTACTCCTTTAATTATAGACATGCCTTTTGAGTCCAAATGCGCTAGACCAGAAATTCATGGCGCACTTTGCAGCTTGGAGCTAAAGAAGAATCTGTGAAACACATCTTTCAGCCGGTGATTATGAATTTGTCAAACGAAAGCCTGGTCCTCGAAGGTCCCCCTGGACCCTGGCGCAGTGTGTTTCTGGTCCTTGGCCAGACGTGTCAGCTTGATTTGTGTGAGGAGAAAATGGTAAAACAAACAAGCCGTTTGCTTTTCTTTCCAACTTCCTAGCCAAGTGTCTGGTCACTGTTGAGCTCATCTGCATGTTGTGTTGACAGAGACCAGGTCTTTGGTACTATGCAGTGTGAGAGAGGTCTCACATAATTATTTATTCATACATGGTGTTCATGTGTTCATACTTGAATAGAAACACATTTTTAAATTTTATATTAGATTACGTACACTTACGGTCACATTGAACAGTACCCCAAGAAGTAAAGGCGGGAGGGGAGGGGGGAGTATGGGGTGCAGACATTTTAGAGACAAAAATTCACCTAACTGTATGTCTTTTTACTGCAAATTCCATATACAGTACACAGAAGGTGTGGGATTTCAAGATATGCTTTCAACATGAGCTAAAACTAGCACCCCCGGCAGGGATGGTAAGTGCTGAATATTTCCCCAAATGTGGCAAAGTGCACCATGCTTCAATATTTTCCATACCGTGTGTGGTAATGCACTCTTGGCAGAGAGGGTACAAGTGATCTCACCTACTTGAGGGATATCTGCCACTCACAGCAACAATGCAGTGTAGCTGCTGGAGAACTTGACTCCAGACCTTGGAGTGTTGAGGTGTAATATTTATACCTCAGTCCCTGGCTACTGGTTAGAATTCTTTGGAAAAAAAGGTGTTTTGCTGGTCAATTGAATCAACTTTTCAAGTCACATGGATGAAGCCCCCTGCTGATCAAATACACCGATTACAAAGTTGTCACAGTTATCAGTCCTCATCAATAACCTCTCAACATCCAATATAGTTTTCCCTCGCGACACACTGATTCCTCAAATTTCGGGTAGACCATAGTGGGACCCACCACACTAGCAAGAATCCTTGTTACACTGAAATAATGATTCTCAGTTCGAACACTGTCAGCTGGGTTTTCAGCTGTTTTTACTATACACTTACAGGTTGTAATACCACCAGGACTTGTGAAAAGTGATTTCACTTAATTGTATCTTTTGATCCAATGAATAAGGACACAGAGCCATCGTGTCTGTCAATGCTATATGAATATAAACAACACAAATAAAATAAAATATTGGACTACTTGGTATATTTTCTGCTTTTTTGGCTTTGCACTTCTTTATAAACAGTAGTTCATGACACCACGCACGTTTGGTCACTTTGTGGTGTTTGCCATGGTTTACAGGATTCTAATGCATATTGATCAAGGCCTTTAAAAGTTATACTTTGAGGGACCCATATACTGCCCTTCAGTTTTCACTTTTCTGCCCTGTAACCTCTGCTTCTTACCTGCAGCCTCCAAGGCATGACGAAGCGATTGACAGAATGGAGCACTGCAAAGATGAATTCCCCATGCTCGCCGAACACAGCCAGCGGTTTATTCTTTGACCCACTAACTCATAGCTGTGAATAAATGCAGGACCTGGAGCCTGTGACACATTCCCATGCCCTTCACATCGTAGCCCTGAATGATATGCCTTGTAGCCCCCTGTTAAATCCCAGACAGCTGAAAGGGACACAAGAGCATGCTGACAACCTGTGATCCCCAGACAAGCGGCCACACCATTAGCCCTTTTGTATGTGTAAGGGAAATACATAAAGACCCAAGGTGCCCCCTTTTTCCAGCTTACATCATTATAGCATTCACTGCATTCTTGTTTATGGGGTTCTTAAAAGTAGCAGAAGGTGCCAAAAATCACTCAGAAGTAAGTCAACAACATTTCAGGAGAGTCATTTACAAGCTGTGTGATGCATTTATTTTGTTCTTCAAAACAGCTACCTAAGAAAGCGAACGCATGACTTGAAAAATAACTCTACTTGTTTATATGTAAACACTAAGCGTTAATATTAACACAGCTTGGTACTGTTAGGTGTTTACATATTTTGTATATGAAGGAATAAATAAGTGTAGAAATAACTAATATTATGTGCTCTGAAACATGTTTTTTCAGACAAGCACAAATAAGCACCAGAGGTGAAATGGGAAATGCGTTTTTTCTCTTGAACATACTTGGGATACCATAAGTATCCATACGAGACAGTCATTATTAATTCAGTTTATTCTGGCTAGTAGTGCTCACCACAAAAATAAACATTCTGTGGTTTGTTTATCCTTTACCGACAGCACAGAGCAAGAAGCGACAAGAAGGCATATCTGTGTTGCATTCAGTCAGAGTACATTTTAAATAAACTGTCTTAGTTTTAGTATAATTTTTAAGGAAAAAAAAAAATCCAAATCCAATCCATAGTACTTTTGTATTGATGCACCTTGTTATCACAAGGGCAGGGCAATGATCATTAGGTGCCGACATTTCCGTTCATGACGCCAATGTCTTCTGCTTCTCAGACTACTTTACTGATGCTGGTGTCCAAGCTTTCATTTGCACACTGTCCTTTTGATGAAACGCAGGGTCCCCATTTAACATTAGCACTAGTAAATGGTACTGTGATCATAGGACAGCAGATGGTCAAACAGGCAGCCACCTTTGCATGAACTATAGTATCTGTGTTTTGTGCTCTGTCTTGCTGTAGTAATATTACTGCTCTGGCATCTCAAATTTCAGGCAAAATCCTCTCTCTTAGCTTCACTGAAAGCTGGTTCTACAATGGGCACTAATGCAGATTACGCATATCAGTTTTCTGACCTCCGTCAAGTAAATGAATATATGTATTTTGCAGGTATTTATAAGCAAATTTTATAGACATGAACAATACAAATCTTGCATGGGATCAAAGTGCAATGCGGAATCATCTCAGAGTTTGTTTGATAAACAACCAACGCAATGTCTACACAGCTGCATGGAGACATAAATATCCTGTAAATGTGGCTCATGTTGCCATACTAAATGAACTCTGTGGATTAACTATAAGTTCAAGGTTGGACCCCTAGCTATGTGTATGTGATAAGCCTTTAACTAAAGCAGGCTTTGCCGAGTATTTCTCTCTGTCTAAAGTGGATGTATTCTTGCCTTTTGGCATTACTCAATTGAAAATGACAGTATAAAGTATAAAAATTTCAATTTTATATATAAGCCTTGTTTGACTTCTCAGAATGTTGTCTGATATATAACTTACTACTTTGATAAATATGTTTTCCTTATTGAACACACACACTGGCATTTCAAAAACTTTTCTTTGTTGTAAAATAATGTCTGGAACATTGTTGTTATATTATGATTTGACAATTTAAGGTAGTTAATTTTCATCCTTGATAAATCTAGAAAACGAAATATGAGAATGTAATAAAAATCTGTTTTTTGACGCTGTGGGGACCATTCTTTAGGTCCCCACAAAGATCTGTGAATGCAATCAAAAAAGTAAAAATGCCAAAAGTCTCATATTTTGTTTGGTTACTTATGGTTAAGGTTAGGGCTGGGTAGGGGTTAAGGTCGTCATGTTGGGATTAGAGTTTTCCCCATAGAAATGAATGGAGAGTCCCCACAAAGATATAATTACAAACCTCTGTGTGTGTGTGTCTGTGTGTGTGTAGTTTTGAAATGCATATTTGTAAAATGCATTATTTAATCCAACATTTTTATATATCTTATTATATTTGCATGCTTTCCTATATGTTGTCCTTAATGTTATTAATATTCTTTGAAATATACTTTTCTTTCTTTAGGACGCAAATTATGAGCACACTCCTGACTACACATGAGTAAGCTTATGTGTTGAAGAGATTTGTGTTATTTAGCTACAAAAGTTATATTCTTCTGTGTATCTTAACGATGAATCCTACACAGCTGTCAGCTCTGTGTAGGTCTGCTGGCATGGACCCAGACAAGTTAGTCCCATCAGAATATCCTTTCCATTTGAGTGGCATCCATTATGTTGAGTTAAATTGAGAGAATTACATCAGCCATGAAAAACTTTACAAATATACTTGAAGACCTCCAACTTCCTGTTACGCACAACATTGTCCCAATAACCAGGTCAGATGAGACTCTTCTTTAAATGAGTTCTAAAGGCCAAAGGGTAAGCTGTTGATGAAAACAGGGGAGAACATGAGAATGCATCGATTTCTGACACTTTCTGCATATCAGGAGCTCTTCTACCCTCTGACTTTCTCACAAAGCCTTCCCAACATGTTTTCATCAGCCCTGGTGTTTACCCATCATACCCATGAGAGTTTCCCCTCATTTTGTCTTGTTTACTTTTATAGCACTTCTGCATAAATGTGAGCCTTCGGTGATACTAAGTTAAGTACTAACCTCATATTTGATGTGTCTACAAATAGCATGGTAGTATACTGCTAATTGTTTAAGCGTTTTAGTTTAGCCCTGGAATGAATTTTAAATTATAGTTAAATGCTGACAAACTATAAAATAATTCTAGTGTGAATTTGCTGTAAATTAATTTATGTTTGCATTCACGTATTGGTAGGTTACCAATATTTTTATCATTTTCTCCTAGAACTCGCATCTTCAACATGCTAAAGCATCACAAAATTACTTTAACTTATATTTATTTATTGAAGTTTGTAGATTCTTAAAACTAAAAATGGCTGTAACATAAATTTAAAAACAAACGAGGCTCCTTGACAAACAGAGCTTATCAAATACTGGTAAAATGTTCTTCAGTCTCTATGAAATTTTGTAGCTCTAGAAAGGCACATAAAAATGCATGTGTTTCCATTCAGAATAAAATAATGGATCTGTATTGAAAATTTTATTGAGTTGCTCATAAATTTAATATTATCCCTTTCCACATCTCATACATCTTGCAATAAATCATTCCAAGATGTAAATTTAAATTGAATTTCCATCCAAAAGAAGGAGTGTTTTTCAGTTTGCCAAGTGTCCTTCATGAAGAACCTGACCGTCTGCACCGAACTGTTTTAAGTTTCATCAGTCTTGTTATTTATTTTTTTACCATAAAAGTAGATTTTTTAATTGATGTGCCCATGTTCTCAGTTTTTAATATCCATCCTCAAGTATTTTATAAAACATATTATTGTTGTAACAGTTATGGTGACACAGACCCATGAACTACTAGTTATTGCACTGCTTCGATAAGGGTAAATTTAAAAATAATTAATTTCAAATTATTGATTAGAGCTGACTACCTATCTCGGGAGGTCTATGAGCTTTCTGCCTGTTGATTGTTACTGTTGGCTATAAATGGAGCACAATTCACAGGCCAGGCCATTTGTCACTCAGCTCTGTTTTCCCCATCACCTAGGTCTTAGCATCTGGGTCTACTACGCATATGTGAACTGCTATATCTGAGTGAGAGTGACATTTCATGGGCATCATGTGATACCTTGCACAGTAAACATGGAACTGGTCGACATTGTCTTGCTCTCTGTGTACCTGGGGGGAAAAATGATTACTGCCGATTCAATTCCAGGTGCATTAGTGGTATCGAGGTCTAGAAAAGCAATCAAATCATATATGGGTGAGTGCATAACAGACAAGCATCCTGACTGTTCCTCGGCCAATGGGGATGAAGCGTTTTTAAGGAGGGGCACTGACAAAAGAGAGAGATAGAAAAATCCCCAACAGAAAGAAAGAGTCTGCATTACCAAGCTGCCAGTGTTGCAAATGGCTAAGAGGTCAGCAAGGAACTTCAGCCTGTTCCAATTCAATCTTTTTTTTTCTCAGGATTGCCCAAAACTCAGGGTCAGACAGATCGTCTGACCTTCGACCTTCTAATTCACGTTTTTCCGTAATTACCTTGAGGCAACAGCCCCCTGTCACTCCCAGTGAAAAGCAATGTAACAATTTGTCTTTTCAATTGTCTGTCACTCACTCTCCCCTGCTTCTTTTCAGTGGGTGTGTATGGGTTCTTTTTCCATTTCTATGTATTTATATATCGTGCCTGGAGAGGTGGGGGTTTGACTGGTCATGGTGAACCCCAAGAAAATGGTTTCTTTGTTAGCTATAGTTTCCCATTAAAATCACCAGCGTGCTTGTCCTCCCTCTGCTCTCACTCTGTCCATCAGTTTTGAGGCTAATTATCTTTCACTTGTGTACCATTCCTTGAGTTTGGGGGGACAGGGTTATCGTATTGTATTGCATTGTCATTGTGTTGCATTGTTATTGTATAGCACATATTAATTAGCCTTTTAAATGCATTTGCTTAGCAGGTAGGGATACCTATTTCTGGTGGCTTATTTACAGAACCTTGTCTGTGGTCTGAGGTGTCCATCTGTTTTGTGCACAAGAAGATATGAAGCTCCCTTATGACATGTTACAAAATAACATTGTTTTCTGTAACAGCAAATTGCCAAGGTGATTATTAAAATAATAAACAAAAAAATCTGTTAACACTGAAAGCCTAAAGATGATTGCATTGGTTCACACAGGCCCAGCCAAGCCTGAAAATGTGTCATTTATTTGGTTGTTTATTTATTTAAGAACAGCAGTTCCGGCTTTCACTCATTTCTCAGACTTCATATTAAGTTACGTTGGACATCAGTACTGGCCAGATCTCATCCTTTGTGTGTGATTTTAAACATCCCCCTGGTTCCACATTCAGTAAATTTACCCAGAATCATTTCAGAATTGAGCTGCCAAGATGTTTTTTCCCCAGTAAGAACCCAAGGGGTTTTGCAGGAAACAAAATGAATTGACGATGTGCCGGGTGTGGAAAACAGCTCTCGCCCAATGAGATCTGCCCAGACCAGGAATCAATGTAATATTGTTGACATATGGTGAGCTCTTCCAAATTGAAATTAACTACATATTAATGTGCAGTGAATTCCAGAGTAATAGGACATTTCAAAATGTTCATTATCCTGCTCCTATCTAAGTTGTGGTTCCAATTATGGTTTCACATCTAAGACTTCATTTTGACCTCTAAAGGACACAACAGTTGTGAGAAAGGCAAGAAACAAATACCAATTTTTTACTTAAAAAATAAGGGCATACAGTCCATGCCCAAGAATAATAAAGAAGAAAAATTACGACTGTAGACGAAGTCAAAATTATACTAAAAACAGATTAATAAAAACATACAAGAGTTTTATTAGTTTTTCTCACACTCATATGGTCAGTTGAGCCTACACCAGGTGACTGTAGATGAATGGTCACTGTATAAGTATGAGCGATACAAAGATGGATGGTATATGAGAGATACCAAGATGTATTGCCAGGTTTGAAGAAACCTTGAAAGCATAATGAAACCCCTCTTGTCTGTTTAGAGATGCAGTCCTATGTAATGAAATAGTCAATTATTCTGTGTAACGGGTTGGCAGGCAAGCTGACCAGTAAGTACAGCAGGTTGCATGTTCATGGAAGCCCAGCTGCATCATGAATATTGTCGGCTTATTCAGTTAGAATTCCTGTAAAATCTCCATCCATCATCTTGATCGATACGTTGTTATTAGTGTCAGAGTTAAAACAAAAAACATATATGTCATAGGTTTTGTTGATATTACGAGGAGAATTTTGGTGATGAGCCAGTGATATAGTCTGGAAACAGCTCCTCCATTCTCCTTCTGTTCTCCTAGACTTTGGGTGGACATGAAACACACACACTAATTTTAGAGTAGAGCATAAGTGATCTGAGCCTGTAACAGATCATAATGGCAGTAGCTTGCCACTTAATCTAACAGGTCATCTGATAATCACAGGATCTACTGAAAAGTGCAGGTTCTGTAAATTTAATCCAGACCCAGGCTTTTAACCTTAAAGGGGGCTTCTCAGACAAAAGAGAAATGTTTCTTAAAGTGGAGCAGGACTATGGGTTAGGGCATTGCTTGTTTCTGTGGTCTTGGCACCGACCCGTTTGTAAGTTTAAAATGCATAAAAGCACCACATAGATTTGTGTACTCTATCAAGGCTTTTTGACTTTGTCAGGAATCTCTATTTAAACAAAATAAGTAAAAACAAAATCAAGGCAAGGCATGCCCATACATGTAAGGCAAGATAAGACCAATTCAGTTTATTCATATAATTCTCTTGAGGTTTATTTTACCATTATTTTTTTATTGAAAATGAGAGGTATGCTGTCAAAAGAAAGGTCCAGAAAGCCACACCAATAAAATAATATAAAATATTAAAACCAATCTTTTCATGGATAAGGAAGCCTAACAAAGTAACCAAGAGTTAAGAAACAAATTGGATTATAAATAATTGTTTTGAGGGTATTTTATGGTTGATTTAATATACGGGTCGGCACCGACCCATCTAACATAAGAGATAGGAACAGAAAGCTAACATAGGCCGAAGGTTAAAATTCCATTTCTGACTAATTGCTCCTGTAAGAATTGTGTGTGCTTTCTAATTCTGGTTCACTGCCTGAACTGGTGTTTTTTGATGACATACTGGCTGTCCTCTTGTCGTGAAAAGCAAATTTCTAGCTATGCTTACATTGTATTCCATTGTATCTCCACAAATTACTGAATTGAATTGAAACTAAAACGCAGAACACAGTATATTGTATTTTGCAACTTTTTAGTTATATACCAGACCACTACTCTTGTTTAAAATTTCAGTTGTCGCCTCTCTTTCACATAGTAAAAAGTAAATATTGCAATTTGTTTCACAACCGACAGCTAATGTACAAACTGTAAAGTCTTTCAGTCTTATGGTTGTGCAGTTATGAGCTATTATAAATTAATGACATAGAAGGTTTTTTTAAATAAAACTTTTGACATTTTTCTTGTATTCTGACAAGTTTCAGTTTTGCCCAAGGCTAACAATAATTTGTTGCTAATATAGGGATGTCTGTAGACTAAGCTCTAAAAGCACTTTCTTTACTGACAACCACAGAGGAAAAACAACAGCAATATGTTTGTACAGGGCCGCAAAGTCTAAACAAATCAGTCAGTGCTTCCCAGAAATCAGAAGACCTTTCAAGCATTTTGAAAGGCAGCGCTCATGTTTAAAACAGTGGAATCATATGTACTCAAAAAGGAAGAGGTTAGACTATGAAAGAATGTTTTAGCTTTGAAGGGACATGGTATTGCACAAACAAGGAAGTGCATGAGGTCATTGTGCCTTCACGTCAGAGTGATTAATCGTGGTTTGCGACAAAAACAACCTAACCCTAAGCCAGATACAGATATTTGTCAAAATGAGGTTTGGCGATCATAAGTGCAGCATGGATTTAAAAATTCAGAATGCAATTACACTATATTAAATTTTACAAAGGACATATTACAATACAACTGCATGACCACATTAAACACAAAAGAACAATACGTGTCTTAATAAAAATCAGAACAGAGAAATGATGGTTCACATTTTGAATGGTTTAATTTTAGGTGGTTTGGGTGGAATAAATAGTGAGATGATTCCACTTTGTTTAGTTTGTTTAAGCTACTTATTTTCATTATCATCGATTTTGTTTGTGAACACCAGATTAACAAATAAGCATTTGACAGGATTATCAGCGTGGTTTTGTTTTGATCAGTCCATTTCTCACAGAACCAAAGCAAGGCTACCTCATCCTTGAGAAATGCTACATGGACGACTGCTAATCCCAGTCCAAAACAGATATGCCATGTTCATTGATGACAAACTTACAGCCCGCTCTATGAAACATTAAAACTATAACTCACTGCATATCCACAAACACAAGCAATTGTACTATAAATACTGAGTAACCATCCATTGAAAATATTGAGAGAATAATCATTTTCCGTTACTGCTTTTGCAGTACATGGTCATGATGAAACTTAGAGCCTCGTCCAGGAATTACATGGTACAAGACACAGAATATCATGAATGACATGACAGTTTGGTTGGAACACATTTGGATGGTTTAGTTCAAAACTTTCCAATTGGAAAAAAAGATTTAACACATTAAAAAGACTTTTAAAAGCTTTCAAAAACCGATATTCTACACATGATCAATGAAAATCTCTCACAGATTACAAACTGTGTATATATTATTATTGCAAGATACAAATCAAGTGTATATCTTATTAAGAAATTTTATAACAATATGTGTTATGAATGATTGATAGTTTAATGTTTTATCATGTCTGTAAATCTGTAGGCCATGTGTGACACCACAACAGAGGCCTGGAACCTGCTGAGGTTTTATGCCTGCCTTAGTCCCTATGTCACTAAGGTATGATGGCTTGAAAGATACTTCTAAATTTTGTTATCATTACATGACTATAAACTTACATAACTGCATTTACGTTACATGACTATAAATGAAGGAGGGATAAGAAATGAAAACACATGCAAAGAAAATTACTTTATATTACTATGCAAATTCACTCAAGAAAATGCAAAAATGCACAGAAATTTCCAAGCAAATATATGCGATATCTGGAATACATTCACAAAATATTTCCAAAACCTGATGCCTTGGAACAGTAAGCCACCTGCACTGAAAGCAAACAGGCATAGGTTACAGATACATCGACATGAGCGATCATCCATTTTCCATACCACTTGGCCTGTACAGCAATGATTCTTAACATGGTCTTGGGGGACCTGCAAACAGTCCATGTTTTTGCTACCTGTCTAGCAGGGAGCTGGAAAGGAGCAAAAACATGGACTGTCTCTGGGTTCCTGAGGACCGGGCTGGGAAACACTACTATTCAGGGTCGTGGGGATACAGAGTATATCCTGGAAACAACAAGTGCAAGGCAGGGAATAACCCAGGATGGGGCGCCAAACCATTCACAGACACAGACATCTGTTTGTACTGTGGGGGGAAACCCCACAACAGCACCGCAGAACATGCAAACCGCATACATGGATTTTAAACCAGTATGGATTATAAGGTAAGATAACCTCAAGATTTAATGTTTTGTTCTTTTGTTTGTTTGTTTTTTATTATTATTGTCTACATGTGCTTTGTGGACTTGGAAAAGGGGGTCCCGTGGGGGGTGCTCCAGGAGTTTGAGGTACGGGGTCTGTTGCTGCGGGCTACCAACAAACCGAGTGAGAGTTTGGTTCGCATTGCCAGCAATAGTCAGACTCACTCCCAGTGTGTGTTGCCCTCCGTCAGAGCTGCACTTTGTCATCGATTCTGTTCATGACTTTTGTGGAGAGAATTTCTGGGTATAGCCAAGGGGCGGAGGGGGTCTGCTTCAGGGGCCTCAGGATCGCATCTTTGATTTTGGCAGATGCTGCGGTCCTTCTTGGCATCACTGGGCTGTGACCTGCGGCATGCACTGGTGCAGTTTGCAGCTGAGTGTGAGGCGGCTGGGATGAGGATCAGCACCTCCAAGTCTGAGGAAAGTGTTCTCAAGCAGAAATGGGTGGACTGCCCTCTCCTGGTGGGGGATGAGTTGTTGCCTCAAGAGGAGGAGTTTAAGTATCTCGGGGTCTTGTTCACGAGTGAGGGAAGAAGGAAGCGGGAGATCATCAAACGGATCAGTGCAGCGCCTGCAGTAATGTGGACACTGTACCGTTCTGTCTTGGTGAAGAGGGAGCTGAGCCGGAAAGGAAAGCTCTCAATTTACCAGTCGATCTGCATTCCTACCCTTAGCTATGGTCATGAGCGTTGGGTGGTCACCAAAAGAATGAGATCACGTATACAAGCAGCAGAAGTGAGGGTGTCTGGGCTCAGCCTTAGAGACAGGGTGAGGAGCTCAGACATTCGGGAGGAGCTCAAAGGAGAACTGCTGCAACCTCCGCATCGAAAGGAGCCAGTTGAGGGGGTTTGGGCATTTATCTAGGATGCCTCCTGGACGGCTCCCTCAGGAGGTGTTTCGGGCATGTCCAACCAAAAGGTGGCCCCGGGGCAGACGCAGGACACATTGGAGAGATTATACACTATATTGCCAAAAGAATCGGGACACCAGCCTTTACACACACATGAACTTTATTGACATCCCATTCTTAATACATAGGCATTAACATGGAGTTGGCCCACCCTTTGTAGCTATAACTCTTCTGGGAAGGCTGTCCACAAGGTTTAGGAGTGTGTTTATGAGAATTGTTGACCATTCTTCCAGGAGAGCATTTGTGAGGTCAGGCACTGATGTTGGACGAGAAGGCCTGGCTCACAGTCTAATTCATCTAATTCATCTAATTTGCTCTAATTTGTCCCAAAGGTGTTCTGTCCGGTTGAGGTCAGGGCTCTGTGCAGGCCAGTGAAGTTCCTCCGCACCAGACTCGCTCATCCATGTCCTTATGGACCTTGCTTTGTGCACTGGTGCACAGTCATGTTTGAACAGGAAGGGGCCATCCCCAAACTGTTCCCACAGAGTTGGGAGCATGACATTGTCCAAAATGGCTTTGAATGCTGCAGCACTACAAGCTCCTTTCACTGGAATTAAGGGGTCAAGCCTGAAAAACAACCCCACACCATAATCCCCCCTCCACCAAATTTTACACTTGGCACAATGTAGTCAGGCAAGTATCAATCTCCTGGCAACCGCCAAACCCAGACTCCTCCATCGGATTGCCAGAGAGAGAAGCGTGATTCGACACTCCAGAGAACACGTCTGCACTGCTCTAGAGTCCAGTGGCGGCGTGCTTTACACCACTGCATCCAACATTTTGCATTGCACTTGGTGATGTAAGGCTTGGATGCAGCTGCTCGGCCATGGAAACCCATTCCACGAAGTCCTCTACACACTATTCTTGAGCTAATCTGAAGGACACACGAAGTTTGGAGGTCTATAGCTATTGACTCTGCAGAGAGTTGGTGACTTTTCCACACTGTGCATGCCTAGGTGCTTGATTTTATATGGCTATGGAAGTGATTGGAATACCTGAATTCAATGATTTGGAGGATTGTCCCAATACTTTTGGCAATATAATGTATCTTTTGACTGGGCTGGGAATGCCTTGGTATTCCCCTGGTGGAGTTGGAGGAGTTTACTGGTGAGATGGAGGTCTGGGCATCCCTCATTAACTGCGTGCCCCCACGACCCGACCCCGGATAAGCGGAAGAAAATGTGTGGATGGATGGATACATGGATAGATGGGTTTCCATTGTGCATTGAAACTCTTACAGGTATCTTGCAGGTCAAAGTGCTGAAGCAAATACAGTGATTGATGAGGACAGCTGATTGTCAATATATGATTTTCTACTGTAATTATTATTATTATTATTATTATTAGTATGTTATGTTATTATCTTTGGTATATAATTATTATTAATATTATGTTACAAAATACATATATTTGCAAAATAAATATTTATTACAGTTTTTATAAATATTATTACTATCATATTTACATGCCAAGTAAATGAACCGCATGTGTACACACTTATTGCATTTAATAAACATGGTCAACATTGCATGCTAAATTTATAAATCTTCTGCTGTCACAATAAAGAAAAATGAAAAGAAAAATTTCATGAAAAAAACATGGAATGATTAAAACATGATGGTAATGATATGTGGTAATTGAATATTTTTAGACATTTCACTGTAATAATTATGGTCATAACAATGAACAGCTCATAACTATTAAAAAAACGTACTTGTCCTGATTATTTTCATTTGTTTCCTTTCATTACTTTAACCTTGCAGTGTGTTCCCTGGGAAATAGAAAGAAAAATTATAGTGATAAACACAAGAAGTTACAATATAGGTACAGGTTACCACTGGTTTTGAGTTACATCCCCAGTATCCCTACACCCACTTGCATTGGTAGTATAGTGGTTAGCATACCTGCTATCAAAGCTGTTGATCCAGGTTTGATTTCTGGCCAACACTGCTTTTTTTGCAGTGTAATTGTAGCGTGTTTGTCTCCAAGTCCAAAGGCTGCATGTTAGAATCACATCAGAATCGTCTAAAATTTGGATGCTTTAAGCTTCAATACTGCGTGTGGCTCTCATGGTTAGGATTTGTGTCCTTAGTGTCCTTGAATGGAAATGGCACCAGTTCCAATCACATCACCAGTAGATTGATCACATCACTCCTAGGCCCATAACCTTGAAAAATGCTGCAGGGTTGCCGGATAGGTAGCTGACCCTGCAAGCTTAGTTCTCACTTGTATATGTGTGCATGTCTCATAGGAGAGCAAGATGGGATACGTGAAAACCAAAGAACTTCCATGTACTTTTGATTATACAATGGTGAGTAAAGTATCATTATCACTAAACAGGAAGGAAATGACTAAGTGAAGTAAAAGCCAAATTATTTATTGTACACCTTTTCAATATTAGTTTACTTATGAGTCTAGTGATTTTCTGGTTACGCTATGTGCTTTGAACACAGAACCTAAAACAATCATTAGTTCTTCCTTAAGTATAAACATACTTTAAAAATAATGATGTGTTACAATGTGCTAAAGCAGAGAGTTTACTTTTCCAAATAACAAATCACAGGATCACTGTACTCAGGGGGGCTAGATTTTTCAGTTGCAGTATAATTAAATCCATTATTGCACTGACCAGCTGTATAATCAAATATGTGAAGCCAAAATATAATAATAATAAAATATAAGAGTATACATATTCCATCGATTTCAAATAAAGCCCAAACAATGTCTGACTATTAGTAGTTTAAATGGTATAAGGTTACTTACCAAATCTGGAAAACCCATATAATGAAAACAAGGCAAGGAAACAAGATGAAAGAAGGTCATAGTCAAGCTGAGAAGAAAAAAAATCATGAGAGAAAAGGACGTAAAAGAACTGAGCTCCAGTGACTTTGTTGTGCTCAAATGATCCTACAATACAGGAATTTTTCAAGTTCTTACAAAGAGCACTCTCATGTAACTCAAAGGTGACCCGTAATAATGCACCAATAGCAGTACTATAGTTTCTTATATATAATATGTTTTTAAACCAATTAAAACATTGTTATTGCTGTGATGATTCTTCATTTGAAAGATTACATGTGGTGCAATATTACTGTTTTGTTACTGTGCTGGTATGGAAACTACGGCATTAGCAAAACAACAACGTATGTATACACGGGCCCATTCATTTGATTTATTTGATGCAAGAGGCACTTCCATATTCCAACTGCGGGATTAAGGATTTATTTGTGGTATTTCTGTTGTACAATTGTATGTACTGTGCAATAGTGTGAAATGATGACAGTGTCCATATCTCTATACAGACGATATATCCTCTAGGTCTGGAATTTATTTTTCTGGGTCTGAGGTGCATAAAAGCTAAAAGATGATCATATAGCCTAATGTCAAACACAATTAGTGCTGGTGTACCCCAGTTACAGTAATTACTCCCTTCAAGCTACAGAAAATTGATATAACACTGAAAAGGAAATTTGCATCTGTGGTTTACTGTGTTTTCTATTGCTGTAAATGTAAATGTGATGTTAGCTGCCAAGCTAACAGGAACTGCCTGTCTGTAGGTTAAGAGACTCATATCTTTTACCCCAGATTTTACGAACAAGTCAGTGAATGCTATATTACCACTAGATTTAATATTCTTCTGACTCCTAAGATAGCCAGTGCAAAATGACATCGGCCCAGTAGCCCAGTATAGCTGGAAGTAATGGGAAATACCCCATTCTTTTAGTAAATGATGCTAAAGAGGATATTAAAAAGCTAATAAACATTTAACGGGAAGAAACGCTACTCTTTAAATATTTACCAGTCTGCCTGAAGCAAATGATGTACAAAAACCATTGGCACTACAGATTTTGTGCATGTGGAATTAAGAACATTTTACCCGTTTTTATTTAATTCATTTATAGAAAGTAGAACAATCATAAATAAAGATTTCTAGTAATTCACTGTAATCATTTTAGATGTATTATGTGATGACTTAGATCTGATGTATTTTAGATAAATCAATTATGAAGTCCAACAGTTAAATCCTGTACCTATTAGACTGAACCGTTTGTCAATGCTTCTGAACCCAATGTCAATAATGCAACATCAAGTTCATTTCGTGTGGTTTTGTAACATCAGTGATCCTCTGCTGAGTAACTGGTCATAGGCTGATCTGGTCTCAGTTTGTTTGGCATTAAATGAATTTAAAGGGATCACTTACTTTACCTAAGTCCATCATATGGCT
Organism: Mormyrops boulengeri; assembly: GCA_026781065.1. Classification (NCBI taxonomy): domain Eukaryota; kingdom Metazoa; phylum Chordata; class Actinopteri; order Osteoglossiformes; family Mormyridae; genus Mormyrops; species Mormyrops boulengeri. The sequence continues at coordinate 14,592,294 of JAODLD010000046.1, forward strand.
TTGCTGTTATGGTTTTGCTGTAAGCTCTTCTGCTTCATATGCCCATAATGCTTAGAACCCATTGTGCTTTATATAACAGTTGGCGAGCCAAACCCCTGCAGCTTAACTCATCTGGCCATATTGCCATCCAGTCACGCCTGTGTCATATACTAATCCCCTCATTCTTCTTAGTCGTGGTGCTTCTCCAAATAGTCCTAAGGGATCATCAGCTCCAGAATAGTGATTTTTTTTTCCTTTGTTTGGAGACAAGAAAGATTAAAGAGTTCAGCGTAGTTTGTGGATATACAGCTTAATTGTGTAACTATTTAAACACTAAAACAGTTTAGATACATAATGCCATCACAACCTCGACATCATATTTGGGGTTACTGGGTAACAGGCTAAAAAAGCATGCTGTTGTGTCCAGAGGGTGAACCTGCTGCTAACTCCAGCCCAGAACGACTTGAATGTCGATCTGCAGTTGGACTGCATTAAATGCCACAGGAGTTTTCACACACCATTATTTTGACTGTGTACCCTCCCTTCACCCTAACCCCCCACCATTGCCAGACTGCACTCCCAATGGAGATCATACGTTCTGTGGTCGGCAAACTCTCCATCAATAATCCCAGTGCTTTTATTGCAATTTCTGGGGACTTCAGTCACGTGTCACTCTGCTTCACCCTTAACAAGTCTTGTCAGTTTGTCGATTGTACCACATGAAATATAGAACCATGTACCTCTTACATGCCAATGCTGAAGTTGCTACACTACCCTAGAGCAGATCCTTCCACAATCTGGTACTCCTTTTACCCACAAACAAACCCATATTTCACTCACTGCTTTTTACCGCCAGTATTGTGCTAAAGTAGAAGAACGAGGAGGCTCTGCATGATGACTTATGGGAGTCAGAC
>JAODLD010000046.1:14593286-14610763 GCA_026781065.1 Mormyrops boulengeri
CCCCCCCCCCCCCCCCCCCCCCCCCCCCCACCCGGCGCCGACGAAGCAGGTGCAGAAAGAGCAGAAGAAGGCGCTCTGTGAGATGGAAAAACCACTTCAGGGTCATCCTGGAGTGCAAGCTACAGCACATCAGTGTGATGGTGCTGTGGAGTTAGGTGAAGATTGTCACCAGCTACCACCAGACTGGAAATATTGTGGTGGAGAGGAACACAGGCAAGGCGAATGAGTTGAATCTACTCTTCGACAAATTTAACTCTCACTTTGCAGTCCAGTGGGCCAGCTGAGGGGGGCTCTCACTGCCCCTATGCCTCTCCAGTACCTTCAAACCTTCCTGCAACTTCTTCACTGAAGACCCCACACCTGAAGTCTCTACTCTGACTCCACGTCTCATGTCATTGCTGGTCAGGTGAGAGAGCTAGGGAAGCTGCACAGGCAAGGCTAATGAAATCAGCCCCAGGGTGCTGAAGATGTATCAGCCAGCTCCATCGGCTTCTTTAGTGACAATTCTCTTGCTGAAAAAGGGGATGTCCAGCATCCTTAAGGACTTTCAATTGCTCTTAAATTGCTCTTAATTCACACTATATGAACACCTCTGAGAGGCTGGCCCACAAACAAGAAGCCCTAATCACAGACCACCTGGATCTCCTACAGTTTGCCTACCAGGCACACATAGATGTGGACAATGGTCTGATCTACATGTTCCACAGGGCCCACCTGCACCTGGACATCAATGCCTCCTCCATTGTAGGATGCATTGTCAGTGAGGATGAGTCAGGGGATAGAGGATTAGCGAAGAATCACCTGCAGCTCAACATCAGCAAGACAAAGAAGTTGGGGGTGATTTTCTACAGTGCTAGGGAGCCAGCTGGTAGGATATGGATGTGGTGAAGCGCTACAAGCACCTTCGAGCTCACGGGAACAGCAGAGCTGGCCAAGGCTCCACATTAACTTTTCGAGTGGTAGCACTGCTGCTACCAGCTTTCTCAGTTGGTCGCACCAGCAGATGACAGTGACTCAAGACTTGATATACCCCCTTCACATTAGTGAGGGTTAGGGGCAGCAGATCCCCACCAATGTGGCAAATAATACTTTTATTATAAATAAAGGCATACCTAATCGCTACCCATAAGAGACTGCTAGCCTGAATGATAACATAAAGGTCTATTTATTACCAATTTCTAAACAAACAGTACTGTACGCTTTGCACGTCAAATTACTTTGTCATTTTCTATCAAGACATTTTTATACAGTATAATATACAAACCATCAAAATTATGCCCTGTATGTACAAAGTTAATTCTGCACACACTGGGAGCACTATGTTTTGGACTCATTATTAAAAATGTAAAATTAACATCAATGAAAAGTTTAAAAGTTACTGAGAGAAATATGAGATTCCAGGGTCACTTGGACAGTTACAGTACATGAGTGAGGCTGGTTACCGAGACAAAAATGCATGGCGTACCCAAGCCAAGACTTTTAGTATGCACTTACGTGAACAGATATTACGTATTACTAATATTTATATTAGGGTTACCATAATTGGTGAGACGAAGAAGAGGATGGCTTACTCACTGGGGGCTTTGGGCAGGGATGCTGTAAAGCGCTTTGAGACAATGCAATGTTGTGAACAAGCGCTATACAAAAATAAATGTTGTTGTTGTTGTTGTTGATGTGTCCAGGGATCAGAATATTAATTTGAGTTTTCTTGTTCACTGACCAGTCAGGTACAGTAGCACTTCTCTAACCACCCAGGAAAACAAAAACTTGCATCTGTGGAAACCAGGCTGTATACCATAGTAACCTTACAGTTAACTCTCATTTTACAGTCTAAACACAACTGACACAAAATACACGTACATAAGTCTTTTTCAAAAAAAAAAGTTACAAAACAATAAGCTAAAGTTTGATAAACATCAAGCAACTGATGCGATTCACTGTTCGCACGAAAACAGAAATAAAGTGTCAAAGTGGACAATGGTTTCTGCAAGTTGATGCCACTTGTGAGCAGCATGACACATAGGGATGTGCATATCATTTAATTTTTAAAGTAAACGTATACATGAGCCGTGCATGGGCTGTGTGATGATACTGAGTGACTGCCACATATTGAAAGTTGGTGCTTTTTCCTTCACTTGGTACTCCACTGTAATTTGCAGCATAGGGTCATACGGGTTTCACCTCTAAACCTGGACAAACCCTCAATTTTTGAGAAACCACCCAGATGCCTGGACAGTGGGCCAAAAAGAGGATGTGTCTAGGGAAACCCGGATGTATGGTAACCGTAATTTATATTTTATATGATTTTGTGACCCAAATCATTTTCAGTATTGTTTTTGGCTTACACATTGTAAAAATTTTATTTGGCTAGGTTGTGTTGATGGGGAAGAGGGCTTGCGGATGGAGCGTGAGGGTGAGATGAGACGGCGGAGGAGAGTGGAGGAGAGTTGGCGTGAGAGCGGGGAGCAGAATGTGTAGTGCCGAGCCGGGAGCTTGTATTTTCATTTTACTTTAAGAAGGGGAGTAAATACATATATATATATTCCAATAAAGTCTCCTGCTTCCTTTATAACAAACAACGAAGCCATAACAAACCCCAGCGAAGGGTATAAAGGTATACCTGTAAGTTGACCAGTAGTGAGCATCACAGCATCATCTGAGTTTCTCCAAAAAAAATCCCTTTTAATTGTTCACGGCAAACTCGCGAATGGCCGAATCTGCGAATGTCAAATACGCGAATGTGAAGGAGGTAAATTACTGTTCTCGCCAAATATTTGAATCTGAACATTAGCTTTAATAACATAACTCACATCTTCACTTGTGTCTGCCTCGAGATTTCTCTTTGGCTCTCCCTCTCCACCAGCCTCCTTTTCCTTCTTCGTATTTTTTATTTATTTTTCTAATTATCAGGCATAGACCGCCTCCTTTTTTAACACCACAGTTTTGCATGTTTAATCACCAGTGCATGTATATGTTTGTACTCCCGGGAGCAGGTAAGGAGAGAGCAATTCAGCAAAAAAAAAAGACAAGGAACTAGGAGAAAAGAAGGAAAAAACTTTCAATCACAATTCGTTAACGCAGTACCCGCGCAGGAGCAAAACATCGATCGTCATGCATTGGCAGAGATGTGACCACGTGAAATTTTAACTCGCACACACTCAATTAGAGTTCACATATGCAACCATTTTGGTTGCAGTCTAGAGCCCTGCTGCGCAAGACAGGCCAGAACATGCTCTACTTTCTGAGGAAGCTGCTGGAGAAATTGTACCAGTCCAAGGTGGGCAGTGTACTTCTCTATGATTTGATCTGCTCTCGAAGCAATATAACTTCAGATGATGCCAAACCATGTGCGAAGAAGCGCTGCTGGGGATGGATCCTTTCTACCTGCTGCTATCTGACTACAATGACTCCTCCTCCGCAGGCCATAACACATCAGCCATGAGTATTGTCTCATTGTGTAAGACAAAATTTATATGATGTCAGCATGATCATACATGACAGTCGGCCCATTACTTATGTAAATTCTGCTCTTCTTCATCAATGCACTTCTTCCATTAGCTGTAGTGTCTGCCATGTTGCTTCAAAGCTACTAGCTCAGCTTAAACACACACACAGCCAAAATAATTACCAAACTAGTCTACTAAAAATCACTGAAGCTCCAAATTAAACAATCAAACTCAAAACTCAGTAATAAAGACTTTATTTATCACATGGGCATCATTAGGTCTGATCACTCAGGGTTATAGCCCTGAGTATTTTAAACCTAGTCCTCAGTATTTTAGCCCTGATGCCAATCTACCTTCAAATAAAAAGTCAAGCCCCAGGTAAACTTGACATAGTCTTTTCCATAGCTAGAAACTCCCCTGATTTACCATATTTACAAATGGTGTAAGATGACATGTGAAACAATGAACAGTCACTCTGGGTTTCAAGAAAATGCTTCTGTGTCCCCGAATGCAACAGAATCAGTAAACCAACTGTAAACCAGTACTGTAAACCAACACCACAGCATGTGTCTTGTGCAGAGAAGTTTGGCTTTGAGGCAGGTCTAAAATATCGGCAAGTCTATCTGTCCAAAAAACCACGCATGAGACTCCCAGTGAAGCACAGTATCTGGAAGGGCTCCGAAAACACGTAATTAGAGCATATTCACCAATAAGGTTTTGTATAATTTCTATTTCGAAAAAGCGCACATAAGTCTTCCATAGACTTCCACGGAAGTACGCCGTCAGTGGCCATGTTTGAGGTGCATTTATCCTGGTTTCAAAGGGGAATTTAATGTATATGTTGTTGAAAGCAGCTCCAACAATCAGCACTGTGGTTCAATTAATAAGATACAGTCATGGCCAAAAATACTGGCACCCCTGCATTTATGTCAGAAAATGCACCACTTCTCCCAGAAAATTTTTGCAATTACAAATGCTTTGGTATTGTCATATTTATTTCTCTTGTTGGCACTGGAAGAACACAAAAAAAACAAATCTGAGACATTCCACACAAGATGTCAAAAATGGCTTTGACAAAATTATTGACGCCCTCAACGTAATACTTGGTAGCACACCCTTTGGAAGAAATAACTGATTTTAATTGCTTTCTGTAACAATCAATGAGCCTTTTACTGTCTCTACTGGAATTTTGGACCACTCTTCCTTTGCCAGCTGCTCCAGGCCTCTCAGATTTGAAGGGTTCCTTCTCCCACCTGCTGTTTTTAGATCTCTCCACAGGTGCTCTGTGGGATTTAGATCTGGACTCATTGCTGGCCACTTCAGAACTCTCCAGCTCTTTGTATTAAACCAATTCTGGGTGCTTTTTGAAGTTTGCCTTGGGTAATTGTCCTGCTGTAAGACCCATGACCTCCGGCTGAGACCCGGCTTTTTGACACTGGGCCCTACATTGCGCCCCAGAATTCCTTGGTAGTCTTCAGATTTCATAATACCATGCAAACAGTCAAGACAACCAGTGCCTGAAGCAGCAAAGCAACCCCAAAACATCAGTGAACCTCCTCCATGTTTGACTGTAGGGACCGTGTTCTTTTCTTTGAAGGCTTCTTTTTGTTTTCGGTAAATAGTAGAATGATGTGCTTTACCGAAAAGCTCTATTTTTGTCTCATCTGTCCAGAGGACATTCTCCCGGAAGGACTGTGGCTTCCACAGGCAGGTTTTGGCAAACTCCAATCTGGCTTTTTATGTTTCTGTGTCAGCAGTGGGGTCCTCCTGGGTCTCCTGCCATAGCGTCCCTTTTCATTCAGATGGCGACAGATAGCGCGAGCTGACACTGTTGTACCCTGTGTCCCTGCAGCTCAGCTTGAATTTGTTTGGAAGTTGATCGAGGTTCTTTATCCACCATTCAAATAATTCTTCGTTGTAACATTTCATCAATCTTTCTCTTTCGTCCACGTCCAGAGAGATTAGCTACAGTGCCATGGGCTGTACACTTCTTTACAATGTTGCACACAGTGGACACAGGAACATTAAGATCTCTGGAGATGGACTTGTAGCCTTGGGATTGATCATGCTTTTCTATAACTTTGCTTCTCTGAAGCCGAGCATGCATTAACATGATACATTTCCCAGGCCTGATAATACAGTTAAGCATCACTTGACATCCTTCCGGAGAACATCTAACTGCATATATGTCTGTGTAATTCCCATAAGGTTAAAATAGAGTCGAAAAATCTTGATTGGCTAACAGGACACAGCAGATATAAGTGCCCATAGTGTATCATGTGTTGCTGGTGTAAACAAAGTGACTGCACTGACAGCCGTATAACAGTACAGTACATATCTAACTTACAATACCTATATGTATTAATGGTTAGGGAAGCGCACTTGTAATTTAAAGATTGCTGGTTTGAATCCCCGACCAGCACGGCACCACTGAGGTACCCTGAGCATGGTACCCCCAAGCACTGCTCCCCAGGCTCTGAATTAGCTGCCCCCTGCTATTTCACGATGTCACATATGGGTTAAATGCAGAGGACACATTTCGTTGTTGTGTGCTGTGGTGTGTCAACAATGACCACTGATCACCAAATTATAATTGTATACTTGAAAGCAATAATAAACATGTATGTTACGCATTATTATGTTTACTGTACTTTAGTTGTTATTTTAATGTGTACTCTCTCTCATAGAAAGCATCTTGGCTATTTAGGCACAAGTACAGTATAGGTGCAGTTATACCATATAGACCATATAGACAGAACGTAACTCGGATATTAGGCAACTCATACCTGTGATACAATGTACTGTATAATATTTGAAGATAAAAACAATACCGAATTTACATCCTCATTTAGACAAGAAGGAAAGAATGGTATAATGTTTGCTTTAATTTGAGAGGGAAAGTGAATGTTACTGGGAAAACAAGACTCATGTTCATTAGCACTAGCGATGTCATGTGATGGCCTCCCACTGTTACTCTGTTATTGGCCTAATTGTTTACCACGCTCCACAAATACCCAAGGCAGCCTGGCTTTGATGTGGTTCTTTACTGAAGCAAACTGTTCTGTGGAGGGTGAGTTATGCAGTCTCCCTTAACAGACACTTAATATTTTCACAAATAACTTGTCTTTACAGAATGGTACAGTGTGGTGTTGTTGTTGTTGCTACTGTTATTGTTTTTTTTGTTTGTTTGTTGTTTGTTTGTCCGTTATTGTGAGACAACAGCCTGGTGAAACAAAAAAAAATGTCAAATGCAGGACCTGGTAATAATATCTTTGTGGGGACTCTCCAATCATTTCTATGGGGAAAACTCTAATCCCAACATGACAACCTTAATCCCTACTCAGCCCTATCATTAACCATAAGTAACCAAACAAAATACAAGACTCTTAGCATTTTTAGTTTTCTGATTGCATCCACAGATCTTTGTGGGGACCTGGAAAATGGTCCCCACGGCGTAAAATAACAGGTTTTTATTACATTATGGGGAACATTTGTTTCCCAAAATGTAACATTAACATAATCCAAACACACACACACTCACACTAATATGGGTAGGACCAGGGGCCTATATTTTAAAGCTGGATTTTTGGATTAGCCAGAAACCGAATTTAAGGTAGTCTTGGCTAATTGTAAGTGAATGAAGATAAGGTCTGCTTAAACTTCTGTACCTTAAATCCAACAAGTTATCTAGCTATCCAAAAAATCTCGCTTTGTCATACAGGCCCCAGGTCATCAATCTGCATGTGTTTGGACTGCAGGAGAACACCTACTTGAGTAAAATTATTTGAACACAGGGGAAGCATTTCTGGAAGCATTTTAGACTCAGAACCACAATGTTCCTCACTGAGCTACCACATTGTCCTAAAGCAACCTATGGTTTGCTGAAAAAAGTAAGCACTATATAGCACTACAAGTGTTTTACTTGATAAATACCACCGAAAATTGATTATCAGTATAATAGAATGGTAAAAAAATATTACTGCACAGATTCTTTTTTCAGTACAACAATAAAGTGCAGTGCTTTTAAAGGGTAAGCTAAGAACTCACACGTCAAATGGTTAATTGGCTTTGATTGACCTGAACCTTGTATTTGCTTTCAGTATTGATGTTTATGTAAAAGGTTATGACTACCCTTTATTTACAGGGTCCAGAGGGCAAATCAAAGCCTGACATTTCAAAAGTATAACTGGTCCACAATGTTGCTATTGTAAAGTTTTTTGCACATTTTTTGTATACATTACTTGCAGAGTACCACAATCTCCACCAAGAAAAGCAAGCTGAAGATGAATGGGTTATATACAGAAATGTAAATAAATATGAATACTTATTTAGTAGCTCATGCTAAAAATTCAGTGAATTAAATTAGATTGTGCCGCTCATATTGTTGCCAGAGATGGAAAGTTCAGGTTCTGAAAGTAGAAATGCAGACCAAGATTTTGTTCAACCAACCAGTTGACTACTCTGTGAATGTAACTCTTTATACTGAACTGGTTGGTTGAAACAAAATCTTGGCCTGGATTTCTACTTTCTGGACCTGAACTTTCCACCTCTGATTGTTGCTTATGTTAAAAGTACAGGGGTTGGACAATGGAACTGAAACACCTGGTCAACAGTGTTTGAGGTTTCATGCCTACTTATGCATGGCCTGGTGGCCAGTCTTCACTGATTGCAAATTCCATCAGGAAGAGCAGAGCGTAAAAGTTGAATTAGCAGAGAAATAGTACAGCTGTACATAAATATTGCATATTTATTGTACATAAATGTTACCAGGAGAGCAGGTCTTTGTAGTGTATTGAGAAACACAGTATCCAGGGTAATGTTGACGTACCACCACAAAGGATGGACCACATCCAACAGGAGTAACTTTGGACATAAGAGGAAGCTGTCTGAAAGAGATGTCCAAGTACTAACCCAGATTGTATCCAAAAATCATAAAACCACAGCTGCCCAACTCACAGCAGACTTAAATGTGCATCTTGACTCCCATTTCCACCAAAACCATTCATTGGGAGCTTCACAGGGGCAATATTCATGGTTGGTCTGCTATAGCCAAACCTTTGGTCACTCATGTCAATGCCAAACATCAGTCTCAATGGTGCCAGCAGGGCAAATCTTGGGCTGTGGACAATGTGAAACATGTATTGTTCTCTGATGAGTCCACCTTCACTGTCTTTCCCACATCTGGGAGAGGTACAGTGTGCAGAAGCCCCACAAAGTTTTACTACCCAGACTGTTGCATACCCAGAGTGCAGCACTGGGGTGGATCAGTGATGGTTTGGGCTACGATATCGCAGTATCCCCTAGCTTCACTACTTGTTCTAGATGGGCGTGTCACTGCCAAGGATTACCGAACCATTCTGGAGGATCATGTTCACCCAGTGGTTCAAACATTGTACCCTGAAGGTGATGCTATGTATCAGGATGATAATGCACCAATACACACAGCAAGACTGGTGACAGAGCGGGTTGATGAACATGAAGGTGAAGATGAGCATCTCCCATGGCCTGGACAGTCGCCAGGTCTTAATTTTATTGAGTCATTTTGGGGTGTTTTGGAGGAGCGTGTCAGGAAATGTTTTCCTCCACCAGCATCACGTAGTGACCTGGCCACTGTTCTACAAGAGGAATGGCTCAGCATCCCTCTAGCCACTGTGCAGGACTTGCAACTGTCATTCCCAAGATGAACTGATGCTGTATTGGCCACTACACCATACTAATAAATGACTGGGGTCTAAAACCAGGTGTTTCAGTTTCATTGTCTAACCCTTGTATATGACAACGATAACCAATTGCAAAATGCCAAAAGCAGTCGTCTGCAGTAACAGGGATATGGCATTAAAAAAAATAACACAGGTTTGATAACTTAGGTAACATGCTATGAATAAATTGTAAGCATTGGGAAAATTCAAATAGCATACGAAACTGAAATTGTGTTCCAGTTGTGTGGCCAGGCCTATTAGTTATAGATTTCAGTTTAAAAGAACTCATCTAGCTCCGTCTTTCCTAGGCTGCTGAGCGAAAGCAGTGTGAGCCCCAAGTCTCGTATAAGCCCTGTGAGAACCGGAATGCTTGTAAAATGATTGCAACCACTCGCCATCTCAGTGGAGGGCACTCGGTCTGAGCACACACTGGGAATACCTAGGCCTGCTATGCCAGAAACGACGTAAATAACGACATGGGTGCGTAATAAAAAGCTTAGCTGCTCTGATGATTTTTGACTCAGTTCATGTGTTTGAAGTATTTTGTCCATGTCATCTATAAATTGTAGTTAAAACATTCATGAACATTTTGTGCCGATTATGTGGAAATATACGATTGTTACTTTCTCTAATTATAACGCCATGAGACATACAGTACGTATAGCCTAGATAACTGGGCAGACTTATATGTTTAGGCTAGTTAGCTTAATAGACTCGTGAGAGATTTAGTAATTATGTACAGTTTTTATGGCACTGGTGAATCTCAGTAAAAATGTCAACAGTATTGCTGTTAAGGATGCATTTTTTCTTATGTAAAGTATGTAAAGTATGGTGCGAAGGAAAATATGTTATGAGAAAATAAGTTTATTACATTGTGAATTCCTGCAAAGTACTTTTTCCAGGAAGAACTGGGGCACTGTCTGAACCAGCAACATTTTCATAAGCAGTGCGCAACCTGCTGTCCCTCCATATAAGAACTACCTTCAGAGTTAAAGTCCTTTCTTATTCCTGACCAGCTGAACAAAGCAGCTGTGATAATGTCTTGTGACTTGGAGTAAGAGCCAAGCCTTTGGCACTGCACAGTGACTTGAGGCCACATTTACCTGTCACACAGTGACCTTGGAATATTGCCAGGCTTGCCTGGGTTCAGGGGCCCACACTCTTTTAGTACAGATGCACATTGTACTGGAAACACATCTGTTCCTCATTGTTTCTCCTCTGTGCTCACCATTAAACCTTTGTTATTCATTCTTGCATACAACAATAACTCCCTTTTCAAAGAGAATTCTGCAGAAGACCAAAGTTAGCTTCGTTTTTTTTCCTCTGGATGGTTATAGAACATCACATACTTTAAGCAAAAAATAGGTTATTCTTCTTTATATCCATGAATCATAATGTTTGACCATCTGGATAAAAAGAATCAGTAATGGGATTCAGGTGACCGGGGTGAACCTTTCAGAGTGAACTACACTATAAATCCCACATATAACTGGCTTCATCATGCAAAAAGTAAGAACAGCTTGCAGTGGATGTTTCCATTTCATTGTGCACACTGCTATTTAATCTGATTTTTATCAACCAACTAAACACTTTATTTTGGGATAATTTCTGTAGTTGCCCATGCTTGAAGTATGGCTTATAAACAGGGATTGACATAACTGGTACGCAAGTACCTATTCACATTTAAAAGCGACAAGTGCGGCAATCGATTAATGTAAAAGCGCAAAATCCAATATGACAAGAAAAATTGCAAAATTGCATTTTAACCTCTATACCGCAAATGAAATACGAATTAGCATATAAAGGTTACAATACAACATAATTTCTTGTCATATCGGCGCAAATGCACATAAAATACGTACGCATTCACGCTGTTACAACAATCGATTGCCGCACGTATCCCCTTTAAAGGTGAATGCGTACTTGCGTACCAGTTATGTTAATCCCTGCTTATAAATTGCAACACATGAACATAACTGCCACTACCGCCCCTAGTTTCTTTAAGGTGTTGCATCAGACTTAGAAGACGTGGGTTAATCTTTTGTAAATCCAGTATAAACTTATTAGTGAAATATGTAGGTCTATAGGTAATAAAGTAAAACGTAGTTTTTTTTCAATTATTGCATTAAAGAATTGCAAATGCAAATTTTCTTTTTATTAATTTCACATAATATTTTCCTGTCACCTAAGGTGACATTTTGAGACCTATTGATATAAATTAATTCTAGAAGGATAAAAACACCTTTATTTAACATGTTATTCACAAACTGTGGCTAAATAAAATGCTTAGCTTGGTCATACGCTATGATACTCATCTGACTCTGACTGAAATCATGGAAATTCACCCCACTGTCGCTTCACACCAACAGACCACTGAACACACTGAGAAGCATTACTGACTCTTTACAGTAGCACAGGAAGTATATTTATTAATATTACTATTATTATTTTGGGATATTTACTGACAATAGTTAAGCCTGTACCACACAATAAAATTGGTAGTTCATCTCGTCAATTTTATCATGCATCATTAACATTTATTTAACATTAAAAAGCATTTAAATAGCACTCAGGTGTCAATTTTTGTCCTCCTCTTTCAACTCATGTACTTCTGTGTTAAGTATAAGTATAAATAAATATAAATGTACTGTGTTTTCTATTATTATTTCATTTGAAATGAAATTCCAGTTTACAGGACCAACTTCTGCAGAAAAATAGACTTTATATGTGATATGCTTTCTGCGTTATCAGGTTTGTTGCTATGGTTATCCATAGTATTTAGATCCCAGGTGAATCCGAAAACTTGGAACATCTGTGTAAAACAAATTCTTGTACTGCAGACCAATTACTTCTTTGCAAGCCAGGATGCGTCAGAGGAGATTATTAGTGGAGAAGTGTGAAGTTAGAGAATTCCTCCATGATACCTTAGCAGAAAGCTGCCTTTAGCTGAGTAATCGGTCAGACTGTGTACATAGTCTGACTATTGCGTTCAGGGAGACGTGTAATGAGCACCATTTGAGCAGATTTATTAAGAACATATGACGGTTAATGACCCCCAGACCACAGTTTACTGCATCCCAATCCTCAATAGAAAGAATGTGAGATGTCTATTGGAAACGCTAAATATCTTCACAGGCTGATGACAGAACCCTGATCTATGAACATTAAAACACGTTAAGAGATGCCTTATCAACATAAAACAGATTCTAACCACTTTAAAAGCAAGCAACCTTTGTGGGTGCCAATGTTCTCAATATTTATATATAAGATAGAGCACTTAAAAATGTACTTCATGTAAATAACTTTCTGTTAACATCTGGCAAACTACATTATTAAGATCAGGTGTTGTGCATAAGCAATATTAAGGCATAAATAAAAATAAAGAAGCACATAGGCTAATACTGGTAAAAAGCAAAATATAAATGGAGAATAAAATGTGTTAAAAAGCAGAAAGCAGAGTAAAGCAAGGTATATCAAAAAGCTAAATGTAGTGGGCATATGAAAAGCATATACTTTCAAAACACTTGTCAGAAATTAGTTTCTGTTTGTGAGTACTTTCAGACTTAACATTGTTCCCAGAATAAAGGAAAATATGTATGTATTAGCTATATGAGTATACTAGAAAACATTGTTGTGTACTAAAAGTATGACCACTTTTTAATTTACATTCCTGTATTTAGCCATTTGTTTTTACCTTTGTTTTATCTTTGTTTACACAAATAAGAAGACATTTGTCTTCTTTTGTCTTTTGCATGTGCTACCCTTTCTGTGACAGTATCCAGAATACATGATATCATTATAAATGGGAAAAATCAGATTCAGAACTGAAATATCTAATTTGAAAAATGTGAGTTAAACAAATGTGAGTTAAAAACATATGTGTTCCAGATATATGGATTATTCTGATTCAGTTTATTCTCAAAATGATATATCTCCTGTGACTTTCACTCTACAGCTCCTGTTGGTAAACATATCACCATAATACACTGACATCTATAAAACATTATTTACAGAAGTCAGACAGACCTGACCCCACCCACTATCTTACCAGCCAACATTACATGCAATCACAGATGAGCAGATATTTTCGCATACGTTTTAAATTAAGTTTCCTTTCAGATGAACACAATTTATTGTTCATCCATCCATCACATTTATGCACTATGCATTAAATATCAGTTTAACATACCAAGTTCTTGCAATCATTGATAAAGAAGAGTCTGCCTCACAAATCACTCATTTCATAATTTTCAGTTCAGAGGTAAAATGCAGTGCTTGCATTTGATAACAGGCCTTTAAAAGGACTTTGGTAACCAAGATTAGAACATGTTTACATCTTTGACTGCTCACATATGCGAAACATGTACATACTGTTGTCATACAACCTGCATCGACACAAGTACTAGTAGCCTACCTGTTGTATAATTTGGTTATTACCTGTATTTGATAATTTCACTTAAAGAGAAAAGCCTCATATATTACAATAATTTTATAATAAATAATTTCATTATTATGTTAAAAGCCTTGTATAAGAATCCTATATATAAACATGAATTTTGATTCACTTATGATCTTGTACTTGATTGACTTGAGTGGTTGGATAAGCGGTTTATTGTAAATAAAAATTATTACTTAATGGGGACAATGTTGCTCTTAAAAGACAGGAAGATGGGAAGCTATTTGGAAGATTCCTGAAATAATGTAAATAAATAAATGAAATGAATAAATGCCTGTGGTATTTATCAACAAAATAATTCTGAATTCATTTTTATAACCAAAACACGCAAACAAAAAGCAGTCTATAGAAAGAGTACTCAGCAAATATCCCACTCCTTCTTCATTACATACAGATGTGGGGTTATCCCAGAACTCGGACAATTAAATAATTAAAGGACCTATCATTCAGGCAGAAATTCAAGTAGTAAAAATTAGCGTCCGAAGTACAATAAATCAGCACTACACACACATTTGAAATTAGAGAAAAAATATGGAACATTAAATCGATCTATCGTAAACTATAATTTAAAAATAATTAATTAAAAAAATAATTAAAAAAATAAACACCAGATGCAGTAGGTTCAACATCTTGCTTGCAAACAAGACTCTTTTTGTCTAATTGTGGCTCCCAAAATTTCTGTATAAAAAATATCCATAGGCAAGCATTAGACAGACCGAAAAGAAATAAATTCCGTTATTGCTTAACCATTTCTTCACGCATACTTTCATGTAAGTAGTGCATTATAGTACAGCATTTGAAAGACCAAAAAGAAATAAATTGCATTATTGTTTCTTAACCATTCCTCACCACACATACTTCCATGTAATTAGTGCAGTTAAGGCTGAAAGACTGTAATTCTCAGCATGTTAGAACTTAAAATATATGTGGTGACATTAAAATGTAAGTATACCAGGCTGACACAGAAATAGAGTCTCACGGACGGATGGCAAACCCGCCAGTGTCTTCCTACGTAATCCGTTAACCGTAGGCTGTCACGGTGTATAAATATGTCGCGGTGACAGCCGGGAAGTGCGTCAGCGGAGCGGTCACCTTCCGTAACGCTGACATGTCAAGGCACGCAAATGGGACGCATCCCCTTTAAACATGGCGGAGGTAAGGGCTGCCTCTGTGTTTTCACAGAAATTCGCATCGTTGTATGGATATACATCGTCGAAAATTCCAGACATAACTTTACTTCGTATTTCCGCTGATCGCTCGCATCTGAAAACTCAAGTTTATACGCGAATAATAAAACACGACCGCGTCAAGCTTAAGGGGGAGGGTGTCTTTCGAACCCTTTGCTTGAGTTCTGGCTTACAGATAAGCGACATGGTTTTACGAAGGCTGCTAAGTTAATCACCTTAATTTAATCTGAACCGAATTGCCCAGGAAGGGTTTTGTAAATCTGAACGCTTTGTGTTTTATTTCCTGTAACTAACGTTGTTGTTCTTGTCGTCACTGATCGAAGCGGGGCGCTCGTGGTAACTGGTAAGCAGTGAGCTCAATCAAAGACTATAATAAATAATGAACTCGTAAATATTACGAAGGTGCTCGATAATTTATATTTTCTATCGTCTCTGAGCTGTGAACTGTGCTGTCTGCCACCACCGTCTTATTATTACGCTGCTGGTTCGATCACAAGACATAGTAAATAAAGTGGACGATAAAATTAAATAAAGCACGGGATGGGGCAGTCCGATGCTTCTTTTTTAAAACGGTTTGATAGCTACGTCAAAGCCAAACGAGATTACTGCATGCTGTAAAGGAAATCCATTAAAAGACTGGGAACGTACCAGGAAAGACATTAAAGTCTGCGGAACATTCTGTGTTTGCCCCTCCAGTTAAATGCTAATGGCCCAGTCAAAAAGCATGTGTAGGAAAATAATGTGCTGGTCAGAAAACGAACAAATAAAATAAATATCTTTTTTTTCTCTTCAACTATGGCTGTAAACGAGTATTGTGTAAAAAGCATAGCGTTTCAGCGTTTCTCTGAGGCGTACTTCGTTCTAATGGGTAAGCTGGGTTTCTCTGCAGTAGTCCTTTAATTATTCGAGCCTTTAATTGAACTGATCGCTCGATTAAAATCGCTTTAAACTGCCTACGTTACCAGAAGACTGGTTTTCATTTTCCAGTCACGTTAAACTACATTTTTGCAAAGAAACACTATTGCAATAATAAAAAATTAGACGAATATAAAAATTGTAATATTTTCCATTAACGTTAATAATGAAATGTTCATTACTAAAATTAGTCGATTATTATTCCATCATATGCCTCGTTTTACCGTAAGGTGTTTCAGCTCTTCCTATCAAGTTAACTGAAGTTAACTTCTGAGTCACGCCTAGATACAATAACGACCCTAAATGGCAATCTCAGAAATAGTCTTTCAATTTGATAACCTAGCACATAAATTACTTTCATTACTATTATATGGGCAGTCTGTAATTACATAAATTAGAGGACACATTAAAAAAAACTATTTTTTAAAAGTATAATTATTATGCTGCGTTGTAATTTGTCGCCCAATTGTCTCTGAAACCATATAGTTGTATCATCACTGTGAGTTGGTCACCTTCGTTATCTAGCTAATGTTGTCCCTGAAACAAACAGGATTTATATTATTATTATTATTATTATTATTATCACTACTACCAATTTTCCATCTTAAGGTACATCTTTCAGTGTGACAAATATTTATATATTTAATTTAGTGCATCTATGATTGAAAAATAATTTTGAAATTTTAAACAATGGTGTTACAGTATTGCTGAATAGGTGGGCAGAAGCTTGGTTGACATGGACTAATAAGATTAACTGTCAGTATTTTGATTCCCTTGTGACATGTTACCACACCTGGTTTGGTGACATTTTTTTTTTTTCTATTTACCTTTTTAAATCAACAGTTGCGTGGAGAGATATTTATCCCTTGTGAAACATGTGAATTTAGTTTTTTTTGTTGTTGTTTAAAGGGTATATTGCACTCTATATGACATCCATGTAAGAGCATCGTCAACTTGTGAACCCTTAGGGTGAAATTGGTTCCAATTTTTCCACCTTAATTTATATACTTATCTTAATGTTACAGCCATTAACTTTTAAATATTAGTTAGAACATGAACAGATGGTCCATATAAAATGTGAGACCGTTAAGATTTGCTAACATCTTAAATTATCTTTTATGATGCATAAGGAAGTAGTTTGTTGAAATGGAACAGGTATCCTTTTTTCTGTAATAATTTAACCTTTTTGTTCAGCTTGGCAGGTCATTTGCTTATTTTGTATTGTGCCGATGTTGGCTGTCAATGGGGATGTATTTTTCCCCGACTATGTGATGGAAAAACCATTGTAGGAGCCTTAGGCAGAAGTCAGCCACTCCTCGAAGGGTCCAACACTGGCAAATGTTCTCTTTTTCTCCTCTCAGACCCACAGCCTGCAGGACATTAGGCAGCAGGCATCCGTTGCTGCTAAAGTCTTCATCCAGAGGGACTACACTAATGGCACCATGTGCCAGTTCCAGACTAAGTTCCCATCTGAACTGGAGTCCAGGGTATGGTAAAACACTCTGTCATGTGACCTAAGGTGGGGGCGGGAAGCCTGTAGGGTTGGCATGCTCTAAAGCACATCTGATTGCCTCCGGACCATGTTCCTCAGCCCAGATTGTTCAGTCTCAGTTAATCTAAACTACAATATTACTGTTATTGTATAATTTACTCTAAGACCTGTATTCTACAGAGACGCAGTTCTCATGCTCATTTGAACTTTCATATACTGAGGGTTTTCAATCAAAGCAGGCCTGGTTTATATATACTAGGCGTGTGTGTGTGCGTGTGTGTG
>JAODLD010000046.1:14610863-14627073 GCA_026781065.1 Mormyrops boulengeri
ATATAATGTGTGTATGTGTGCGCGTGCACACACAGATACAATCACAAACACACACATAAAATATTCTGCCTTTTTTCTATTACTTAAACTGAATGTTTATATAAAGTTCTCTGCATTTCTTGTCAGATCTTGTTGAATTGAATTGTATGTTTAGCTATCAAGTTCCATCACAGTCATTCTTTCTTTGTAAAAAGCCAACTATGTTGAACCAGTGGTTCACAGAAGGAAAGATTTCCTGGATCAGTCGTCACATGACAATCACATGACATTACAGGGAAGTAAGCTGAATTCCAAGTACTGCCTGATTATGAGGCTTCATTGAAGATGGCTGTCCTGCTAGATAAGAGTGCGGTATGAGCGGGGGCACATCCACTAAACCAGGGGCCTCACCCACTCTTGTTAAATGAAATTTTAAACCTGTATTTTACGGGATCATCTCATGTTTTATGTGATCGTCCCGTATTGAATAATAAAATGCACCAATTTTGAACTAATAACCCCTTGTCGGCAAATTATATCATCAGTACCCCCCCTCCCCATTTGACAGTTACACCACAGGGGGCCCTCTAACATCTCAAATAGGCTCTGACCATGTTAATACGCCTCTGGGTGTAAGGTAGACTTTGTTCTTAACCGGCAGGCAAACTGAAAACAGGGTAGTTCCAATGAACAGTGTAATTTAAAAAAAAAAAAAAAAAAAAATTCTGCTGAAAACAAACGCTTGGCCTGTTCTTAATGTTGGATTCATGGGCTGGTCTCAAGCAAGCGCACAAGCCGTTGAGCTAGGCGTGATTTTTTACTTATGCTTAGTCATATTGATCTAATTTACACAAGATTTTTATTCCTAGCACTGGTGTGATTATTCTTTTAATGAATAAATCTTTTTTTTATCTTTGTGAGGAATAATTTTACCTTTGAAAATTGTATCTTGGAGTAGGTCCAGAGACAGTAGATTTTTTGTGTGTGTGTGTGTGTGTGTGTGTCTCCTGTTTACCTACATATTACTCTTTTGGTGTTATCTTTTTATGTCCTTCTCTCTTTTTTTGGTCTTTTCGGATTGTAAATTATCCTATGAAGCCCTACATTGAATTCCTCAGCTGAATGGACTTGGCAGCCTTCCAGGCAAAGATCATGTAGTGAGACGCTGTCAGGTGTCCAGTCACTGGGCTTCACACACAGTGGCCTCAAATATCCCAGCAATGGTATAAGATGTGATAATGACCGAGACCTGACCTGTACAGAGTGCCTATTTCAATGAGCATTAATCGAATATACCATCCACGCTATAGGTTATCTTTGTTCTGTGTCAGTTCCAGTACTAGCTTTCTCACTGACTAACATTTTGCCAAACGCTACAAATACAACATCTGTCTTTTATCGGAGTTCTGCATCAGTTCCAGTCATTATTGTGCTATGTTTTGCCTTAGTTTTGAATACTGTGTTGTAATACTCAGTTACCATTAGATGCGTTTTTAAGTTAAGCTTACATAGACAGACACAAAAGGCTGGGTACTGGAAACGTGTGACAGGAATACTTTCCACACTTGGTGCCCAGTAAGCAGTCATCAATGGAACACCGTGTAATGGAAAGATGCAAGCACAGAAATGTGGTTCTTGAGGCCAGATTATGGAAGTGCAAAGACCCTCTGCATGGGGTCCTGGGCATGATTAATGCCACTGATCTGCAAGAGCTTTTTGTAAAATTTCAGGGGCATGAATAAAATCTTTCCCAGAGACCCAGAAGGGCTTTCCCCTGACAAGTGAGGGATGCTCCACTTTGAAGGAAACTGGGGACTCTAGTCATTGCATGATGATAAAAAAACTGCACAAAGCCCTTGTTTCCTGGCCCCAGTTATCAATACAGGTTGGCCTCATCTACAGAATGTAATTTTTTCCATTGCTCCTTTTATCTTCCTGTGTAGTGTCCAAATATGTAAAAGTGTCTTTTTATGAAGAACAGTGATACCTTGTTCATCCCTAAGGGGAAATTGAGATTTTGGCTGTTCAGTTTTGCTCTCTAAGACACACAGACCGGTAAGTTTTGGAATCAGAGCACAGGGTTAGTCAGCACGCCTGGAGAAGTTGGGGTTAAGGGCCCAGCGGTGGCACCATTCTGCCAGCCACAGGATTTGAAATGGAAATCTTCTGGTCATGGCTACAGAGCCTTACTCTGCTGAGTCGCACAACGTTCACTACTGTTACCGTTTCTATTTGCCAGGTCTGCTGTGTGCCCTGTAAAAATTGCCTAAATAAAAACATGCTTTAAATATGCAGCCAAGCTAAGATTGCGTGATGTCCAGTCGTAATTTCTGGGAATAAGTTGGCTAATACATGGCAAGGGTTAGCAGGTGTAAATGAATCAAAGTGGTATTTAATGAATAGCTTTCATTTTGCATCACATGGTATTTATTAACGTAAGTGACATGGAAGACGAAACAGTGGTGAGCGGTTTGAAAGTCTTTGTTTCCTCTTGCCAGTTTTCTCACCTCTCATCACCTAGAGTGCACTCTTGCATGCCCAGCAGTCAGTAACAGCTTCTAGGCTGTGTGTATTTCAGATTGACAAGCAACAGTTTGAGGAGACCCTGCGGATGCTGAATAACCTGTACGCCGAAGCAGAGAAGCTGGGTGGCCAGTCTTATGTGGAGGGCTGCTTAGCTTGTCTCACGGCATATACCATCTTCCTGTGCATGGAGACTCACTATGAGAAGGTTGGAGAACTTTGCACATTTCTTACTCATTACATCTTGGTGAAGAACGTGTATATATCACTGCAAAGTGGCAATGTTTGTGTGCTTTGTACGTCTGCAGTATGTGAGATGCTAAAATCTTACTGCCTGAGTAGGACTTCATTATAAGGCTGTGGTTATGTGCTTTTTTTAATGCATTTACTGTGCGTTCTGACTTTTTACATACTTTAGCCAAAGCATCTGCAAAATGAATGTGATTTAATTGTGATTGTGATCAGGGTAATGTCTCCAGAGCAAAGTGTCCGCCTTTAGTAAATTATTCATTTGTACTTTGTGCAAAAAAGATGTCATATTGCATCAGGTACACTGAAAAGGGTGGGTGAGTTGAGACTATTCCAAGGGCCCCTGAGTGACAGGAAATTTGGAGCATAATTGGATTGGTGTGGTTTTGGAACCCAATATGATTTGCCTTCATGGGGCTCAAGTCCTCCAGTAGCACCCCTGTTTTGCATTCTTCCTCGAGTAGTAATATGTGTTGTTTTCTTTTAGAGTGGCATTGTAGTTCACTGTTGGCTCATACTTCCAGGGTTGGGTTTTTCTCAATTCCACCCCTTCTGTGTGTGTGTGTGAAGTTTGCATGTTCTTCTATGATAAGCACTTGGAAGATGGATAGATTTAGTGAATATTTATCTTGCTAGAGTTGTGCCATTAGTGTGTGATTGATACCCCTTGGATGCACAGTACACAGATACACATACTGGATAGAAACCTTCTTATTGAATCCCACCAAGATGTAGACTGAAGCTTAATGCTTAATGAAGTTTTTGTCTTTTATTTTGAACAATTTTCATTCTTTTGGGGACACAAATACTCAGGAAAATATGGTTCTTTGGGTGCATTTAGTGAGCTTGGATAGAGATCTTATCTGTGACCAGCTACGCAACAGTACAAAGTCAGCCAGTAACTGGATGTTTTCCTCGGATCAGTGGTCATAATCATGGTGCCTCAGTTGGAAAGGCACCAGGAGACAGCATTGATCCAGGCAAGTCCTCAGTCAATCACCTTGGTTTCAGATGACTGACAGCATCCTAATAAAGATTCAGGCTTGTGGTCAGCCGTTTCCTGAATATTCTGCTTGCCAGGATCTGAGAATGTCCTGGGACTCATGAGCATGGCTGGGTATCCTCTTAGCTTACAGTTAACTTTGTTGGCTCAGTTTCTCCCCATTTGCTTAGATGTATTCCGTGAAATTACTGGTGTGATCATATCTCATACTAGTTCTTGTACTTGCACGGCCACACAGGTCTGCAAGCCAGGCTGTGTTTTTAGCCTTTGGCTGAATTTTTATTCCTCTGTTGCTGTATCTCCTAATAATACATCGTTGACTTACCATTTATTATATAAGTATGTCCTGATTCTGCACCTTATAAAATACAGTAGTTTAATTGTGCATCCCTGTTGCAGTACAGTTACCTTATATATGAAGAATTTAATGTAGTTTAAACACAGCTCTGTACATGGTGAGTGTTTTATTTCACTGTTATAGTATTTAGCAAACCACTCTTTCACTGATAATTCTTGAAATAATTACTATTTGTGTCCCGTTACTATCTGTTTTGAATTGGTCTTTGTTAAAGCAAATCCGTGATAAACCCTGTTCCCCAACACCACCATCACTATTTTGTAAGGTGTTTGAAACCTGCCTCCACTTTGTGTTTGTGGAGTTTGCATGTTCTCCCAGGCTTGGCAGGGTTTCCTCCTGTAGTCCACATATACAGGCATGCAGATAGTTGAAGTGGTGTGAATTGGTGACTAGTCCATACTGTGTACATGTGTCTCCTGCAATGGACCGTTATCTCATCCAGAGTGTCCACTGAATGGGCCCCAGCCCACCATATGTGATCCTGCACTGGATACATGGTTAGGAATTCCTACATCCTTTTCCTCTCCTTCTCTGACATATTTGCCTTTCTTTTTATGCTTTCAGGTTTTGAAGAAGATAGCCAAGTATATCCAAGAGCAAAATGACAAGATCTATGCACCTCGGGGCCTGCTGCTCACTGACCCTATTGAAAGAGGCCTGAGAGTTGTATCCTTTTTACCCCTCTGACTGTCATGCAGCATGGCTCGGTCAGTTTCTGTTAGCCAGTTCTCAGCTTCTGACACCCACTATGTATTTAGACAGGCATATATCAGTGAATTTTTGAATGGTTATTCATTCAGCAATGCTACCCCTTAAACTAGAGTCTTGTCAACAAGCAGGCAAATTGTACTCGAATATGTCTTCAGATTGTTTTAATAACGCAGGAGTTTTATGGATCTTTGAGGGGCTACCTAACAAACTTATAATAAATCTGAGAACCTGTCAGTTCCCACAGGAATTTTGACTCGCATGAGCCCTCTACACCATCAAGCATTGCTTGACCTGAATGCAGTAGCTACGCTGGGTTACATTGTGTGATTAAATGCTGTTGACTACCCTGGTTTAAAGGTATTCATAACCAAAAGCTATTCCTAGATTACCTCTAGATGTCAGGATTCTGACTACTCTGCTAGTGCTCTGGCAGCTCTTTTAAGATGGCTGTATCTCTTTAGAAATTGGGGTCTGTTCCATGGCTCTTGAGCCATGGGGTTGAGGAAGAGTTCTTTGTGATAATGGAAGGAAAATAACATTAATCTGTTACATCTGCATACAATCTGTGAGACTTTAATATGTACATTTTCCAAAAGTCTACTAGGCTTGACGTTAAAATTACTAGCAATGAAGGCCGGATTTGTGAAGTATTACTGAAATTCGGCCACTGCCAGCTCCTCAAATGTTTTTTGGCTGCATGGTGACCTGGGTTATTTCTCTAGCACGTCTCTGCTAAGCTGCTGATTTTGGCCCGGGAGCTGAACTGAAGGGAGGATGGAGAGGTCCCAAACCGCTTGAGTTGTATTCCCTCTACCTCCCTTCACTACAGTTCAGTGACACTGTGGGTCTTCTCGGCACTTATCGTGGGCTTTCTTTTGGGAATAAACTCATTCAGCGTTTATGTCTCTCAGAAGCATTGTTCATTCTTAACACTGCTGCCTCCCAGGTTGAAATAACAATTTTCGAGGACAGAAGCACTGGTTCCGGAAGATAAAACTCACAAGAGGTGAGCACTATATATTTCAGATGGTATGGACGTTACTTTGATCATTCTTCTCACTTCAAACAGTGACATACAGTCTACTGTAGCGATTGCTCAGGATCGGTTTGCATATGCACCACCACATAATTCCACTGAGGGTCTTTGTTTCGTATGTGCAAAACCGAGCGTCCTTATGGGAGATGCTATTTTGCTGTCTGGTTTCCATCAGCTGTAATGGAACTTCCTTCTACAGATAGGGAAGACGGAAGTGTAGACCGCTATGCTTGATGTTACACAGAGGTTTTCAGAATAAGAAAAAAAGTATTGAAATGCTCCTGAGAATATTGGATTTTCTGTAAAAAAAAAAAAAAAAAAAAAATCTGGTATTAACAACATGACAAGGCATTGCCTAGTGACAACCTGCATTATAAGAAAAGATTCTTGAGTGTCTCACTGAAATGTTAACTCAGGTTTTTATTTATGGCAGCCTAAGGCTTTCTGTTAAATACACTTGTTAAAGAAATTTTAAGTATGGTTTCACAATAATCATATTTAAATGTTACACATAAGCTGGAAAAAAAAAACAATTGTGAGCAGCTGTGATTTAATTTGCCTCTCAGAACACACACATACACTAAGCAGAATATTTATACAGTATGGGTCTGTTATTCCTCTATATAATCATCTTTTGTTTACACATACTAATTTGCTGCATAATGATGTTCATTAGTATCATTATAAAACAATACATTATACATTTGGCCCAAGAGTTTTGGTTCCTGTTGTAACTGCATGTGCAGCACCTACAGTTGGAAAATGTGATTTAAGGAAGTATGTTAACACGGCTCCTTTCCATCTAGTAGCTTGCGCACGGGGAAGCGTGTCGAGTGTTGAAAGGAAGTTTCCGGGCCGTATCTCTGCATATCCAACGGTCAGTTATAGTAGAAGTGTGGCTTCCCCCAGAGAGCAGGTCTGGAAATTCACAGCTCAGGGTGATCGCTCCCTCATGTCTAATCACCCCAGACCACAATGTGTACTGTAAGAAAACGATTCATTTAGTGGTAATGGCTGCGAAGTGAGTCATAACCGAGCACCCCTGCCAAGACCATCCAGCTGTGGCTCGATACAGCAGAGCAAGACCTATGACCACTGTGTACTATCCTCTCTTCTTGGGGAGTTAGTGGGGTAGCTAGCAAACAGTCTGAGAGTCGAAAGTTATTTCCGACCAACACATTTCCTCATTTGTTTAATTTAAACCAGTCATCTGCCTAGGAGTCTACAATTAGATATCACTGTTGGTTGATTTTCATATGTACCTGTACCGTTTTAAATAGCTGGTATGTACCATACAGCTGAGCTTTTGCTGAGCTACTTTAAGGTATCTTCTCCCTCTTCATTGGGCCGTTCGTGACCACGTGTCTGTGTCTTGCTGTGCAGACCCATTGAGAGATGTGCAGCCAACTTGACCGAACACCTTGTGTCTCTGAAAATGGCTTCTTCTCCCCAAGACCCCAGCTCGAGTGCTGGTACAGCAGGCCTCTGCAGCCATCCTTCAAGCCATCTCGAATCCCAGTGGAGGGGAAACAGTATCTAATGAACTCTGACTATATGTGAATACAAGATTGTCTGTCACGCCCCTTTTTGCTTTGCCCATGGTTCTCACATAGTGAATGATTAACATTTATGAAAAGGTGAAATGGTTTTACATTCTGTAGGACTGGCATCTGCTGGTTATCCTACGCCTTTTCCTTGGGAGAATCGTATACATTCATTTAAGCTATTTATTGAATATTAAAATAATTAAAGCAGGAAGTGGGTGTAGAAAACTGATACACAGGGCACACCAGAAAAACTCTGACACCCCAGCGGTAAAAGCTAGTGATATTGTCACCATTTGACAGTTAAAATCATTCAGTCCTCAGTACTATGTTGCTGTTTAACTTTGACTGCGACCATAAGGCATATCACTCTTCTTTTGTAAATCACTGCTGTGCCATATGTTTGTACTAATAATGGATAATCCTGTCGTGTGTAATCACGCTAAAAGGGAAAATAAGTGTTGTGTAATCTGCATTGACTTATTCTGAGGTTTTGTGTTGGTGATGTGTGATTCAGTATTTCCATATTTTCATATATACATGGCAGTTCTTTAGAACAATAATGTCATTTTCATGTATGATTACAGTTGTGGGGTATATAGAGCATTACACAATGTTGAGGTTCTTTAAAATGTTATGTTATTGCTAAATATTCCCAAAGTGAGTGTGGTCATTTCTGGATAAAAGTATTAATGAGACTATCACAGAAACCTTAATATCTCCTTTGCTTAAGTGTCAATATAATGCATTTACATGTGATGTAATGCAATTATGAATGCATATTTGACTATTTATATATGTACACATATATACTTTCTTTGAAAAATACGTTAGGAATATGTGTGTAGATGTGTTTTTATTTGGGGGAGGGCTCTTGTTGCATTGATCTGTTCTTCAAAGATGGGCTCATTCTCGTATGCCTTAATGTCATTTTAATTTAATCAATAGGCCAGCCTTTAATCTAGTAGTGAAATACACCTTCAGGCCAAGATTAACTTGAAATAAAAAGCACACAGTCAGCCTGGGATATAGTTTTGATCCCCAGCTGCATGCTGAAGGCAAAAAATAAATGCTGTAATAGAGCAACATGCAAGAAGGAGCACTATTTGAGGTTTGTGCTATAACTGTTCATTTTAAATGAATGAGTTTAAGTATACAGGCTGTGATTGCAACAGCCATAAGATGTAGGGATGCGGAAAGGGCAACATGTCTTAATAAATAATAATAATAATAATAATAATAATTGTTTCTTGTATTAATGCACCCCACCATGCAGTCCTTTTGATATATTGTGTCTCGTTCAGATACAAGTTTTATTGTAGTGTATTCAAAGAATGCAATGAAATTCTTGTGATACAGTCACTCCTAATATGGGGTTTAGGGGGTGCAAGACTGTATGGTGCTACAGCACATCGGCTTCAGTAAGTTAATGAAGTGGTACAGTACCACACAGTAATGTTGTAAGAGAAGTATGCAACATAAATGCACTATTGTGCAATTTGAAGATTTGTAATAAATGGGGACAAATTTCACAGAGTCAGAGGAGTATATACGGGGTTTAGCTGTCAGAGACCAGAGTGTTTACAGTCCGCATTTCTTGTGGGAAGAAGCTGTCTTTGAAGTGGGTGATGGAGCTGGAGACGCTGCTATAGTGTTTACTGGAGCGTTGGTGTGATTCTTTCCAAGTGCTTAATTATGATGTAGATTAAATTGTCAGCATCACTGAGGTGAGAGAAAGGAGACTCCTTAGGTAAAAGCACGTCTTAAACACAACGGAACTCTGTGCAAAGACAGGGACACGTTAAAATCCTAATAATGCTTTCCTGCTGCAAGCTGGGTGAAGACAAGACAGAAGTTTTGAAATGTGTACTGTGTTGAATTCAGAAGTCAGAAGACTTCGTAGGACAGGCTACAGGATTTTGCTGAAGTTCTAATTATAATACTGCGAGGTAAGTGTCAGTTTTGTATTCATTTTTAGCGGAAATGGAATTAGAATGTAGAAGGGTGGAAATAAATATGATGATTTCAATTTGCTTAACGGTGTTTGGGTTGACAATAATGATTTGATCTAAATGTAAAAAGAAAAAAAAGAAATAAGTTAACTTTATGAGTCAATTTTAGGTTTAAGAGAAGGAGAACATGAAAGCCAAGTACTTGTAACTACAAGACCCAGCATTTCATTGCTAATACAATTACCCTCAGTGGCCACTTTATTGGGGCCATCTGCTCGTTAACACAAATAACCTGCTCCTATAAATAGCAAATTGTGGCTGCAGCTGAATACATATAACATGCACCAAGGGTCAGAAATTTCAGTCACTGTGCTACTAATCATTCGAAAGGCTGCAGTGTGTAATTTCAAGCATTGTATGACTCTGTGCCAGATGTGCCCATTGTAACAGAAACAGCCACCCTCCTGTGATTTTCATCTACTACAATGTCTAGCATTTGCAGAGAAATGTGTGATAAACAAAAAAACATATAGTTAGTGGCAGTCCTGTGGGCAAAAGCACCTTATTAATAAAAGTGGCCAGAGGAGAGTGGCCACACTCATTAAAACTACCAGGAAGTCCACTAGTGCAAAAATAACAGCTCGGTACAACAGTGGTGTGCAGGAAGGTTTCATGGAACTCGTTAACTTTTGAAGAGGCTCTGGACCCAAAAGGGGGACCAACCTGATATTATGTAGGGGTACCTGATCATGTGGTCACTGAATGTTTTAACTTTTGTTATTATATACACTAATGGTTTCCCCCTAACCAGAACAGACATGGTATCCTCCAGCTTATTGGTTCTGTAATGAAAGCACTATGTGCAAACAGCCCTCCATGATGCAGACTAATGATGCCAATTGCGCTTCTTCATGTATTTGGAAGAATTACAATTGTTAATCTTCAAGTACTTCACAGATCCTTTAATCAAAATTAGAAGTTAAAAGTTAACAAAACTACCATCAGGGTGACGCAGTTGCCTCATACCTCTGGGACCAGGGATTGAGTCACCACTATGGGTCCATATGTGAGGAGTTTGCATGTTCTCTCCATGTCATTGTGGGGTTTCCCCCCACAGTCCCAAAGCACACTGAGAAGTCACCTAATTGCCTATAGGTGAGAATACTGTGTGTATGTGCCCCACAATGAGTTGATTCCCTGTCTTGGTTTATCCCCTGCCTCACGTCCATTGGCTCCGGACCCCCTGCAACCCCAAATAGGACAAGCGGTTACAGAAAATGGATGGATGGACTACCATGAAATATATAAAACTGACTGAAAAAATATAAATCTTATTTTGTTAAGCTGTAATTTCTTGAGCAAGAAAACATATTAATACATGCCTGTTAAATAAGAAGTGATGTGTCACAAACTATTTTATTCAGTCTTTAACCAGTTAAGCTGCAACTGTTTACTGTGCAGCCATGATCCAAGCTGCCGGACACTCGAGGATGTTGTTTCATCTTTCCTTTTTTATTCCTTGCTATGTTGTTCATAAAGGATTTCAGGTTACTCACAGCAAGAATGATTAACTGTAGTCTCAATTAATTACTTGTCAGGGCTGACTGAAAACACCAGTGACTTGTAACAACACCACAAAACATAGCTGCATAGTAGGTGATCTTGTGAAAAAAGCATCACTTACTGGTATATAGGTACGCAGCTTTTCGTTTTGATTTTGTGTTAGTCATTGTGATGCCCCATAAATATATTTGATTATTGCATTCATTATGTATCATTCATATCTAAAATTTTATGCCAAAACAATGTGATACGTAACAGAACATAACTTTGAACTGTAACAGTAACAGATGGAGACTATAACAGATTTTAGCCGGTTCCAGAATATCATAAATACAGAAAATAACCTGTCAGAAGGGCGTGCCGTTGTTCCGTATTTGTCATATTTCAAGCATCTAATCTAATTCAGCATATATGCCGTAATGAAAATTTTGTCCACAAGATGTCAGTATTGCTACACTTCGGTAAGGACACCGCCGATCTTAAAGCCTCCCACCTCTAGGGGTCGTTTTATTTGCCTAGGTAAGATTCACAGCCCAATCAATGTCCAAAGAAATACTTCCGCTCTTAATCCCGCCCACCCCGTTGTTTGGATATGATTCACTGTCCAATGAAATTCTTCGGTTTTCTGCTTCCATTTGGGTGGCAATTTTGAACACAACTGAAATTTACCGACAGTAAAGTTGAGGTAAGGTTAAAAACTAGAAGTATATCATTTACATATTTATAATTGCGTCTTTGTTTTTACGTTTATTAAAGTAATCAAATAAATGAAGACTTTAATACCTTTTTTGTTATCTAAGTTCGATACAATAACCAGCGTTTTTAAGTCTTAATTCTTCAAATACGGTGCTTGTTTTAACTTAAGAAATTTAACCAAAACATTAATAGAAAAAGTACAAATGTGTTTGCCTTTATGCACCGAATGCAGCTTGACGTCCAGTTGATTTAAATCACTGTATTAATTTATGAGTCCTTGTTTTAAAACGTGTGCTTCGCCACTAAAATATTCAGTTATGATCACTTCTTAAAACGAGTTTAATATGCATAAACGATACATGTTTAGATTTTTCAGGCGATATGTAAAACTTGGTTGTCAACTTTGGTCAGCTGGCTGGCGTGAGATTTTCAATTCGAGACAAGCCTGCGCCGGCATTTACATCTAAGCGACACTTTTACGACCTTGTAAATAGTCTGTGTTGTTTTCAAACTATTCCAACGTTTTGATGTAGCTAATTTTGGGTTTATAATGGAATAATACAGATTTGCCGCAAGATTTTTTGCGTGAGTGTCTGAAAGCGGAGTGTCATGCCAAATGCGTGAGAGTTGTCAATCCTAGTAAAACCGGCTTTGAAGGCTAAATCTTTCAACAAATGCAGAATCTTTACCAAATTGCATATTTTGCAGGTTTTTCTGTTGCTAAGAAAGTCCCGAGGCACCCTGGAGTCCACTTTTCCAAATAACTGTTACCCTCCAAAACAAGAAAATGAACTTGTGCATAAAATTACTGAAGAACTGGTGCAATTTTTACAGAAAAACAAATGGAAAAGGTACCAATAAGGCTTTATATCTGAAATCTGCCAATAAGTTACCAGATGTATGTATAGCTGGCTAGCTGTTTTAATTACACACCACTTATGAACAAAGTTTTTTTTAATTATTATAATATTATAGTTTTACATTTGACAGTTTATAACTTTCATTTATAGGGCAGAAATAAAAGCCTCTTATCTCTCCTTCCATGACCCCAACCCCTTGTCAATGCAGCATCCTGCTCTTTCCTCCTCTGCCCCTTCAGTTTTGTGGACTGATTCATAAGATGATTGAGAGTTATCCATCGCTGCGTGCTTTCTCTGTGGGAGAAGGCCGAAGGTGGCAGGTGGCAGTAGGCAACTCTCACCTCAGGTGCAGGACATAACTTTACCACCGTGCTATCAGCTAGGGCTGTGCGATATGTCTATATTTATATCTCGGATGAGGACATAAAAACGTCTGTCGTTTCATATTACGCTCTATCGTTTATTCCGTGGTGTCGCAAAAAACACTGTTTACGGCAATATTTTTCACCATTTGGATTATAGTTTTGCAAGGTTACACGCCACCGCATGGGACGTGGCACTTGTATGGAAGCTTTTATTGGACTTTGTTGTTTGTAACCCACAGAAGACAATCCACAAATATGCACCATGATCCACAAATATGCACCATGATCCACAAATATGTATGGAAGTCTGTAGAGGACATATTTTTCTCGTGATCTCGACATAACCAAAGTCGTTATCTCGAGATCACGGCTTATTATTTTTATTTTTTATTTTTTTAATCCGACATATCTTTCAAACGTCACCCGGTAACCATGGCGACGTCCCGGACTCTCCAGTTGGTTGGTAATGAACATGACTACTCGTTCAGGCTCACTATAATTTCTCCGACGGTATAGCTGCAAATTTCTGAGCCTCCTTCTCAAATGACTAATATGACACTAATTCTCTAGCACCGACAGACGCACTGTTATTTCCTCGTATCCATGAATCGGTGCGATATATCTCGACTTTGTCCCAACAGTTTGAAGTCTAACCTGGTTTTACAAACAATTAAGTGCAATATAACCACTTATGGCATTGGTGCAATATACTTTTACTTTACTGTGCAATATACTCCTATACACTTTTATTTTACTGTAACTTTTGGACAAAGGTACTTTAGATTCCTGTACAGAGATTTTCTATATTATGTTATTTTTATTTTATTTATTAAAATGTTTTACAGTGTTGTAATTTGTTTTACACTTCATTCCTATTTTTATACTTGTACTGTATTGTGTGAAATCATATCCAGAAAAATACGGATTGGTTTGTACACGTGGTTCTGCATATCTGTTGATCACTTCCCGTCTATTTGTGGATTGCGCTGAATTTATGACCTCGCTCCTATTTATTTGCAGATCTTTGTCCAATTCTTACTGCAACTGATCCGTAGAAAAAAATAACAAATATAAGGTCCAGTCATGATATGTATATTGTTATTGGGATATGAGATTTTCGTCATATCGCAACGCCCTAACGTCAGCCATGCTGA
This sequence comes from Mormyrops boulengeri, assembly GCA_026781065.1. NCBI lineage: Eukaryota > Metazoa > Chordata > Actinopteri > Osteoglossiformes > Mormyridae > Mormyrops > Mormyrops boulengeri. The sequence continues at coordinate 14,624,857 of JAODLD010000046.1, forward strand.
ACACTTATCTAGTAAAGTGCGTAGGCGATATGTTTTATAAACACAGCATAGACACTGATATTGAAAATTCATTTGTCTTCTTCAGGTTACCCACAGAGAAGGATGGTTTTCCAAAAGTAGAATTTGAAAATTCGCCATCGGGGCATCACAGGGAGAGGAAAAACCACAAGCCTGTATCAAAATGTAACAAAAACTGGGGATTAAATGGGACCAACACAATACCCAAGAATATGGCATATGTGCCTGGCCAGACCTGGGAAAGCGACAACCATTTATGTGCCTCACATCCGCCTGCTTTAGTGGAACACAACTTGAGTGGATCAGAAGAATCGTACTTGCACGCAAAAGGATTTGCTGTAACTGGACATGCTCTGCCATTTGATCAGATGGCTTCTAACTTTATGGAAATGCATTTGCATGACTGTCCAGGAGGGGGCAGTATTGCTCCAGTTCAGGTTTTAACTAGGCCACAGATGAAAGATGCAGATGATTCTGAAGCTTACACCCGAGAGGTAAAAGGCAGAAGGGGTTTTACTATCAGTTTCACGATAAACAGGGTTTTAAACGGTGTCATAGCAGGAGATTTGAGTTGCCACACAACTGTTCCAAATTAACATTGTTATTTGTCACAGATATTTCTGTTATTACAAATGATATGATAGATATTACTATGACTGTGGGTTTATTAAGATTAAGGGACAGTTTATATTCACGTTTGCAACAAGTATGCCTTGCTGTTGATAAGCAAGCGGTGTTGCGGTTCATACTTGCACACAAGTTTACGTCAATTTGGAGGATTGTAAGTTATGTCCACCAGGGGGCAGTGCAAGAAAACTATCTTGGTTGGCTTCTTTGTTTCTAGTCTTACTTGTTTTTATGAGGTTGTGGCCTGAAATGTTTAACACAATCTGCACCACAGTGAGTTACTAATTTTATAATACTGTTGTAGCATTCTCTATATTCTACCCACTGCTCCACTTCATATTGGAACATTGCTCTTCCACATATCACTTTACTACTTCATGTTGAATTATGTGTTTTTAGATGTCTCATAGTAGTTTAGTATTTTGTACTTTGTATTAAGTCTGCACAATATTGGAAAATAAGGCAATTTCTCACAATCAGGTCTATGACTGATTTAAACAACAAGGATGAAAATGATAATGATTGGCTGGGAGAGGTCATGCAGAGCTCATGCATACATTGACCTGCTGAACAGAAATAGCAGTTCTTTACTTTTACAAGAACTTGCTGCTGGCTAGCATGGAATTATGAATGTTTCATTGCTATTAACTGTAAAATATGTATACTGCAAGCTTGACAGCATTCATTGATTTTGCAACCAATAATCAAAATATTTCGGCGGCAGATACTGGCATACCTGGAGGACATGGATTTTGCCATTGAGAAGGCCAAAAATGACTACTCGTACTATGGGAGAGTGTGTATCGACCCCCAGGAATTCTCTCATGTTGTTGAAATATACGGTTACCCTCCAGTGTTTAATACAGATGACCTGCTTGATGCCTTCATAGACTTCAGGTGACGTGTAGTTGAAATCACATCATGTTTGCACTGAAATTCTCATCCCACATATGTATACAACTAATTAGGAGAAGTGGTTTCATGTGATTTCATTTGATTATTCTCCCACCAGAGAGGAAGGTCTGACAATAATGCGGGTTGATAACACTCACGCCCTTGGCCTTTTCTCCAGCGAGTCAGCAGGTATTGCCTCGACCTGTATGAATACTGAATGTTGGCAGCCTAATTATCCATAATTATCAAGCTCTGAGACCTTGATAAGCTTTTGGATGTTCTAGAAAACTAGGCAGAGTGTTTGACCCAGTTCAGGGCTCTGCTGTCTATTGATGTAATTGAGTTATTTTTCTATGCTGTACCTCTGTAGCACTCAGAGCCCTATCAATTCGCCATCCGCTGCTGAAAATCCGGAAGTTGTCAAAAGGCATCAACAAATCAAGAGCCAAAGCAGTGAGCTGTGCAGGTATGTGACAAGTTCTCGCATAAGAAATTCTAAAATGTATCTTCAGGATGTTTTAAATATTTGTGGAATTTTGTAGGCTTAAATTTAGTTTTTTGGCATACAGTGTGTTTGTGAATTGCTTACCAAAATAATGTTTATATTAGGGCTGTCAAAATTAACGGGTTAACGCGGATTAATCCATCATCATGATTAATCTGATTAAAATTTTAAAC
>JAODLD010000046.1:14627112-14638030 GCA_026781065.1 Mormyrops boulengeri
GCTCATGCAAAATGAAATGCGATTAATATAGATTAAAAATGAATGATATTTAATTGTGATTAATCGAAATTAATCCAGACCAACCCTTTTGTGATCTGTATTACATGCAGCTTCAGGCTTGAAAATATTACTGGCACTATTTGTGTGTCAGTGCTAATTTTATGAAAATATGATTCGCTATCAATATAGCGGTCATGCAGCATGTTTACCTGTATATGGTATACTGTATGATTTACAAACTTACAGAGTTTATCCAGAGTATGAGAGAGGGACCTCGCAAAGACACTGCTGGACCTGAAGGACAGAGCTGCTAGTGGAAGACTGCACAGATGTGTACTTTACCACAGGTGACACAGTGATTAAGATTCTAATAAAAAAAGGCTCCACATTCCTGGAAGCTCCATGTTTTTGTGGGTAATCTAAGGATAGAGTCTCTGGTTTTGTTTTGTTTTAGTGAAAGCTACTTTAAGTTCATTTCATAGGTGTTTCAGTTTAAAAATCACTAATCAAAGAACTAAAGTGCAACAGATAATCTAGAAGCTGTCTTCTGAACAGAATTTGAGTTTCAGATAAAATGGTTGGTTTAAAAAAAGAATAGAGATTCAACAGCCTTTGTCTGCTTAATATTCTATTATTTATTATGGCAAAAGCACAATATTGATTTTATTCTCCATTCAAGTATGAGCATAGGTAACATAACCATTCACCAGCTGGCAACATGTACCCTCGTAAAACAGAGGATCACAGTTTGATAGCACCAAATATGAAGGAAAACGATAATCAGACATTTGCATACACTCTAGGTTTGTTTATACAAATGGTAAAACAATTGAATCAATCCCTGACATTTACATCAATAATTTACATTAAAGGCTTGCTGGAAACTGTTCACCACGTGTAGAAAATAAAAATTAAATGAAATTCTCCTTTACTTTTTATAAATCATACTTTAACTGTCCACAGGAGTTCTATTTATTTTTCCACTTGTACTGTATAATGCTGAAGTAACCATGTGCACTGTGTGTGATATGACATTGGTCCAACCTGTATAATTACAACCACTGGGCTGGCACTAGTAGCCAACTGTATATTCATGATTAACTTATCATACATATGGTAATTTTGGTTTATCTTTAGTCTGTAAGGACTTTCTGTAGTCTTTACATAGTGTGACATGAAATGAACAGGCATGCAATATAATCTTAAATCAAGCTGAAGGTACCGTCACCAGGAATAATTGCCCCGTTTCATAGACTTTAAACCGAAACTAGATTCGGTGAGGTATTTTTGAATGTCCACAAGGTTTTAGTACTTAGACTGATGTACCCATGAAAACAATTATAAGACCTCTAGACAAAAGCAGGTGATTGGTTGGTCTTAGAGAAAATTGCCACATCAGCGAATCAGTGAGAAACTGGTTACAAAGCGGTTCTGTGTTGTTAAACAAAAGCTGAAAGGGGCAGAAAGAACAACAGTAGTACAAATTTGCATATTGCTGTGTGGTACCATAAAATATCTTTCATATAGGAACCATGACTTCTGGACCAATGTGTATTCATCATGTTAAAAATGTACAGAATGTAGATTCCTTTTATATACTGAATAATTTTACCTCAAAATACCAAAAGTGCATCTGTTATTACATGCCAACAAGATGGGAATTACATGGCTAATTTACTGAAGTGTGGTGCTGAAAGGCTTATGAATTTTGACCTGAACTACTTTGTGATTTGTGCAATTTATCACAAAGCAAGCTTACTTGTGTATGAAAAACTGAATGGAGTGAAATTATTTTCTGTTGCTTCTTACATATGGAATAACCCCCATGAATTTTATTATGACTAAAAAAAAAGCATCCGTCCACCACTGGAAAAAATCAGAGGTTAAGCTGCTTTTCATCTTACTGGATGTAAGATGTAGATCCTTTTGTTGTCTTGTCCTCTTTTTACCTGTGGGTCACCTGGTTGTTTAGAAGTCCTGGGAACGTATCTTCAGTCTCAGAACTGAATGAGCCACCTATGAAATAAGAAGTGTAAAGCACAATTATGAACACCACACAGTTTCCTTGCAAGAGTTTTTTTGAAAAAGAATTCTTAAAAGTCATTGCCATAAGGTGTCAAGCAGTAAAAACAAAAGAGATGATTAAGGATAAAAAAATATGGCTGCAGTATGGGGCCAGACAGGTCCACGACTAAAATCTGTTTTTAAACTTATCACTGTTCTCTCTTTTCCCCAAAACAGGATCTCTGGAGTGAGAGTCAGCCATCTGCACCTGCAAGCTCTAAATTTGAATGTAACTTTTTCCCCTAAGAAATAAAGATATTAAACTGAATCCAGCCTATCCTGTTCAATAGCTCTAGCCCTCTGCCTGTCCTCTAGAGTTATGGTGTAAATACTGCTGCCTTATAAAGCTGGTGCTTTGAATCCTGCCATTTGTGTACAGTTTGCATCTCCTCCCTGTCACTTCTGGCTGCAGTGGAGCCCCGGTTTGAACCATTAGGCTGACACTTTTTTCTGATGAAATATAACAAGTAAACAATTATTAAATATATATGTGAATATTGTATCTATTGTGATAAGACTATAGATCCAGTAAAAAAGACCCCTTTGCATAGGTGTGAGGACCTCACCTATATGACAGCTGTACATCCATATCCTGTGGCCGTCATACCGACACCTGCACTTCATGACGTTGTTGGTGTAGTCTGACTCAGCCACCTCATAATTGGGATTAATTACCACCTGAATGCAAAGCGAAAAAGGGACAATGCTGCATCACCAATGACCTTAACATGAATACTTATCCTAATATGGTTGGCTGTGGGTTTCAAGATGGATGACTGAAACAATTCGGGTGTCAAAGTAGTGTGCTCTTAAAATGACAAAAAAACAAATTATACATTTCAAATGGGTTAAAAAATTACCTGGAATATGTAATCCCCAGGTTTGACATCCGTTATGTCCACCCATTGGCAGTCAATGTCATGCCTGTATGTATCCCAGCATCCCAGAGTGATACCCTGTTCACCAAAATTTGCACATTCATATCTCTTTTCAATACCTGTTTAATAAAAAAAAGCATATTTAGTATATTATCAAAGATACAGAAATACCATATGTCGTACTGAAATAACCAAAATAACCATGAGTGGAAATTTTGTGGCATCTTACATGGCTGCTCCCTCACCTTCGTCACACTCTGAGTCCTCCAGACAGAAGCTGGCCTTGTGTCCCTCAGCTACCTTGGAGCCATTAAGGCTGAGCAGGTCATAGTTAGTAAATACTTCCATACTGTGGTAATGCCTACAGAAGCAAAGAGATTATAGTTACAAGTCACTCAAAAGCAGCATTTTAGGAAAATGTTCACGATTCCTGACATGCTTGTACCAGCCACACAGATTGCATCCAAAGAGCATGGCCGCCTTTTCATATCTTATACACTGTTATACAGAGTAAATATGTTTACAATCCTAACAATTTTCATCGCCGTACCATATACTGATGTTTGACTAACTTCTCAGGTTTGCTAAAAATATTTCTTACCAAACACATAAAAGTGTACATACCACCTTCCTGTCACCATAAACTCAGCAAAGTTTTTCTAAACATAACTTTTGGCCTAAAAAGTGATTTTTGTCAGGGAAAACTAAAAATGAACTTCATTAGTAATAGAATTTTAGAAAGAACTTTTTGTTGAAGAGTGTAAACTTAAGGTAAAATTGACATTCTCAGTACTGAATTTCTGCCATGGGATTAAAATCTGCCTATCAGTTAGTATATTGTTTAGTTTATTCCAGTAATACTTTTAAATGAGTGAGATCTTGAAAAGAACATGAGGAAGCAATGCCTTTTACTCAAAGACTAATCTTTCTTTAGGGTCTTTTGTCATTAATGTGGGTGGAAATTACAGTATTAATTTGTCCTTACAGTTACCATATCTTACTTAATCTATTCATCTAGCATCCCTTTTTATTTAAGATATTTGAAGCAGAGCACCAGTCATTCCCTCCCAAAAAGGATCCAAAATTATACAAGACACTATATAATTTGTAGATATTCCGTGTAGCAGCCCGTTTTGAACTTTTACTGCATGTTGTCAGGGCATGATGAAAGAGTGCTCAGGGCTCGCGAGGTTCTGGGATCGAGCAACGCTGCCAAGGTTAAGCAGCCAATGAGATGGGCCGACCACAAACAACTCAGAACTGTTTGCATTGCACAGATTTAAACACACTGAGTTGATTACAAGGCACAGGGATGAGAGAATGGAAAACGGCATCTGAACCAAACTGTACTGTAAAACCACCCCATGTCATTATAATGTGTGTTTCCGTCAGCAAAAAAACCAATGTAGTATTTAACTCGCGTTTCATATTTGACCATCGTTTATGGCGTTAAATGCCAGCTCCAGTCAGAAAGGGTAAATACTGTCTGGTTTACAAATACTAAAAGAATGATTAACCGAGATCTAGCGGAAATGTTGAAATGCTTGCCTGTGACAGTCATGCCAGACCCAGGATTCGCGACTAGCCTTTGGACGGAAGTCAGACTGGCCGTTGTTGTGGATCTGCGAGGAGAAGCGGAGCAGACGCCGGTAGGAGTTGGCAGGGACTTGGCTGGCTGTTCTGGCTAGGCAGTTCTCCTCATAGGCACACTGCAGCATCATCATGGGCCGGTCTTCCAGATAGGTGGTCTGCTCCACGATCTGGGGGTTCAGGACCAGATCAGGGGCCGCTGAGTGAAACAAGACAAAGAGGCTAGAGTGACAAGACTGCCTACCATAATTTATTTATTTAGAAGATTCTTTTGTCCAAAATGGCATACAAGTGAGGATCAGAACAGAGTCAGGCAGCCCCTGGGGCACTTGGAGTTAAAAGCCTTGCTCAAGGACTCATCCATGAAATCATTCTGCCAGTCATGGAATCTGAATTTTGTGATCCACAGAGCCAAACAGCACCCACCACAACCATCACAGTTTGAGAATGCAGTGTCATTACTGAATAAAGCTACCACACAAAACATCTCAGAATCTAGCCTGAAAATCTACCAAATTCATGCTAGTCAGGACAAATGTTTCTCAAGTTTAGGCATTTTTTTTAAAAACATTCTGGTCTGATTCGGTTGAAAAAATTCTACAAAATTTGTCTGCCTATCTAACCCCTTCTGACCACTGGGACTGGCTGTCATGGCTGGCGACTGTGGGTGGGGGTGGGGTCTGGAGAACTGGAGGAAAGCTATGTTTTTTCTTTACTCTCTGAGCAGGAAACTCCAGCGGCGAAGCGGCCCCCTCCTTTCGGACAGTCGAGATATTCTCCATGATGCAGACAGTGAGATAAGGACATTTCTGTGCCTGAACACCTCACCCCGCTCATCACCACTCTGTCGGCGCTCACCTCGCCAGGCCAGTACCACGTCTCCTGTGGGCACATCCAGAGGGCACTGTTACACACAGCACACAATGCCCCTTATCAAAAGACAATTCTGCTCTAGATCAATAGTTTTGAACCTAGAGGCTGTGAAGGCCAAGGAAGAGGTTATATTACGTTCGAAGAACGCTCAACCTAAAGGAGTCTGCTAATTAAATCATTCTGATAACTACTTTGCTGGGGCAATGGAAAATCTTTCAGCTTGTTATAAAAATACAGATAGAGTAATTCTAAATTGAATGTTGCTTTACATCTCAACAAAAACAGTATGTAGCTTTGGATTTATGGGAAGTGATCAGAAATAGGTTACACAATCTGCAGCCCTAGGTGGCATGAACTGAATGGTGATAAAACTAATTCTACACTACCACATGGGGGCGCTCTATATATATGAAGTCAGACAGGCTTGTGTTGTCTCCTTTTTGACTGAAAATGAGGTTTTCCTTTCACCAGAGGTGTGTTTTAATAGAGTTGCAATTTTGGTGAAAGGTATATTTAAGTTAATTTCAACAGTTTAAGGACATCAAATACAAATACTTGCTTTCCAAACTCTGTATCACTGCATGAGAAAGAAGGTTTTGGTGCAGAACAACTGCTTAGTACATTTTAGCAAAAGTACTGTCTGTTTAAGAGGTTCAGAAACTTCCCAGTCCTTCATTTGTTGGCAGTCAGAAGCTTCTCTTGGGAGAAAAGGTCAGGGTCTGATTTTCTGCATTCTGTGTCTGCAGAAACACTTAATATAAGAATGGAAGGGAGCCCTTGTCTGATATTTCTGTCTCAGTGATGGCGAAGGAGCATTTAAAGGCAGAACTTTTGGGCCGTTAGTTACTGCAGACATAACTGGTGGTGAGACCAATATATAATTCTTGCTTGTTTTAACCCCTAACACTCCCTTTTAGGTAAAGTCATCCAAAACCCTACATGCATCACACATTTTGCCTTCATACAATATGTCTCTAAAGTAGCATTTTAACTTTAAACTTCTGGGCTTTTCTAGGTAATCTGCACCTCTTTTGTATATTAATTAATTAATATTAATTAAGGTTATCTAAGCCATGTATATTTGGAGCAATTCCAATGTGCATTATTTCTTTTGGCCTTGTGACATTTCAAGGAGAAATTAATTTAAATCTCATCCATCCATCCATCCATCCATTCTCTGTACCCTCATGTCCAAAGCAGGGTCATGGGGAGTCTGGAGCCTATCCCAGAAGCCACAGGCGCAAAGCAGGGAATAATCCAGGATGGGGCGCCAGCCCATCGCAGAATTTAAATCTCAATTTCTACATAATGATAATCCTAGAAGATACATTAAATATGACCTTATTTTCATTTGAGCGTTAACTGCTTTAAAAAGACATGGAAAATACACATATTTTTTTTCCACCTAAAAAACTGAGATCTGACAAATCTTTCAGTCAATAAAATTGAAGGTATTTATTTATGCGTAGGGTCTGGATATATTGTGAAAAGGTATTACTGGACTGCCTCCAAAAGCCTATAAAATTATTCATGAATTATGCATCTGGAACGGAATTGTCTAATATGTTTTGAACAATTCAGAGAGGTTTTTTTGTAGAGGTTTGGATAGTGGTCAGACTTAAGTGCTCGGCAGAAACTGTTTTTAAAGTTTTTTTTATTTGAGACAGCCATCTTGGTGAAAATATTTGTAAATATTTTAGATAGACATTGTGTTTGCTGTTTTATCACTATTGTACTTTTCAATCTCTTTGTTGTCTTTTTCTTCTAAGTATTCATTTTCATGCAAGCTTTGATCAGTGCACCGACAATCTATGGCTGGTATTATAATTTGCCTAATTTAGCTTGAAACTACCTAGAATGGGCTGGAGATAAAAGGAAGCCGCTGCTGCAAAGTTCACTCTTGGTTTGAAACATATTTCCCTGATGATCTCTACCAGGCTACACTAGTCTTTATATCTTTTCCCTGGGCTGATACAGATGTCTCTGATGTACTTACGGTATTTATGCTGTGAATACCATTGAAATGCAAAGATACGTAGAATTACATCTTTATCTGTCATTGAAAAGAATTATTTCCCAAATTTTTTTGCTTGAATACAACCAGAGCTAATAACCAGTCTTATTATTTCATGGTCTTATCAAGTAAGATCAAAACTGAATGAGACAACCAAACTGGGTTTGCTTTTTTTCTTGAAAGAGGAATCTTGACCACATCATTGACTGTAAGGGGGAGACCCAGTAAAAAGTAAGAGTGATAGTTGCAGTGCTATTTTAGTTAAAATTATTACTTGCAGTAACATTGCCGTGTAGCAACCAAGAGAAAGACGAGGAAAAAAATCCTCCCAATGAAAGATTATGCACAAATATGATATATTCACAAAAATGCTCTAACTTGTCCTCTCTCTTGCCCTATTTACCTTAAAAGGCACTTTGGATTTTTTTATTATTATATAGAATATAACACAGCTGGATAAGGAGCCATTATCTACAAACATGAAATACTTTTCATTTTGGAATGGTGACTGTAGGTCTCCGTAGAGAAAATCACAGCTGAAAGAAATAAATTCTTGGATTTGCGCAATTGTTTTTCCATTATTTTGCGTATATGTCTCCTAAGGAGTATTATAAACAGCACTGTGTAAAACATTCTTTTCTATGACTTGACTCCACAGGGACACATTGTTAGACCGTCAAAAGAGGCCGTTTGTTTTTGCATCTAATAATCCATGTTAAAGAGCAGGTCTGAAACCATTAGTTTGTCACAATTTGTCCTACTCAACAAAGAAAGCACAAACCATTATGTGGCTTGTTAATGCAAAAATGACAAAACTGACTGAAGGATAGGAGCGTGCTGATATTGTATTTGAGTGGAAACTCATTAGTCCACCAATCTAGCACCATTTAAACAAAAACAACTTATTCCTCTGTATATTAATGTGTAATAAAATACACATCTAATAAGGTATTAACATTCAGGCCTAGAAAATGAAACTAGTTACTAACAAATAGTGGTACAGCAATGTCCAAACTTACTCAGATTCTACTGACCTCCATAAATTAGATCCAGAATTAATCATAACCCAGTGTTTTTTGTTTTTAGAAATATATACATTTTTCTGATTAAAAGAAATACAACCAAAAGGTTGGAAAAAGGTGAAATATTAAAAAACAATCTTCAAAGGATATTAGGTCTGGTGTGTCCGTCCGGTCTACATCAAAGGTTGACGTGGTGCACAATAGCTCCAGTATATTGTTAGTGAACTGGAGTCCCGTGCGTACAGGTGTTACGCACCTGGAAGGCGTGGCTGGCAAATCCGAGGCCCAGCTGCCGACACACCACCATGGCCTCCATGGTGCCCCAGCCCTCACCGCATACAGTGCCCCACACCAAGGAGCTGTTTCTCTCTGCCAGGACCTCCACCCGCCCCTCAAAAGGATTCCGTCCTCCACTGAGGCGGAGCTGCGGAGAACATGGTAATCCAGGAAATTTAAATTATGATTGTGTAGGACATAAGAAGGTTAAATTCATACCATTGGCATGTCAAAAATGTGCACTGATAAATTTCATTACCTGAATATAGAATATATTTAAATAAAACTATATTGAAGCAAAGTGCGGCCTCTTTTTATTAACTTGATTGTTTCCTTTATTATGGTCCAGCACTGACAATTATAGAACTACGAGTGAAGCCCGTTCTTCTATGTCATATATATTTAAATAAGAAAATGAGAAATGTGGCATGTATCGGAAGATAACCAAATTCACATTGCTTTAATTTAATGCACACATAGTGTGCTTCTTGTGTGCCAATCCAAAGTTAATGGACACCATTCGTAGCAAGTATATATTGAAACATTTTGACATGATTTTGATGTTTGCAGCACTTCTGAAGACCTTCTAGCAGATATGCTATGCTGCCTGCTGCATGAGGTAATCACACGAATGTGGTGTTTTTGATATTACCAGAGGCGGTCCACCCATGAAAAGCAGCTGTGTTATGGTGACAGGAAACACTTTTAATAAGGTCACATGATGACTTGCTAAAGGTCAGTGCTGGGCTAGGCCGCCCCCTCACCCGCTGCTGGAAACCCATCGCTGGGACGTTACACCTCACGCCGGCATCCTCCTCGTGGCTGCAGCCGAGTGACTCCTTGTTGAATGAGCACTCAGTGATGGACTTCTCAAATCCAGAACACTCCACCTCATTCATATGGACCGGGCCCATTCCTGAAGACCACAAAGACCCATTATGATGTCAACTTTCACAGTTTTCCATTACGATTAAAATACGAATCAGTATTTCTCTATCTTGTATTGTTGCTCTTGCGCAATTGTAGTTATGTACTAACTGTACTGTACCAGTGAAAGCTTTAATAATGGGAAATAAAAAATGTTGAGTGCTGCTCAATAATGCTAAATCAGAGAAGCAGACTTCAGTTTTCATTGACTGCCATATTTTATGGCATGCATGGTATTTGCATTGGCCTCCATCAAATGATTTACCATTAAGTTACTGGAGATGTTAACCACACTGTTTCTTGGGTCAAAAGAATGTGTGAGGTGTTTTCTTTTGTATATTTTCCATTCATGAGATATAGCAACCTTAACTTGCACCTGCAGAACCAATGACATGAAAGTGCCATATTGTCAATTGAATGTAGATCAGGTTTAATAATAATGTCTTTTCTGCAGCCTCGCCTACTAGATTTTCCTCCTGCATTCTATTTCTGCATTCAGTGTACCATTATTCTGGAATTTACAACCTTAGCTCAGATCTCAGGGCTGAAGCCTCATTGTGGATTTTACATTGATTATTGTGGTCATACCCAAAATGGGAACAAGCAGCATTCATTTACTTTTACTGTCATTTGGTCATGGTGGAACACACCAAAAGATGTTCCTGTTACACAGAAAACATGTTGGTAACACTTTACTTAAAGCAGTCAGCAGAATGCATTGCAATGCATTCATAAAGTATTATAAACACAGCTATAACTATTTATAAAAAGGTATAACACATTATAGCCATGTTTATTATGCAGTGTGAATGCTCTATGAATCTGTCATCTATAATAATGCACAATAAATACCTTAATTCTTATATTGACCATTACAATACATTATGCAGGTAGAAAAAATGCTGAAGAAAAAATAAAACATTGAAAACAAAGAAGGGATCAGTACTGTGGAACATCCCCCCCCCCCATACACACACACATACACACACACACAGACACAGACACACACACACAAGTAATCCACTGAGCACAAGATTACAGCAGAACTGCACTATATAGCTATGCACCTCTATCAGAACTTGAATTCCTGCCAATATACCTCAAACCAGACATATTCTTCACCACATAATATACTGCCACACATACATCATGCTATACTGCACCCACCCATTTAGTATGATTCTGCACTGTGTGCTAACCAGTGATGGGCGGTAGCGCCGCTACATGTAGCGAAGCTATTAGTTTAACTACATTTTCTAGTAGCTTGCCTGTAG
>JAODLD010000046.1:14638130-14664251 GCA_026781065.1 Mormyrops boulengeri
GTAGTGAAGCTTAATTTATTGTTGAGTAACTGATAGCTTAGCTCACTACACTTTACAAGTAGCTTGCCCAACACTGGTGCTAACCCTGTCTTGCATTCTTCTATAGGGTAAATGTCATTGAATTGTCTCTTCTACATGCATCACTGTGACCCCCACATACAGTAAAAACCTTATCATTTCACTGTAGGGAACTTACGTTTGGCAAAATGACAACAGAATTGAACTGAACTTCATGTCTAGGTCTCATTCATGTCTTTCAATTCATGAAATTCATGTCTACGCAAGAGCAAACGGAAGACTTTTTTATTTAAAGGTTTTCAAAGAGCACATGCTCCTGGGCTTCCAGCAATGAGTGATGGTTTCTAGTTGATGGATGCTTGGACTTCTGGTTTTGGTTTGACAATTCCCTGTGAAATCTCACAGCAGCCTCTAAAATGAGTAACACTAGAATGATCTAAAGCAGGGGTTTCCAACCCTAGGGACCCCCAGATGAAAACCGAGCATAGCTGTCACTAACATGTGATCAGATAATGAACAGCTAAGGGCTGGGACAAGGGCTTTAATATTTCTTGCTCCGGGGGGGTAGGTTGAAAGTGTTAGAAATGTCAATGACAGGATTTTGAGTCAGAGTTCACAAAAGTACCAGCAGATAAAGCTTCAAAACAAATCCAAACAAGATGTAATAAAACTGTACTGAAGTTACAATACATCCTAATCACATATACTGTAATTTAAAATGAAGTAATTCTATATACAAGACAATTATTTGGATAGTGTTCCCTGTAAAAATGTAAAAGTTGCACAGAAATATAAATATTTGAAAAAATTCTGATCCTGTTGAAGGTGATCTAGAAATATAAGCTTGCACATCCCCAGAGGAAACAGTCTATCCCGTCTGAAATTAATTATTTGTATTACTGAATTCTGGCATGTTTCTCCTAAACAGAAATAAGGAGCAGAAGAATAAATCAGTTTGAGAACAACAGGAGAAACACCAGAAAACAGGAGTTCTTTTACTGTGCGAATAGGTTTCTCAGAATTTGAAAACAGACACACAGAGTTGAGGTTTGAATTTTATCACCGAGACAAATTTCTGATGTTGTGCAGGTGCAGTTACAAGCCAAATCAAGTTTTCTGTTGGATCTTACATATCTCAAGAGCAGATTATTTCGGACAAAGATCAGTGCGGTGAGAGAAAAAAGAGCATTTTAAGAACATAAATAGGCTATTTCTCAATAGCTGAAATTAAGAAGTTAGATTCTGTATTAGGGTGATCACACAAAGCCTGACACAGCTTGAAGAACATTATGGAAAAAGACAAGAGCACAATACGTACTGAGAAATAATATTACAGGTATATGCAGGGTTTTGCCATACTAAGCTACATTTATGAAAGAAGTAAACGAAAGAGACAGTAAGTTTGGGACTTTTTTCCATACTGGTTTTCATGCTGGAACAAAAGGCTAGAATGGAAACCTTGATCACCACGTCAGGGGGCTCTGCGAGGCATACCTTGGCCCAGGCGCCCGCCGGTCAGGAATTCTTTGGCAGTGCCAAAGCCCAGCTCTCTGCACACGACCGTGGCAGAGATGAGGTTCCAGTTGTCGTCGCAGATGGTGCCCCACTCGCCATTCTTCAGCACCTCTACACGGCCCTCTCCAACTATGGCCCCACCCCTGAGGCGGACCAGAGGCTGCTGAGGTGAGAGCAGGAACGGCAGTCAACTGAGTTTCAGGTTCTTCACCTTTACACTCATTTGTGTTTTTCAAATTGATCAATGTCATTTGTGTTGGGACACAGACCACTTCTTTTTGGACACATGCATACACAGAATTTATACTGGCTATAAATATATATTATCACATTTACACATTTATTTTTGTATTTCTTGTTAAAGATTAATTAATGGATTATTCATTTACTATTGAAAAATCAGATACATGATAAATTGATAAATTCTTCCACCAAATGTATGTTACTTTCTTCCAATAATACACCCATTGCATGACAACAGGAACAAAATCTTCTCAGGAATCTTCTCAATAAAAAAAAAACAAACCGTTGTTATACAAATTTTGACCATAACTTTTCCTGCAGAAACATGGATTTTTAATAGTTAAAAAAGAACACAGGCCATCATTACAAAAGTTAACATTCTGAATTCCCACGCTGTTTCATCATTTTTATGAAGTGCAAAAAATGCGAAGTATTATGATGTCAGCATTATTGCAACACTTGCAAGACAGCTTGACTTTTGCGAGATTTTGTTTCCAGTTTCATCACAACAGGTTAAAAGCCATGCAGTGATATTTACTGTTCGTGAAAACAATTTATACATTCCATACAAACAAGCAGCCACGACTGTCTTGGATGTAACAACATGTTCTGAATGATCTAAACAAATTATCTAACAGATATAAGCAAATGCCTAAGCTTACTTACTGAGGTATTCCTTCTCAGACCTTCTGAAGGATCTGTGCTGGCCGTTATTTTCCCAACTATACAGAGCAACACACTCCACATATAAAAACTAATATGTGCACATTGCTACTTTAGGATATGAGCGCCATCCGTAACTACATTTAGTGAGAAGGAAGTTTAATAGTAATATATCAATGTAACATGCATGTGTGTGAGTTAGGAGACTCAAAATTTGGATGAAGAGAATTGGTGTTGAGGAAAACTGACCTGTGGAACATGCCTGAATACCCTCACTTTCTGGGATGTTTGATTCAGGCATGGGATGATAAGATGATTGTGACAGAGCACTCTTGTCAATATGTGTTTTCAGTCTGTTTCTTTTGGAATCCATCTATTCTTTCTGATTTTCCCTGATCTAGAGGTGATGATCATGATCATTTGTGATGAGCCACTTAACAGTTCAGGCATTTGAGGCTGAGTTTAACAAACAGACTACTCTGAATAGATTTCACAAATATACCAGCCTGATTATCATTTCAAAAAAGTAATTTTGTATATCACCTGTATGTAAATTAAACATGACCCAGGGCATTCAACCTGAGAAAGGTTTGTATAAATAATAAACAGCAACCATCAAAAAAATCTGACTACTGTAGATGTTCAGTTAAACTTCAAAGAATACAGCATGCTAAAATTGATATATACTACTATATATTAATACATAATTTGAATTTAATTTATTAAACCATTTTTTCCTGAAAATCTTGAAAGACACACATGTTGCCATACATGCAACCTAGGCCCAAAAAGTGCTATTCTGTTTATGTAAGTTTATTGTGGAAAACAAATAAAACGGGGGCTGACCTTAACTTCAGTACAGGACCTATTTGCTAAAATAAAGCAATAAGGAAGTAGATGTTTGTCTTCTTGTAAGTGAGTTCATTAAACATGCCCCATATGACAGCAATGCCTCTACCTGAGGTACAAGCATTGATTGGTTCCCCATGCTGAGCAAAATCAGCCTCAGCAAATTAGATGAATATACAGCTGGGCCTTTTAAAAAGCCCTGTATAGTGTGGTAGGATCATTTAAAGGCATTGCATTTCCCAGCACAGTCTGCTGCTATGGTGATGCTTTCTGTTGTTCATCCTTTTCCAAATGCTTCTCATCCAACAGTACATTGGCCATCCCATTATTATAAAGTATAAAAGTACACAATGATTACTATTTATTGTGATTATACAAGACCAAGTGGGTCCCATTTTAATAAAAACAAAAAGACAAACTTTTCGTATCACAATAATTTAATCTACCATATAGCCTTGAATTTCTTTTTTCGCCAAAACCCAGTGTAAGCTATTGTTTAACTTCCTTGATAAATTGCTGCAAAGCTGCAAGCATATTATTACTATTCTCCCAGAATATTACACATTTCCTCGGTAAGGCCCTGATTTACACGCTGTTAGGGATTTTAGGCTGCTCAGGCATCTCTCAGATATACTCACAAGATTTCAGGGCAGCCGATTAGCATGTAAAAACACTGAAACGCTGCATGTACTCCATAAAACAGAAGCTAAACAAACAGCAGTTTAAAAGCTGACTAGGACAGTCTTTTAATGGAAGACCTACCTCTTGCCTGAAAGCTTTTCTGAAGCCAGCCATGGGTGTGGGAGCAAACGACCGTCCAGGGACACAGCTGACCACCACTGGTAACCCCTCTGCACAGCTGCCATTGATTTTCTCTGCCTCATTGCGCCCAAGTTTGCAGCTGGACAGGTGGGACTCGGTTCCTGTGCAGTTCACAGAGTAATCCCAGTAGGTGTGTTTCCGCCTACGTGCGAACATCCTGTGAGTTTAGAGGGACAAACAACAGCTGCATCATTCATCTGTTTTTTAGCTGATCGGCCCTTCTACACCATTCCAGTATCAGTTTGTACACGCTCCCTGAATATGCCAGTCACATACATAATTGATTACCTAATCCCCGTGTTTTCATATGTGACATAATCTAACCAAATGTTTTCACTTTGGACAGAGGAAAATATGTTTTATATCTACTATTGAACTCCTGCCAGGACTAAAACAAAGACGCGTTTTAATTAAATGCTGTTATACAGTGGAATCTGTGACTATTGACTCCCATAAGCCGTACATTTAAAAACTACAAAAATATGACAGCATGAAAATCCAAAGTAAATATAAAAATAAAATTCTGCAACATTTTTGGTGGTACTTATAATGCTTATGAAACCAAGCTGCACATCTGTGGGAATTAACCTTTCAAAGACCTAAGTGCTTTCTCCGCAGCAGTGGGATTTTGAAGAGAGCACAGAACATAAAATAAATCACACACTTTTGCATGATCTTAAAATATATCATACATATTTACAATGATCCCGTTTTCTTTTTATCCATGAATTTTCCAGAGCTTGAAGTAACCAAGAGGTTCAGACAATTGTGCTTGAGTAACAAATCCTTCACAAAGCCTACTGAGCTCTGTACTGGGAGATCTGGCCCACAAAAATGTTCCGCCATCTCTGAGTGAGTGTGACTCGGCACGTAGCTCAGTTGGGCTCCTGCTCCCAGTCTAACGGTCTGTCTCAGATACATTTATCCATACACAAGCACAAAGCCAAGAGCAATATAGTTTACACGTGTACAGTATGCTTATGGGTCAGGAAAGGCAGAATTTCAGTACCAAATAACGGTTTATTTGGGTATACTGAAGTACACACCAAAAGTATATCACATTCTGTATAATTTTGTAACCCTTTTTCCTATATGAACAATTTTCAGCTTCAGTTTGAGATTTCTGGCTAAACTCTTTTACACGGGTTTCCACTATTAAATAAACTATTCGTGTGTCCCCCCCCCCAGTTTGTGGGCATTACAGCTACCTAATGGTATGTGCCGGTTTCGGAAAGAAGAGGGTAGCAGGGGAGCAGACATAATGAATGGTATGCGAGGTTATATCGAATGGTACTAAAACTGATTTATGAGGAGTCACGTGAAGCGTTGTGGTGATGCGAACAGAACTGGAGGAAATGTCTCCGCTGGACGTGACCAATGACGGTCCCCAAGAAATAAATTCGTATCAGACTCATCTGATGCAGTGCTGAGGCCGTCGAGGCCCAGAAGTCACCCCAGTGAGTCACACGGAGGTCATGGCCCTGAATATTTTAATAATAGCCCTGAATTTCAGTAGATGTTTTTCTTTTTTCCTGCGCTAACAGTGCAGTGTAGTAGGTAGTCCTTCATTTGGTTATTTTTCTACCAAATGCATATAATTTTGTTTAATGTATTTCAGCGGAAAAGACGTGCATAAAATTTGTCCGCATTACAATAAGCTGGGCAAGCAGATGTTGAGTTAATTTCTTGAGGGGAAATTTGCCAGGCAGATTTTTAGTTATTTGATTGCTTCTTTCTTGGAATGAACTGGACTAAACGCAGTGAAATGCCAATGCTCTGACATATTAGTTTTCCATGCACCTTAAAATCAAAACAGACTTGCAAAAACTCAAAATTAACCTTACGTTAGAATGTGACAAGACTCCTCAACAAATTGGGTCACATATTAATATCTCTGTGTCAAAAGATCTTGCCACAATGAGAAGTTTGGAAGTGGCAGAGGGATAAGGACGTCACATTTTTTCATGATGTCATTCTGTGCTGCCTGTGACTTTCACACGTGTCTTATACTTACTTGTAGACTCGAGCATTGTATCTCCTCTCACCAGGAAAGCCAAACATGCCACAGATGACGTGGCTATTCATCCGGGTCCAGTCCGCATCACAGAGCTGTTTCCATCTGCCCTCGTCCTTCACCTCCACGTAGCCCTCTGTGACTGGAATGCGCTTGCGGTAGGATGCCAGGATCGCACGGATGCGTACATCCTCCACGTGGATGTTCAAGCTCTGTGGAGAAGCACGGCAGTATTCAGGAACCAAAAGATTCATGCCAGGAATTCATTTGCAACACTAAGATTGTGGAAAAGCGGACACAGAATATGTGAATGACTGTCATTTTCAACAGATTTCATCAAACAAATACTACACGTGCGTGACTATGGACCCCTGAGACCTTTCAGATGGTGTTGTGAATTCCTTGTGCCCATGCTGTATTTCTCTGACTGACACTTGCTTTAAAACTACACACATTTTATTATATAAATTTATATATTTCAGTGGGTATAAAAAAAATAGTTGGAAAAAACCATTATATTATCCAACTACCCATCTATTTTTACCTCAAGGAAATTCCTGCAACATTGCCCTCTCCTGGTGAGGTATAGGTTCCTGCCTCAAGTGGAGGAGTTTACATTTCTCAGGGTCTTGTTCACGAGTGAAGGAAGAAGGGCGTGGAAGGTCAACAGACAGATCGGTGCAGTGTTAGCAGTAATGCGGACACTGTACTGTTCTGCCGTGGTGAAGAGGGAGCTGAGCTGGAAGGTGAAGCTTCCAATATCCCAGTCGATCTACGTTCCTACCCTCACCTATGGTCATGAGCGCTGGGTAGTGACGGAAAGAATGAGATCGCGGATATAAGTGGCAGAAATGAGTTTCCTCCGTAGGGTGTCTGGGCTCAGCCTTAGTGATAGGGTGAAGAGCTCAGACATTTGGGAGGGGTTCAAAGGAGAGCTGCTGCTCCTCCGCATAGAAAGGAGCCAGTTGAGGGGGTTCGTGCATCTCTCTAGGATGCCTCCTGGATGGCTCTCTGGGGAGGTGTTTCAGGCATGTCCAACTGGGAGAAAGCCCTGGTGCAGACCCAGGACACACTGGATATTATCTCTCAGATAGCTTGGGAACGCCTTGGTTTTCCCCTGGTGGAGTTGGAGGACGTGGCTAGTGAGAAGGAGGTCTGGACATCCCTGCTTAGACTGCTGGCCCCACAACCTGACCTCGGATAAGAGGAAGAAAATGGATGGATGGATGGATGGATGGATGGATGGATGGATGGTGAAAATCATCCCACAACCCTTCTAGGGTTTTACACAAAATGCCAAAATACATACAGCGTCCACTCTACCTGGTATGTAGTAACTAGACAGGGCTCATTTCTACCACAAGACCTACTTTGAGGGGTGTCAAGTCTGTTCAGAGAAGCCCTTCTGCACAGCACAATTGCACCCTTGAGGTTTTCTATTGTCTTCTGACCTCTAACCAAGATGTTTTCAGCCACAGAACAGCTGCTAACTGGTGTTTTTTGTTAATAGCACCATTCCCTGCAAACTCTGGACACTGTAGTGTATGAAGATCCTGGGACTCTCAAGATGCCTCGTGGGCTGTATGTATTCAATTGTAGCCATATGATCGGCCGTCTGGAAGAGCAGGCTGTTTGTGTTAACGAGCAGGTGTAGCTAGTGAAGCGTTTACTGCATCTGCTTTCTCCATCTTCAGTGCTAAAAACAAACCCATATATCTGTGCTGTTTGACTTTGGTTGGTGTAGTCTGTTCATATTCGTAGCGAGATACCGGTGGCTCATTATCTAAAGTAATCATCTCCCTCATTCCCACAAAGCCTCACACTACCCCCCATTTTACTCTTATTAGACAACAACAGTATCTTGTTTTTTGCCATGCCCCGCTCTGTCCCTAAAGTTACATACTACACTTTATCCTCTTACTGCCCACAGTAAGGTTCCATTTTTCTTTGTCCCAGAATTCCTCACTTCGCCCTTGCCCGGGAGAGAACTTGCAGTGTTATGCTGACTTCAAAATGCTTTGTTCAGCAGAAGTTCTCCAAAAGCACGTCATTTGCGCTCAAGAGCAAAAGCCATCCAAGGGATCATAGCAGCTCCTTGTAATCAAGAGTGGTTTCCTAGAATTTCCCAATACTCCTAGGAATGCACAGATGCCACAATACGAAACACAACACAAATCTGCAATGAAGAGCGCTGGCTCGGGTGCTATTCTAAAGGCTGTATAAATGGGGATGAGGGAAATGAGAAGACGATAATGGAATCTGACAATAACAGAGCAACAAAAATGGGTGTGGTAGAGGGATTGTTATTGTTATTTCGATCTTACTGGAATTTGAGGATGGCTGCAATTGCATAAGAATTGTTGTCTCAGAAAATCAGATGAATGTTAGATGCTCACTGATTACTGCTCAACTCATAATCACAGATCTGAAATGGCACGTGTTGATATTAATGAATATTCTACTAAAGAAAGTCATGTCAAGTATCCTGCTTATGGACTCTCTAGGGACTTTAACCGAGATCTTAAGAGACAAAATTACTAAACTGGTAGGCTAGCCACTGACCCAGATGATGTAGAACATATAAAAGTCTTTGTTAACAAATAAATTACATTTCTGAATATTGCAAATGACCTAAAAAATTTCCATCACTGCTTCTTCAGATGACTGTGGAATGGAAGGAGAGATCCATAGATGTCCATAGTGATATGCTAGATGCAAGTAACTTAAGAGAATGACCACCTGTTAAAACCACTTGCATTATACAGTGGTACGTATGAGCACCCTGAGGGATTCGATTACATTTTCAGGCATGACAAAGAAAAATCCTTTACTGCACAAATCTTTATGTGCAAAACAATGGTGTACAGTTGAAAGATTTTAGGGCAACAGAGGAACTTTAACTGTATGACATATGTATGATATCAGTGCAGCGTCTTTATGCAAGCTGTCCTGCAGGAAGAGACACGTCCAAGAAATAAAACAATCATAAGCCAGAAGCACTAGGAAACACTTACAGGGAACAAATATTTCTCATAGTTTCTGAATTTGCAGAGTGCAGATGTATGAATTCATAGATATTCCAGACATACGTCCCACGGATAGAACATGCGGCTTTGCGGTCTGATGTGCAACACAATAATGGCTTGGCCAGAGAAGAATAAGAAAAAAAATGTTCTGTTCTTGTGCATTAAGTCATAATCGGGAAACTCAGGAAAAGTCACATAAACAGGTGAACGTAGGGGGTAATTTGTCTCCTGTCTGTGGTTCACTTTGGGCCTGTCTCCAAACAGTGCCAGAAACCTGGGTTGATAACGATGCTGTTATTGGAGATCCTAAGAGAGGTGATATCCTTCTGTCATCTTCATGACTCAATGGCTAGGGTTTGAACTCTAGGGAGGGATGTGAGGCAGCTGGAATAGCTACGTGCAGGAATAGGTCAGAGAGGGCTGGAATAAAGCTCTGGAAAAAGCCATGAAGCACCGAGAAGGAGCCTGTGTCTAAACCCTCTTTCCTACTTTACATAACTGTGCTTTTATTGCCAACGGAAACCAGTTCATTTTGTAAATATTCAGGATTAGATTTTTTAAAGCATCTGCCTGTTCAAGCTTACAGGCAAGATCCAGTTTTATAAAGTTTATAAAAATCAAGTTTATAACCATACAACTACTACTCCTATTACTCCTATTACTACTACAACTACTGGGGACATGTGTTGTCTGTTATAGAATTCTTAATGTCCAGCATAATAGAAATTAAATTCAGTTCAATTTTACATTCTAAGTGGTTCATGATACAGGGAAAAAAAGAAAGAAAATGCCAGTAAAGAAGCACAGCGCTGTGCTACCAGAGTGCCTCAGCTGTCTTCCTGTGTTCCCACTGAAAATCGCTACCACATGTGTGACCTAATGCCACACAGCTTGATACAGCATAGTTCATAATGAAATCTCAGTGCGTGCTACTCATTTAATTTCATTTACTTATTCACAAACCATTTTGTATCTCTCAAGCAAAAGGCTCTATCCTGGAGAATCATTTCAAGCAGGCCTTTAAACCGCGACTGGAATTTTTTTTCCTCCACAAATTTCTTCAACAAACAGACAAAAATAGAATAAATAAGCAAAGCTTAGCAGGCAATTTCCCAGGGTAAGAACAGCACCCCCCCACCCCCGGTTAACTGTGAAAACCACTTACTGTGTCAGATTTGAAAATCTGGTTTTAACAGCACACGAGCATAATGGATATGAAATCTTGAGATTTTATTCTTCTAGCATAGTAAAAAGATTTATATGCATGAAGATTTTGTGGCTGAATGCTCAGTGTCGGGGCTTTAAATGCTATTATTTATTGTCACTTTTCCTCAGGCTTTAAAATTTGGAGTATCATTATAAGAATGTAAAAATAAAAACAGCCTGTTTCTAGGTGCCAAGAAACAGTAAAAGAATACTTGAGACAATTGAGGTTTTAACTATAAAATCTTCACAAAATAATTATTTTCCTGTATTACATGATTTATTTTTATATTTTATAGAATTCTAAAATCCTAAAATTGTTGGTTATTTGGTAATTCTTTACAAAGAAACATTCTGAATCTTAGAATTTTTTACATATGTTCTGTATGCACCGTGAATGAATAAATGAGATTGTCTCAAAGATTTGCGATAAACATGTGGAATATTAGCATAGTTCTGGGAAGAATAATGGTGAAAGTCAGGCATCTTCTGGCACACCCTAAATGACAGACACCTGCATCTACTTACATCTGCTGGCAAAATATCATTCAAGTCTGCTAAATTTACAAATAGACACACTGAAGATCACCATTAGTGCTAGCAGCAGTGTTTCAGAAAAATGTGAATGCGGTTACAGTGAGTGGGGGCAATTTCGACATGTGCGGCTATTAATAATGTGCTCCTGTCACTGAAGCCTCAATCAAAAATAAATCTCTCCAGCTGAGCCCACTTCCAGCATCCATGTGAAAGCTAAGGGTTCATCAGACAAGATATTCTTGGGAAACGCTAAAGTGTTAAGTTGGGCAGCGTGATTTAAATATTGATTTTAGTTGCAAAAAAATTTTTTGTCTCAGCTATAGCTAACTTAGAAAGGAAAGCTTTGTAAAAATATTCTGAATATCCCTTAAATCATGACTATTTGAAAAGGGAGTTCCTGTCTATACCTATAGGAAGTTCCACTTGTTTCTTTGTCATGGTAAAATATACACAAGCTTTACTGGCGTTTATTGCACCTGTTTTCTTGTGACAGAATTCTACTGTAACTACCATAACCTTTGAATGCATTGACACAAGCCTTACTATTTGGAAATGAATGGTATGAATGTGAGGCACACCATTAACAATAGATATAGTGAAATATTCTCAGTGCGTCTCATTTATGAGGTACAGAACTGAATTCCTTCTCTCCTTAAGCGCATTATTTTGTGAATTGCAAAAAAGCTCATTCAGATTCACCTCACATGCCACATGAGACTCCTACAGTTTGTCTTTCCAAGTACCAAGTAAACACCAAGGTTAAAAAAAAAGGTTTACAAAAAAATATCTGTGATCAAAAGTTTGTCTTTAAATACCTGAATTGAAAAATGATTGGTGCAACTGGGCACAATAAGTGTATAAACTGCACAGCTCCCATAAACTGAAGTGTATCACAAGCTAATGTAAACACACTGTTGTATGACAACATCTTATCTTCTACCATTGACAGCATCTTCTTGGAAAGCACTGCAATCTTTCTGTTTGACCATAAAAAAAAGTCCCATCATTCGCGCCATTAGACTGCTGGGTCAGTGACTCATGTTATTAGCATCCCTGGAGGATGTGCACGTAGGCAGATCTGGTGGACCCCTCTGAGTTTATGGAATTGAGCGCAGCTCACGTCGTTTCTGAGCTTTGGAAAAGTTGAGTCTAATCTTTCTAAATGATTACTCCATATGTGGCTACGAGACGCAGAATTCGTCTAGACTTCCGCAGGTTTATTTTTTGTGTGTGATGAAGACTATTTCTTCCCCAAAATTCACCTCTATTAATCCTCAAATACCTGTCAAACAAGTATCAGTCTTTCATCATTTTATTTCTAAATCTAGGAATCTACATGTTTCAAATGCCATTAGATTTCTTGACTTTGCATGCTTAGAGAATCCTCATCCTGTTTTTGACTGCTGAGTGAGATTGGCATAACAGGAAAACCAGACAGATCTCCAGGGGTTCCATGTCTGAAAGTCCAAGAACACATACTGTTTGAGTTTCAACCAAGCGAAACGGAGGGGTGGAATCCAGCGCAAATGCATCCTGACTTGCGGACATAGTCGTATACTGCTGCTCAGTTCATGACCTCCATTTGAAGAACATTTTGTGCTTAAAAAGCGGAATCACCATGTGCTCAACTGACCCAGCAACAAAGACTGTGAGTAACTGTAACGTTTAGATCCCACGGTGGAAACACTGACAAAAAGTTTAAGTGAGGGAATTGTTATACATTGTTTCCTTTCATTGTCTGAGGAAGACTGCACCCAATAATATTAATTTCTATTAGAATATGGATTATATTCTTTCCTAATGAATATTAGCATTGGAATTTTTTGGTGGACCTTCTGAGTGTAAATACTGGAATATAAGCTTTTTTTATTAAACATACTGTATGTATGTATCACGAACTTCACCAGGAGAAGAGGTGGGAAAATTGCATTTATGATGATATGTATTTCTGTTAAATATGTTAAAATGGGCACATGAATAAAAACGTATACCTAAAATCAAAAATCTTGCTTGGAATAAACATTAATTTAATAAGCATATTGGTCATTTTTGGCAAATTTATCAAAATTCCGCCTATATTTTTCTCAAGCTGAGGCTAACCTAGTACTTATAGCCAGCCTCCATAAACACTTGTCCAGCACAGGGTGATAGGGGGCCTGGAGCCTGTCCCAGTAAACATAGGGCAGAAGGCAGGAGACACCCAAGACAGGATGCCAGTCCATCACAGGGCACACACTCTCACATAATCAGACTATGAGCAATTTAGTCACCAGTTCCACAAACTGCACAAACAAGATCATGCAAATTCCAGACAAAAGAGGTGGGATTGTAACCAGGGGTACTGGTAGAGATTTTGGGCCCTTTTTTGGGATTGCCTACCTGTCACTCAGCAGCTCCTGAAATCGTCCTAACATTCCCCCCCTTTATGGCACCCCTGATTTTAACCCCCAACCCAAGAGGTACAAGGCTGCATTGCTAACCATTAAGCCACCATGCCATCCTCATAATTATAGTCACATGTTAATTAAAAAATGCCTGAGGCTTCTGTCAGTAAAAATCCAACCACTGTACTCCAGTATGATGTTTACAAACAATAGATGTAATACAATACCTATTTCCCCCGAGATGTATTTACCTCAACGTTGTTGGTGAGGGTATTGATGAACTTAAAGCCGGGAATCCTCTTGTCACTGCACAGCACTCCTACGTCTTCTGTGTGCTTGCAGTCGGACACCCCAATTCCATTAGAAGAACACTGGGCCAGGGTTTTTTCCTTGCCAGTGCAGTGCACATTGTCAAACCAGATGCGCCCTGATTAACAAAAGAGCATATTTTCAAAACACTATTCAGTATTTGGAACAGATTCAATTATTGAGTCTTTTTAAATGGCACAATGGATTCTCAGATGAATTCTCACACACGATTTAAAATGAGGTTTAATTCAAAATAAATTACACCTATAGTAGGATAAAAGCACAAAGGTCCTTAGTAAGAACTTTCCTGTCTTGCGCAGCTTGAAATTCTTTAATTTATTGCCCCCCCCCCCAAAAAAAACAAACTATAGACTAACTATAGACTAACAAATTATAATTTTTATAGAGTCAGCTAGGTGGATCTCCCTGAAGCAGCGTTACAGGAGATCAAGACAGAGCATCAAGTAATAAGAGCAGAGCTCTGCAGCAACCCTTAAGGAGGCCACCAGAAAAAGCAGCAGTTTAATCTGCAACTGGAAGTTCCTGCTGGAGGGGAATCTAGAGAGAGACACGCAAATACGCAAACCAGTGCAGATGTTACTAATATGGAGTCTGGGCACCAGTCTGCTGCCAGAACTACCCAGTAGCTGGATGTGATACAGGAGCAGCAGTGGGACTTCCAGCAGACCAAAACTCCAGAAAGCCCCACGTCCCTATGTGCTGTGAGCAAGGAGAAGCTTCAGTCCTGCATCATAATTTAATGGATCAAGTGGGTAGTTTTAACATCAGATGAGCCTAAGAGGTCTCCACCATGCTATTCTACTGAAAGGCATTTGACCTATTTTTAGTCCTATTTTAAAAATGTAAGTGTTCCTGCACCTTTGATCCATGTTGTAACTTGTTGTGTTCAACCAGAACCAAACACCTATGGTTTTACATTTATATTTTGCCATAACTGTAATATAAATATGTATCATAGTGTTGCTTAGCTAGTACTTTTAACTAAAATGACTTTGAAGTGTGTCCACATTTACACTACCAGTCAAAAGTTTTTGCACACCACAGGTCTTTACCACTTTTCCATCATTTCATAAACTGCAGATTTTTTATTCATTAAGCATTGGAAAACTGAGTGAACAACTAGAAATGAATGAAAAAGTCTACTTGTTTTATTTTCCTTTATAGCATGGAAAGAGTATGTAATAGTACATGTCTGACATCCTGTTCACTGGTTGTGTGGTGATTTCAGTGTCAAATTCTAGGCTGTCCTTTAACTTTAAATGCACTATTCAACCAGTTCGTCCCACTCGCCATCACTTAATAGCTCTTTAAATATCTAACACTGGTCTGGTGATCCACATTATATTAGGTGTCTTTTTGTAGGTCAGTAGTGAGACAATTTGCATGTCTGAAACATTGATTATGGGTGGCAGATATCAGCTAGCATAGAAAGGACAAGCAATTGTCACTCTGAGAGAAGAAGGCTATAGTTACAGAGTAATTATCAAGAAATTGAAAATTCCTTTCTGCGGTTGTTTATACCATCAAGAGACACCAACGAACTGGATCTAACCTGGATGGGAAGAGGACTGGTAGCCCTCAATCCACTTCTAAGGCACAAAACAAGTTCGTAAGAGTGACCAGTGTACATAACAGAAGCTTAAGTGCACCAGAAATCAAAGCACAACTGAATGAATGTAATGACACCAAAATTCAGCTTCAACTGTGTGCAGAAAACTGAGGAAGGCAGGGCTAAAGGGTTATGTTTCGGCCAGAAAGCCACCTTTAAGGGTGCTTAACAAAAGGAAAAGGTTTGCATGGGCGGAAGAACACAGAAACTGGTGTGTAGAAGGCTGGTGTACAGTGCTGTCAACTGATGAATGAAGTCTGAAATCTATGGTTTCTCAAGGAGGTGGTATGTGCGTCGTCACACTGGGAGGGGATGCTGCCACAGTTTATAACCTCCACTGCAGCACAGAGGAGGCAGTGTGATGGTCTTGGGGTACTTTGCTAAATCAAAAGTTGGAAATCAGCATAGAATGACGAATTTTGAATCAGAAAGGCTACCATAGTATCCTGCAGATGGCGATGGGCCATTCCAGCAGGCAGGAGACTCATTAGTCAGACATTCTTTCTGCAACAGGACAATGTCCCCAAACACACCTCCAAATTGTGTCACGACTATTTGTAAAGGAAAGAAAAAGAAGGGAGGCTGAAACTCATGGCCTGACCACCACAGTCACCTGACCTGAACCTGATGGAGCTAGTCTGGGATGAACTGGACAGAAAGGTCAACTAGTGCATCACACCTGTGGACAATGCTCCAGTAGTGCTGGAATGTGCTTACGGGGCAGTATTTAATGATTTAATGTTCCTTGTAGAAAGAATGCCTTGAATTTGCTCTGCTAGAGCGGCTCACTTTGATGAATCAAAGATATGACATTTTCTTGCAAATAAAGGTACCCAAATGGTGAAAATATTGTAAATTGTTAGCAAATAAGTTTATTTTTAGTAAATATTAAGTGAGTAATGTGCAAATGCAGAGAATCAAAGTGTGCCTTGACTGGGACTGTATACAGCTAGAAATTACACTAAATCTTAACTGCATGTACTAGGAATTTGTTTTGCCAGTATTGGTGCTTACATTCACAGATAACATAGAAAAACAAAGAACATAAATTAAGAAAAATAGATAAGTAGAAATAACAGAACAGACACAACCTCATTTATTTAATGGATGTTTGTATAGTGTAGCAGGAAAACTGTGCACTATCACACTCCATTTAGTGACAAACTGAAAAGCCTGGACAGCCAAGGAAATGTTGAGTCATTACCAAGGTAGGTTAATTACAGTGCTGAGAATGATGTGGCTTTCATTAAAAGCTGCTTCAAAGCTTACTCCCATGTTCCAGTATGACGTTTATGGATCAAAGGAAGGAGCTGATTAAATCAACTTTCTTTTTTCTTTATAGATTTTACATTTTGCAATTTGTCTTCAGCAGCCTCTGTATGATGAATGTAAGCTTAACGTCTAATATGCAAAATTGCTACATTTCCATTTTACTTACCTATCAGACAGTTTCATTGAAAGCAGGGTCAGACAATCCCTGGTCCTGTCGGGATTATGGGCCTTGCTCAAGGGCAAGATGGTGACATCACTCTACCGACCTTGAGGTTTCAAACCGCGACCTTCCAATCAGAGGCACAATACCAATCCTAATCCACGATGCATGTACCTTCATAATACACTGCATATTTTCTTGTTTGCATAATTGTTCTGAATGAAGAGGGGGAAACACCTAAGGGTTCGTTTTGAAGCACAATACGTGTCATTTTCATGAACTCATTACCGTAACACATCAAGTTTCTCTAATTTTTAAAATTAGATTGACAGACTCACATTATATTATTGTCTTAAAAGTTGTCTCCGTTTTAGTTAATCAGCTGCGGAATAAAACAAAATTCAAAACACTGTATTTCGCTGTAACATTTTGTTTTTTTGTCGAAGAATTGTCATGCCATGAGCATGACCGTACCAGGCTACCGCCATGCATCCATTTTCAAAATAAAGGGTTTCTGTGGGTCGCAAATCGGTTCACAGTATAAATGAAGTAGTCCATGTTCCACGTTTAACTTCTTGCCAAAATCATCATCTTCACGGGCGTAACCCCGTTTTTTTCCTGCTTGATGAATTTATTATATGTCTTGCATGGCCACGCCTTCTTTTTTGGGTTACGCACGGTGGGAATGTCGACACTTCTGAGGGGAGAATACATTTTTGGGCATAACTTTTTAGGACATTTTTTTTTATTATGTAATTGCTTGACAGGAGAATCGACACCAGTGTCCAGTGTTTCCCAACACGGTCCTCAGGGACCTACAAACAGCCCACATTTTTGCTCCGTCCCAACTCCCGGCACTTGAAAGCCACGAGAGGACAAAGGATTATGAACTGGGGAAATGTTCGGAGTTGAACTGCCTGGTTTATGCCACCTAGTCCTAAACGATCCATGCAAAACAAACCATTACAAAACTGTCCAGTAAACAATAGCTAGCCTACCTTCTCCTTTGCCGTATTTCGAACCTGGGTACCATGACATGGCCTCCGTGTAGCCCAGCTCCCTGCACACCACCTGGGCAGCGTGAATGGTGAAGTCATCATCGCAGACGGTGCCCCACTCGCCGTCATAGAAGACCTCCACGCGACCCTCGTTGTGCTTGCGCTTTTCCCCTGCCAAACGTAGCTGAATCTTCGGGGTGTCAGGGGGAAGCTCCGGGGCAGTGTAGTGCTCCTGCTCAGCTTCACCGTAGGCTTCCGGGTAGCCCCATGCCTCATACTGGGCTATGCACGGCACCCATAGGCACAGCAAGGCGATGAGGCAACATGCATGGGAGCTGCAGCCAGGCATGATAATATTAACTCCACACTGACAGCGGTACCTGACGGCGAAAAGTGAGAGAAAAATATTCAACTTAACTCCAGAGTAGTTAGGAAAGCAAACTAATTGCAAATCATAACCACAGAGTGATGTACTGAAAAATGTATCACTTTAGCATTCGCAGAGGGGTCGATGCTCCTGTCGACTCAGGTGTGGAGTTTACACACTTTGGGCAGAGAAACACCAAAATATAGGCGTGTCGCATATAGATGACTCTTAAGCGTATTCTGCCACTGCACTTAATTGCATTTTTCGCTAAGTTGTCTGAAGGTCTGTATTAATTCACGCGCTGCTACATGGCCAAACGTAATATTACAGTTTTCAGAAGCAGAACACGTAACAAAACTAATCTTTGTAAGGATGTATAATACACTTAGAAACAAATGTTACAGTAGAAAACGCTATGTGAATAAATCTAATTATGTAAGTATTATATAACGCAAGGATTCAAGTGACATCTGCCTTGTCAACACGCCTAGAAGGTGAATCAATTAGGCTACATGACTGTCGAAATAATTCTTTCAATTAAAAGCAGTTTTAAAAAATAGGTTCAAAAGAAGTAGCGTGACCTCAGACTTGCGCGCCTGCAAGACTGGTAAGGACGGAGGCGTCATAGTATTGTATTGTATTGAGGTACTTCAACTGACCGACACTGAATGCCTCGCATGTTCCCGGGTGGATCGTGAAACGGTTAGTGTTGAATTACAAATCGTTGTATTAAGCTGACGTCATTGTCCAAAGTACGTGTAAATGAAAACGAGGCAGCGGCCATTTTACCAGAGAACGAATACAACAAGCACCAATAAATATTCGAAGCTAAGGCCTCGTTCACACGGACGTCTGTACCAGGCGTTTTTCTGGCGTTCGTGGCTCCAGGTGAGCGCCGAATGAACGCCGACCGTTTTTCTGCTCATTGGAGCAAATCAAAGCATCCACACGGGCGTTCAGCACCGGCGTTCGGCCGGCTACGCGTTCAGGTGGCGTCAATTAAACGGTGCATGCAATGTTTTCTTGCTGTCAAAATCCCGACAAACGCAAGGAAAACGATGCTATTGCGTTTACATGGCGTTCGGTTGGCATTCTGGAGGACCGAATATGTCCTATGATTCTGTACAGCAACTGCGAGAAACCACATTTTACGGAAAATGTCGGACATTGATCCAGCCCAGCTCGTGCAAGAAGTGGAACAGAGACCAGTGTTGTGAGACATTTCCTTAGCAGAATATAGTGACTGCTACAAGAAGAACAAGGCTTGGGAGTCTGTTTGTGAGCAGCAGCAATGTTTGTTCCTCTCCTGCCTACGGCACCGTATCAGGAGGATTTTTAAAACAAGAATGTCGAATGTAGGTTTTAAGAAAGAATAGGGATCCATGTTTTCAATGCAGAACTATAAACCAAGATGACCCATGTGTAAACACTCTGGACAGAGTAATTACTACCCCCACAGGTAAATACATGAAATTACAGATTGGGCGTCAGGCTGGTGTTAAACAGCGTCAAGCGAACACCAGTGAAACGCCAATCGAACGCAGCTACAAAACGCAGGAAAAACACGTATGGCGTTCAGAGGGCGTTCATTTCGAATGTCCGTGTGGACGAGGCCTAAGTTTATTTGTATGCCTTCGGTTCATGAAAATCAAGACAAATACACCAAAGAATTACCAGAAAGGCGACGGAAAGCTTGGCTAAAAACCATCAATCGAAAGAACTTGAACGACTGTACGTTACTGTAGTGCAAAAATTGGCATGTTCTGAACATTTCCTTACGGGCTGATATGGGCAGTATATCAATGAAATGTATTTAAAATATGTATTTATTTTCTTTTGAACATTTTGTCATTTGTATGTTGCTGGATCGAAACAAATCCGATATAATTTGTAACGAAATTCTTTGAGAGGTTGTATTTTATGTATTTAAAATATTTGAAATACTTAATAAAATGCTATTTGAAGAACGTTCTTCAGCAGGCTTACAGACTTTTAAATATAGCATATCGCCATCCTTGGCTGTATTCCAAGGAAAGAAGTCACTTTATAGATCCGTGCAAATTGCCTTAACATTACGTAGGCAGTAAAACAGCATGCTGCTGACTGAATGTCGGTATAGAACAGAAAAATAGAGCGATTAGCAAACAGCGGGCTGTGCTCGAGAACTTGTGAATTAACTTGCTAGCCTGCTAGTGGGATATTAATTAATCTCAACGGGTATGCTCAGGCAGTGGCATCCTGTGGTGTGTCATATGTGGAAGACTTCATTAGCTATAAATCAGACTAGCAACTTTTGTTCCTAAGGACAAAATGAAATATGTATCAGCTAAACGTAGTTTAGGCCACAGCCTTTGTAAAAGGTAGAACTGACTGGTGAACTTGCTGATAATATTATATATTATCACAGCCGCTGGTCCCATTTTTATTTTTTGAGTGTATATCTAAAAAAAGTTTCTATGAGTTTAAAGCGGGGAATTCACTCATTATGATAACTTAGGAAAGCGTTATTGCGCGTGTATTTAACTTTAACTCAGGTGGTAGATTATTTCCTTGAAATGTTTTGAAGAAATGGCGCAGCCTGTTTTGACTGAACAAAATACAGCTTTTCATGGACCTGAGCACTCGCTATAGATTTTGTTTATATGAAACTTTCTTTAACACTGAAAAGAAACGCCGAACTTTCTGCATCTGAGCAACGTATGATATCTTCAATATTCCCTGGTGAAATGGGCACTACATGCCTAACAAATAGATATGCCGTAAATGTTAGTATTACTACGGTAGTCGCATGAACTGCGATGTATTATCTTTCTCCCCAAATTGTTGTATGTGGACTAATATAGTGTCTTCATTTTATTAATGAGAAATAAATTTCATAATAATAAAAAAACTCTTTCATTGTTTCTGCCTGTTAGGGTAAACACCTGTTTCATACAGGATGCTGTATTAGTTCTGCTGTGGTTCCAATACAGCCATGTCCGAATTTGTCTCTCCTGGAATAATGTATGTCCTAGATTGTGGGGAATTGTGCCAACTGTACAACAAATTGGCAATAGTGTGCTATAATAGTCGTACCATCAACAGCTTGATTATGAATATTTCTTCAAGTATTGGTCTAATCACTCTACTAAACCATTAGAAGTAGCATGATATGACACTGTATGGTTAAACCCTTTCATTTTCACCCTTGTCCCAAACATATTGTTAACTTTACAACCCCTGTGAGTAATTAAAATTGAGGAAAAGAATATGAAAATACCTTGGAACTTCAGTCATTTTTTTCTGAAGGAATCTGTTTCAGGAATACTTCCGCAAGCCTACATCACTCTATTTTCCCTGAATACTTTTAGTGTTGCACTTTGAATAAGTGTGAGTGTGCCCTGCGACAGGTTGGCGCCTCATCCTGGGTTTTTCCCTACCTTGTGCCCGTAGCTACTGGGATAGGCTCTGGACCCCCTATGACCCTGAATAGGACTGTTGGTTGCAGAAAATTAATATGTTCCTTCTGTGTTTGAAGGTGTTGTTTATCTTATGCTCCAGCTAAGCTTACGCTTAGCTCAGCCTAGCTGCCCTTAGGCCTAGTTGACTCCTTGACAGCTACATGTTGGTAATGTGCAATTTGCCTCACTTGTATGTCACTTTGCACCAAAGTGCAATGTAGACTGTGATGTTTTCTGTCCTTATAATGGGACTATATCCTTATAATTTTAGACAAGTGCACTTTGTTAAATTATAATTTTAATGGATAATAACATTTGCTGTCATCCCAAATATTAAATGCATAGACTACTTTAACAGTCGAGGGCTCAGTTGCCTCAAAAACTAAATTTAGGTGAAATATCTGAATATCTTTGGATTCAATGAAGTGCACATAGCTTAATTAATTCTTTTTTACTGGCTTTTAAACAAGTGGAAAACATGTAAACAACATTGTCTTAGTAACAACATTACACTTAGTAATCATCCTTTTGCAACAGTTGAATAGTTGGATTAACCCTTTTGGTCTGGGCAAGTTATTCTAGTACTGTGCGAACATTAAATAAACCACTGCATTATTCTAATCATGAACAATACTTAATATCAGTTAATATGTCTAGTGTGTGGACCTTACCCAAGAACCTTCCATGACCAAAAGTGCATTCTTGAAAGCAAAATACTTAAAGAAATATATTATTGTATCATCACACCCATTTTTGAACGGTCTGCAACCTTGACCACAGGAAAACGCGTGATAGACTGACATCTGGAATTAATTGAACTAAGACTAAACTCTGGTAGTGATCTAAATCTATATATGTAGTATATGTTTTTGTATATGGACATAACTGGCATAAGAAAAAACGCAACAATTCTACATGGCAATTACAGGAATTATACTATTTAAGGGCCTTGCTCAAGGGCCAACAGAGACGTGACTGTATCGAGCTGGAACCATCAACCTTCAGATTGCAGACAGAGGCCTAACCTGCTGAACCACAAACCACAGCCTAGGAGTTGATATTAACAATATATGTCTTCTAACCATTTATCCTAAGCAGGCTCAGCGAGGGAGGGGAGGGCCTATATTCAATCCCAGACTGCACAGGGAACAAGGCTGGGGTACACCCAGGACAGGAGGCCAACCCATGGCAGAACAAATGCATAATGTAAAATTTAGAGATGACAGTTAGCCTACCTGCATGTCTTTGAACTGAAGGAGGAAAGAACAGCACCCAAGGAAACACAGGCGACATGAAGAGAGCATGCAACCTCCACACACACACACACACACACACACACACACACACACAGAGCAGAGGTAGATATCAATCCCCCATTCCCAGAGGTATGAGGAAACTTCAAATCACTGAGCCGCGCCATATCCATTACCTCAAAGAGGAAACGAAATACATCTTATAATACAATAAACCGCAAAAAAACATCAGTTAAAGACTGACCAAATGTATGAGCTACCATATTCATAAGCCTGCCTCAAAATCTTTTTTCCAGAAACAAACATTAGGGAATTGATTTTCACCCACACACCAACAACGCAAATCATTAGCCCCGTATTCCATTCAATTCAATTTATTTTTATATAGCGCCTTTCACAAAAAAAGTTGTCCCAAAGCGCTTTACAGGGTTGTGTAAATAAATAAACCATTGCATTATTCTAATCATGAATCATGATGATAAAAGCAGCTCCAATGTAAAGACCATATTATGAGCCACCTATGTAGAACATAAGCTATCAAAATGATTACATCAACTCTTTCGTTAAATCTTACATAAACAGAAAAGTTTATGGAAGTGATTTTAATCATGTATCTACACTGGGGCTGTACCCTCATGGGTCTGCCAATTGTACCCTATAGCTGTAGGTAATAGTACTTTTTAAGGTATAGAAATGGTACAAACCACATTAATGTACCCCCAATGGTGCAAAAAATGTTCCTCTTTGTCCATTTCTGTACAGCTCTGTTACAAGCAAAAGTACAAATTGGTACTCTTTTTTGCACTGTTGCCTCACACCTCTGGACTCCTTCCCTGCTTTGTGTGTGTGGAGTTTGCATGTTGTCCCCATGGCATCAAAGGGGCGACCTCTGGATCCCCCCCCCCCCGCCCCACAGTCCAAAAACATGCTAAAGCTAATTGGAGTTACAAAAATTGTCTGTAGGTGTGAATGTGTGTGGGTACCCTGTGAGAGTTTGCCACCCCATCCTGGGTAATTGCTTGTCTTGCACCCATAGCTTCCAGGATAACCTCCAAACCTCCATGACCCAGTATAGGACAAGTAGGTATAGAAAATGGATGGATGAGTGGATCTAAAGGGGAATCCAATGCCATATAAAAGCACACCTGGAGATTTATGACCGCATTTGTGCACTTTCTGAAAGTCTTTTGTCTGCTCTGAAATGGGAATTCTTATGCACAAATGCACAACTTCCTGTGACCGCAGAAGTGAAATTCCACAAGCTATCTCTGCAGTATAAACTACTTGCATGCTCATTTAATTAGGAACACTAAATTACTTACATATGACATCAGCCGAACAAAGATCTGGCAAGAGATCATATATCCTAAGGTCTCAGGCCGAAGAAGTGTTTCTATGGCAACCATACTGTTTTTTTTCAGGATGTTAGTGATTGTGTGCTTGTCCAGGATCATTCCGTATGATGTAGAGTTTCCTGACTACTGTATAACATCTTAAGCTGTAATAGGCCTACATTAGGCAACTAACGTAAACTTTAAAATATGAATCTAAAACTTCAGATTTGACTATTTTATCTTTCCCTCCCGTACTTAAGATTCACTTCAGTATATAAAACAAAATAACATTAAATAAAATAAATATGGGATTAGAAGTCAACTCCGACTTAAAAACAGCCGCAAAAGTCAACCCCAATACCCTATACAAGGCAGTCCTGACTTAAAGAACAGCCGTAGCAATGACATAGCACTAGAGCAGTGTAATGCAATATGCCATAAAAGGACGATTATAAAACTGATTTAAAATGTTTTCATTTAAAATGTAAATGAAATCTGAAAATCTACATATGGTTTATATGCTACGTTAATTTACCCTTAGGGAATTTTGACTGGCGTGTCACTGATAAATAAAAGTATAAAGTAATGCATGAACTAACACATTAAAGTGGCATCCTTGTTATGTGTGAAGGAAGACATGTGCATCTTATCCGAAAATCAGATTTTGAGGATTTAAAAGCAATACTCACTTTCATGGAGTAAATTACAGCACAGAGACGTGATGCCTTCTTGTACGTAACGTAAATAATAAGTGACTTATGTTAATTATAAAACATATATAAAAAAACTATACGCAAAAATCAAGCTATATATTTATTCCCTAGTTACAATTAACTCGCTTTCAAAAATGCACATTCCACTAATTAGGAGACTCTATACAGGAGTCGAATGGAACTGTCTTTTAACTTACTTTGAAAACTGAAGCTTTCCGTTAAAGGATTCCTCAGGATACAGCTCTTTTGCGCTTTTTCCGGGAAAATCCTTAAGAGTGCAATGTCCCTTTTTTCTTCAGATCAGCTTTTCTAACTTTCACCACCTCCAACATTATCAGTAAGTTTTAAGAATAAAACACGCCTTACAGGGCGGCTCAGTCACGCCTACCGCTGCAATGAGCTCATCGTTAGCTCTATAGCTATACGGGGAAAAAAATCGTACACCGATGTCCATCACATACTTTCAAAGTAAAGATGCTTATCATACTAGGAGTCCGTGGGCTACGTGCTATTCTGAACCATTCTGGTTCAAAGGTTTTGAGGTCAGGATTTGTAACTCTATGCTATGTGACACCTACGGTAAAAATGTAAAACAACTGTTCACAGTTGACTAAATTATGTTGCCTTGTCAATGCAATTAAGTATAACTATACATTTGTATGCATTCTTTGTGTATTAATGTTTTATATAGCTTTTTACTTTATCACTTATTAATATAAATTATTAATCTAAGATGAATAATCATGTTTACATCTCAATCAGCATGTTATAATGTTAGAATAAGTCAAGCAGAGAAAAAGTCTCCGATTAAAAAGTTGAGTTCAAATTAAATATTTCACCACAAGTTTCACATGCTGAATACATATTACATTTTACATATTACATTGTAATATACTGCCACCTTGTGCAGACTGAGCACCGGTACCCTGCAGCGACATTTTAAGGAGCAGGTCCTCAAAGCCTTTGACACTTGCATTATTGGGGCACTCAGAAGCTTTATTGGAAGATTTTAAAATAGTTCGGGCAAAGGGGTAGATATACTCACCCACCTGCAGCCCTCCCCCTCTGCACTTGCCTGCTGAGCACAGCTGCACTTGTAAAGCACCCACCTACCGCCCACCCCCATCCGTCTTAGAATGGATTATCCAGGTCAGGGCAGATGGAGGGGCTGAAACCTGTATCACATGGCATACAGGTACACCCAAGATGGCATTTTAGCACCGCTATGTCTAGACCTAATATCTGTTGCTACCCTCTTTAATCAGTTCTTCATCTGGTTATCCATCCACCCATCTTCCACACCGGCTTCTTTAATGCAGGGTCATGGTTAGGTAACTCCAATTTACCACAACATGTTTTGGGACTGTGGGG
>JAODLD010000046.1:14666466-14684168 GCA_026781065.1 Mormyrops boulengeri
TAATGTTTATCAGTACATTACAGGAAATAATGAACTTTATCACAATATGCTAATTTTTTGAGAAGGACCTGTATATATATATATATATATATATATAAATTGCGATGTCGTTTGTGTAAAATCATTTTAACCTTTTGATTCTATTTGAGAAATGTAACGCAAGTCCAATATAAAAATTTACGCTACATTTTAGGTTTTATAGCTGGATTAATTCTATTTACAATCTTAGACGCATACGCAACAGGAAGTGCATTTCTCATGTTTTCTTCGCGAAACATTCATATCACCGTAGACGTGTTCTAAGCTATATGTTATCGCTTTTTATCTCTTTTCATCTTTTTTTTAACTTTTCTAAGGATATGTTTTTCTTGCGAGTTTCTTGTTCTACAAAATAGTAGCACGTATTTACTCGAATTCGATTGGCTGACTGTCTAGCCAATTGAATTTATGCTCCTTTTAGAACGTTAGGTTTTGTTTAACGGCGGTTCCGAAGTTAGTTTTATTCACCTTTGTTGTACCTCAACCCAGATAACTGAGAATTTCTGCTCTAAAAAGGATATTAAGCACCGTTACATTTTGAAAATGTTATGTCGGGGATTCATTTGGAAATAGCTCACACTCTGCCAAGCAATTTCGGAACAGTTCACGTATCAAACTACGAGGAAACATCATTCATTAAATCGAGAGAGATGTGTCATGACACTTCGGTACTTAAGCAATTCATTATGAACAGCTATACCTGCTCAAAATTATTTATTACCTAATTACTGGAGGAAGCTTTCAAGGTGACCGGATACGGATGAGTGCAGAACTATTGCATCTTAGTACAATTAAGTTGATTAACATTTCTTAAGAATGAACAAGGATAATGTAATGCCACAATAAAAAATGCACACATTTACCATATACAGTAAAATATTTATTTATAAAAGGCATCAATAGCATCAGACCCCGAAAACACAATAAATACAAAGAAAGATGAGTTCCTCTTCTAACAAAGATTGCATATTAAACACAAAAGAAAAAATAGAGTTAAAACAATCCATCTTAATATCTCAGGATTACAGACATCCATAGGTGGTACCCTTTGTCTGATTGGACGTTGGAAATCTTGGCGCATTTATTCAAATCACATGTAGACTAAACCAGGGTTACAATTACAAGATTATACAAGCCAAAACAATGAATTGTTTACAATGGGAAGAAAAAAGTTGTATTAGTGTCAATTAAAACTACATCACTCGATAACATGTTAATCTGTTTTTACAAAAAGCTCATCTTGCATTAAAAGATACTCACTAAAACACTTTTAAATAAATATTTTACACATTTCGTTGCAAGTTTAACACAATGGTATACAATTTCCTTTGCAGTCTTCGTTGCATTTACTAATCTTGCAAATTAACATTAATATATCGATTGCCTTGCCACACCTTCTTTGGCGTGCATATTAAACTACAAAAACTCTCTAACGCTGGAATTATATGAAACTGTACATATTAAACTTCTCCAAATCGTAACAAACAATACTTATGGAATAATTCTGTACTTTTACGAAGACAAGTTGGCTCTTGTAGGAGCCTTTATTGGGTAGCAAAGTCCGATATTTAAAGTCCGTTTATTTCCTCTTGGGGGCTGCCTTCTTGGTTTTTGCGGCTTTCGGCTTCGTGGCTTTTGGTTTAGCCGCCTTGGCCTTCTTGGGAGTCTTGGCGACCTTCTTCACTGGTTTCTTCACTTTCTTCGGACTCTTCGCAGTCTTCTTTGCCGCAGCTGGTTTCTTCGCTTTCTTTGGCGTCTTCTTCGCTGCTGGTTTCTTCGCAGTCGCCTTTTTTGGCTTTTTAGCCACAACTGGTTTCTTGGCCGCCGGTTTCTTGACTTTGCTCACTGTCTTTTTCGCAGGTTCCTTGGACTCGCCTTTCTTGTTCAGTTTGAAGGAACCAGAAGCGCCGACACCCTTGGTTTGCATCAGAGTCCCCTTCTGGACTAAGGATTTCAGTGCCAGTTTGACACGAGAATTATTCTTCTCCACGTCATAGCCACCAGCGGCCAAAGCCTTCTTCAGGGCTGCTAGTGACACTCCTTTGCGTTCATTTGATGCGGAAACGGCTTTCAGGATGAGATCGGACACACTGGGGCCGGACTTCTTCGACTTTGATGCCGACTTCTTCTTGGGCGCTTTAGCTGGAGCCGTGGCAGGAGCTGGGGCGACTTCTGTCATTTCTGTGGAGTGTTGCTGCGTTGCCCTTCCCAGTTGAACGTCAGACAGACAATGGTAATACGACACGTAGAAAAGGGCGGAACTTAAATGCCAAGTGAGAACCCTATAGACTCAACTGGCCGTGTAGCAGCTCCGGGTTGTGGAAAACACTCTAGGGTTGTGTTTTCTTCTCAATGAAAATGACGAAATTTTAGGGCAAACGAGCGCTTGTGTAAAAATCAAAACATGGCAATGAAAACCAAACATCGGCATGTTTCAGGTGCATTGCCGTTAGACAAAAAACGTTTGTACATTTCCAACAGAAACACGGAAAGTTTGTCGATATCACGAGTAAACCCGGGTACTCAGACGCCGCTTCCTCCAGTCTTTCAGAAATAAATTGATCAAACGTTCGCCTAGAAATGTCATAGACATTTTTTCGTCAAAGAAAAGGCCCTGCGTTACATTTGTATAATTGTTTTAAGTTTAAATTATTCATAAAATAGCAATTCAGTCGCTTTATCAACGGAGCAGTTAACACAGTTCATCATAGGTCGCCATTCCATCCTTTCCTAATCAGAATGACGCATTCCTTGCTTGATTATTTTAAACAAGCGAATACTTAATAAAATATACACTAGGAATATACTTGCCTCAGTAGTGACGCGTATATAGTGATTTGTGGCGAAACGTTTAATTGAAAGAAATTTCTTTTTCTGTAACTTTTACTCATGAACCTAACTGTTACAATACTGCACAGTAATGACACTTTCCTGGCAATTATACATAGTACTACTTATTAGATAAGTATGTTTATATAGGCTAGACATTAAACAATTGTTATAACGTGAAACTTAAGTCTGCTGAATGTCATTCAACGAGTCCAAAGATGTTGTTACAAAAATATTATAGCGTTTTCTATATCGTGTGCATTAGTAACGCTTGTTAGTAATTCAATTATTTCGTTGATATTGAAGTTAATTCATAAAGTAATAAAAGTGCATTAAATTTATCATCTTTATAGAAAATGCCACTACACTGAATTAACCTTTCTACAAAAAACCCTGTATAGGACGTTCTCATATGACGACGACTTCATAAAGCGACCAACTGAATTGTATTTCATTTACTGTCACTGACTGTCATCATTCGCACATTTAAAATGCCAGTATCATCGTTTAATTTTCAGTCATTGTATGAATAAAACGACTTTAATGTGTTCTTGTAATATCATAGGCTATAACAAATTGCACAGTATTCTATCTTAAAATGATGGTTTCAGTTATGAACGGTCACCGTATTTTTTCTATTATCACACCACCGACGAGCTCGACATTTTTAATGTATGCTTGCGTTTTCTTTTCACGTATGGAAGACTGAAAAAATCAATTTGGGTCAGCGTATAACTTCTTAAGGTGTACAGTGTGCGCGCTAATTGATGTTTCAAGGCATATATGCAGGGGCGTTTCTAGTTATTGAAAAAAAAATCAGGGGCTAAGTCAAGTTTACCTGGGGCTTGACTTTTTATTTGAAGATTGGCATGGGGGGTAAAATACTCGGGGCTATATCCCGAGTAATCACAACTACGCCCTTACATATAGGAT
Source organism: Mormyrops boulengeri (assembly GCA_026781065.1). Classification (NCBI taxonomy): domain Eukaryota; kingdom Metazoa; phylum Chordata; class Actinopteri; order Osteoglossiformes; family Mormyridae; genus Mormyrops; species Mormyrops boulengeri. The sequence goes on from JAODLD010000046.1 coordinate 14,670,268, forward strand.
AGCCACTACCTTAACTGTTTTTCGTTTAGCGTGTTTATTGTAGGTGACGAGCTCACGGATAATTTCCAGGAAAACTTCAAGCACACCCGCAGTTCCTCATGAAAGATGGGTGATAGCTCGTTCGGTAATAACCCGTATATTCCTACGCACTACGACTCTACACTATCTACATTACTACTACATAACATTGCTGTACGCATAAAGAAAACAACAGCGTGTTATGGAGTAGACGCGGACCTAATTGAAAGCAACTCGGTTTTTTTTTTTTGGCAAGGATTCATTTTAACGTGATTGGCTGGTTTGACTACTGCATAATTAACCCTGTATGTCACGTACACCAATGCGCTGTTATTCCCCTCGAAATGTATGTTGTAGATGTGTAGTTAATTTATATTGTTTTATATATCAATTGTGTTATATGGATTATGCGGGGGTACCGGGACAATCGATATGATGTGTTTATTAGGAGCTTTGAAACTATGCGATTTGTCTCCTCGTCCGAAGAATCTTAATAGCAAAAGCAGATTTACCCCATGTCCCGTGATATTTTCAAATCTCCAGGTTTACTTTGAACTGTTTAAGTATTTTTCCGTGCTCTGAACGAATTCTCGTTATAATATTTGGAGTCCAAAGGTAGGATGTAGAACCTTTTGCGGCATTTTCAAAGAGCAATAGGGTCTTGCTAAACACTCTTTGGTCATCTGTATTCTTTGAGGTTTATAACATATTTTATCAAGAAATTTAATTTATGTTTTAGAACTTTTGAAAATAAAAGCACATCATGCTGTATTTATTAAACTAGCATATGTTGCAAGGTCCCCAGGGTATCACTGGTTGCTGCTTCTCCCATGAAGTGATAGGTAACTGCTCGTTATGTATTCGAGGGACACGTAGCCGCCCTAACTTCATTGTTTCCTAGCTGATCTTTCAGTACATTCATTCCGATCATATTTAGTAGTTTGCTGTAGTACAGGGCATTTCATACCTAAATTAACTTTTCAGTAGGAATGGGCAAATTCATACGTAAATATCTATACCTGGATACTCAAATGTTACTCATTTGGTATCGATTATAATTTACAAGTATCAAAAACATTTTTTCTTCACAAGTCGTCGTCAGAATGTTATCACATCACTTGAGCAGAAGTCCACTTATCAAGAAATTTTTTTTATATATATACATATATATATATATATATGTGTGTGTGTGTGTGTATTATTAAGGGCCCATTTTTTATTAACAAGATTATACCAATGTGCATTGTTTTGGTAGTAGGCCTAATTAAATTAATACTTTATTTTGTCCCACATGTGTATAGATATTTTGCGTATAATCACTAAATAAAAGTCTCTTATATGGGTATCGTTATTTTATTAAATTATTGTAGATGTAGATCCCTCACTAATACGTTCTACATTAGCAATTCTAATGCCGATGAATCTACATTTCTTCATGCAAATAAAGAACATCCACAAACTGTTGTTTTATTGGTCTGTAGAATGAGTCAGTCCCTCTTTTCTCTCTTTAGTAGCTATCCCAGGAAGGCTTGTCTTCTGGGCGTTTCCCGAATATCACGTAAGCTAGCATTAAGGTGATTCAAATCGTAGCATTTCTCAAACAGGGAAGTGAAAAAATGAATGGATCATTTATCATCATTTATTAAGAGGCACAAAATATCACTGATTCAAAGAGAAATTTATAGACTATAATATATGCAGATTTATAATTGAAATTATGATATACACGGCTGCTACAATGGAATACAATTGATTGGTATAATTTCCTTTGATATAGAACATCAACATGAACACGAAGGCTACTAAAACAAAGTAGCTATGGCTGGAAAACATCCATTTTGGCGATGATGCACTCTATACACTGTTCCAGCAGTGCTTACAAAAATATTCTCTTTGGTGAAAACACTGTGTTCCAGAAACAGGACATACACAATTCAGTAAGGAGAAAGAACGTTTGATTCCATGTAGCTGCTTCAGCTCTCTTCTTGAAGCAATGGCTGAGAATAAAGTTAAACTAAAAGTCAGAAATGTTTTCTGGTTGACTGTTCAAATGATAGGGCTAGAGGTATACCTAAACTCTACATGGGAGCTATTATATAACGTTAAAAATCTCAAAATGCAAAAGTGTTTTTTGCAATACATTCACCCTAAAATACAGTAAATCATTGTGAGAATATTTTGGTGGTATTATACTTACCCTAAAACTGTCCTCTTCTCTCCCTAGGTCTGGTCTTTGCCAGTCTGGATTGGACAGTATTTTATGGACAACTAATCCAAAGGCTATAATCAGGATTCCCAGTGAGTTGGCAAACACGGCCTCTGGTGGCAGCTTGGAATAGGGCTGTGTCTGATTGGTGTTTCCTTTACTGGAAAGGGAACCGATAGTATTCAATTCAATACCAACCTGATCAAGATTTCACATGGGGATGGCTTATCTGTGATAACTCAACATGAAGCTATTTAAAATGAAATAAAATAAAATGAGACGACAATAAAGCAGCAGAAAACAATGTGATAAAAATATAGTAACTACATGCTGTTCAGTTAAAAACTGAAAAAGATTTTAGTGTAAACAAGCAGCACGGTGGTTCAGTAGGTAGCACTCACACCTACGGCCTGTGGGTTTGAATCCCACCTCTACTACTGTATGTATTCCAGTTTCCTCCCATAGTCCAAAGACATAATTAGGTTAACTGGCACCTTTAAATTACTCACAGTGTACAATTGTAAGTGTGCCTGTCCTGCAATGGACTGGTATCTCTATAGATAGCATTATCAAGATGGATGGATGTACTAATGTAGGTGGTTGCTTAAAAAATATTAATATAAAAAACTGAGGACTCACAGGACGAAGAAAAGCTTCTCATTAATGCCAGAAATGCAGGATGCAATGGCCAGAAAAAAGACGATGCTGCCCATCCAAACATGTATAGGCTTGAGGAGCTTGCGGAACGCTAGTGGAGACCATGGGAGTAGAAAGGCCGCTAGACCCAGCACCCACTGAGAACAGACAATGTACAAAGAGAATCACATCATACTATTTACAGCAGTTCATGGACTATAAATGATAAATCGGTAAGAAGTGCGACAGGTAGTGTGTTACATTCCGCATGGTGTTTTAATTTAAAATGCACAGAGAATTCAATTAAGACTATAGAAAGATTTGGTTTCCTTAAGAAAAATTATGGACCACTACAGACCTGTATACTCGAAGCCTGGATTTTTACAAAGGCTGTCTTAACAGTATTACGGATTAGCTTTTAAGCTAATGTAGTACAAAAGCAGAAATCTTATACTATAGATATACCTGAGCAGTGAAGAGAGCTGTAGTACAGATGCCGAGCCAACTGTGCAGTGAGTATAGGTTTGGGATGGAGCCTGCATTGTGGTAGTCAAAGACTGCACAAAGACCCAGGACAGACAGGACAAAGGCAAGGAACAGCAAGCCAGCATGCAGGAGTTTCCAAGGCTGTTTGCTTTGCCTCCAGGTCAGTGGGACACGATATACAACTGCGGCTAAAACACGGCCAAAGAAAAAATAAATATTCATAAATCCATAATGTATATACCCAGATGAGCCAAAACATTGTGACCACTCCCACATGAAGCGACTAATGTTTACCATCTCGTAAAAACGGTACGTGCGGAGGTGTGGGATATATTAGATGCTAAGTTAACATTCTGGTCGACGTGTTGTGTGCAGAGGAAATGGGCAGTGATGATGATCTGAGAGACTTTGAAAAGGACCAAATTATGGCCATGCAATTGCATCTGAGCAACTTCGAAACGGTCAGACCTATGGGGTGCTCCATAGGTGAGCCATAGCGAGTACCTAGTGAGAGTGGTCTGAGGAGGGAAAATCATGAGCCACGCAAGTTGTGAGCGAAGGCTATCACATCTGGTACAAATCAACCAAAGGGTTACCGTGGCACAAAGTTTCATGAGGGTCATGGGAGTAGCATGTCATGATACACAGTGCATCAAGCGTAGCCAGAGCCAAGTCAGAGTGCCAAGGCTAACCCCTAAGGAGGAAAGTTTTTACAAGAAAATCAACAGCACACCAAGTTTACAAGACAGTCAACAGTATTCACTTCATATATGGGTGGTCAAAATGTTTTGGCTCATCGGTATAAATATACCATAAACACAATGTATCAAATTCAGATATATGAAAGGAATGAACTACAAAGCATTTAGGATTTAAAGAAAAAAAAATAAATTCTCACATCTGTTCGGAAACGGTTTCAGAAATACGGTAGGGAAGTGAAAACAATACACGACCTCATGTGCTTCTTCAGTCATCTTTTACTCACAGTGACACTGTATGAGTGCATGGAAAGCACCATGATCCACACTCACTGTGACAAGCATGGATAATTCCACTAACTTACCATTCCCGTACAACACCACGAGGCCAGTCACCATCAGAACCGGATGCCAGTTGAACTGCAGTCCTGAGCCGTCCCAGGCAAATCCCCCACGCCATTTGTAGTTCCAGTAAGACACAAACACCACAGAGAGAATTCCAAGGCACAGGCAAAGCAGGTAGCTCAGGTAGAACAGCAGAGATCTCATCCTGCCCCTGGGGAAATATGTTTCAAAAAACATCATATTGGTAATGTGAAAGAGAAGTGACAAAACATGGACGATCAAAAATAAGTCCATCACCGTCATTCAGGGAGATTTCAAATAAATAATTCAAAATTTTCTACCAGGCACCAAACTTTAGATATCCTGCATGCACATTCTTTAGCAATACAGATTTATCAAGTGTTTCTAAAAGTTCTCCAACCACTATAAACATACAGCAGCAAATCAAACACATGGACACACATTGAAAGTTGAAAAGCGAGATTTTTTTTTTTGAATTATAGTTGGTAGCAGCAATTTTGTGATCTTTTCACAGTTTTTTTTCCTCACTCACAATTCTGACCACTTCATGTCAAGTATATTTTTTCAATACGTAATCCTTTCTAAGTTGTTATACTGGTCATCGGTAGCTATATATCTTTGTAGAAGCTCATTTATTACACAGCTCGTGTGAAGCATTGCCCAAAAATGTGTCATTTTGCGTGATAGAGTATGAAATGATACAAATGTCACGTAATCATAGAAAAATGATTGGAATGAGGAAAAAACTGAAACAAAGACTACTCACTCAGTAACTTATGTTCCAATGTCACAACTTTAGCGAGTTGCCCTTAGTACTGAAAAGCTTCCTTCAACAAAGCTTCACTGGTATTAATAACCCCTTCTCCTTTCAGTACCTCCACTGGTTTCTGTAATCAGTTCCCATCTCTTTTAACCTGTTTCTTTCACTTCTTCATTTCATTACTGGTGCACCGAGGGAGTCAGGTGACTACAGGGGGTTCCGCCTCAAACTCATTGTCAGTCCTGAGATTTATTGTCCTGAAATCCTAGAAGCACCACTTCAGAATTGCATGTTAACGCTGCAGTCACTACAACACAAACAGTAAAATACGGCAACTTGATAGATTACCTAGAAGTAGCCTGAATTACGAAGAATTCCAAATGTAGGATAATATGAAATGACATTTTATCACTGTGTAAAATAATGAACAACACATATTAAGCACAAAACTTTAAGAAACAATTTGTAAATGACAAATGAAACATCAAACCATCTGTTCTGCACATATTGCGTAGGTTGACTTCCTGCCTTCAGTTTTGTATACCAGTTTGCATATTCTCTTTTTGAGTTTCCTCCGATAGTCCAAAAACAGCCACTTGTACAATTTGATGTTTCGGTGCCACTTTACAATAAATTTGTCTATTTACAATAATTTACAAAGTGTTACGACCTAATTAATAACCAGATTATAAACCATTCATAAACCCTTTATATGGGTAGCCCTATTGTAAAGTGGCACCGATGTTTCTATATTGTCCATCACATGTGCTACACTAGACCGGGATTACATCCAAGGTGTACCCTGTGCCACTATGATAAGGTCCCGGCACACAAGAGGTCATGGAAGCTAGAGAAATTGATTCAAGTCATCTTTTCAAATTATGCCCTATATTTACAAAGCCTTATACTATGAAAATTTTAAACATTTAGTCAGCTTATTTATACTTTATTTACAAGATTGTTTATTCACAGTTAGATTCTGCAAGCTTCTGAGAAATGGTTAAGCTACGACAAGTAAATTCCATAAAGCAAGCTCATGATTTCGTGCAAAGTCATGCAGCAGGCTGTAAAAAGTACAGTTTTAGGGTTTTAGAGCAGGCTGGAGATAAAGGACATTAACCTGTAACTCAGAGGTTGGTTTGTACATTCAACCAGGGGCTCTAGTGTAGAACCTTTAGGCTAGATAGCAAGTCTGCATTTATCATACAATTCAGCATTTATGAAACTGAAGCACCTGTAATTTAGGTACAATATACTTATAGTCAATTATAGATTTAAAACTATACAATGTTAAAATTTATTTGATTAGTTTGTCTGAATGGTATTTCAGCTTTGCTGGAGCAATTTTTTGTTTGCTTTTTTTGCAGACTGCTTTTAAGAAGGAAGACAATAATAAATGTAAAAGGAAGGAAGTCTGATTTTTTTTCATGCAGTAGGAGATATCAGTCCCATCAACCTTGCTCTGCACGTGGTTTCCAATTTCCCATGGACCAGAATCTGCCAAATATAAGGTCCAAAGATAGAGAGAGAAGAAAAGCAGTTTCAGAAATTCTTTAACTATGGAAAGTTTGCTGCAGCCCTGGCACAGGACCAAGCAACTTCTACTTTTCAAACTGAGGAATGAGAACTACACTTTCATTTCACTCTTAATCCGCTTCTTTCATTAAAAATAGCCTGAAGTGTACTTTAAGTGTCGCCTAAAATTTGTAGTGTTTCGAGGGACTTTTCAGAAAATTCCTCCTTTGTCTTCCAAGATGAAGTTCAATTCAGCCATATATAATAAAAAGTTACAACTCGTAAGAGAATACTCTGAAAGATCTTTTTTTTTGCTACTCACTATGTAGAAAAGGTGCGGTATCTCAAAGGGAAGTGTGTGTATTTCAATAAAAAAACCATTTTTGAGCTCTGGAAGGTTTGTATAATTCACATGCTAAATTTCAGCAAAATCAAAACTAGCAATTCAAAGGTCATTTGTTAAATTAAAATGGAATGAATGACCCAGTAACAACGTGCATCCATCATCCTCGATCACACCATGCGCCGTATCTAATCCGAAAAATGTTATTACTGTGGATCGTACAGTGTGGTTGACTGAGGGAATGTCAGCATTAAGTGCTATTTTGGAGCAAGAATCTCTGAAATTGGATATCAGGCTTAATTTTCTATTAGAAATAGAAACAGATATATTTATTAAATTCTCTACCCCATGTTCTTCTCCAGGAGACATTACAAAACGCTTTGTCTGGAAGGTCAAACAACAGCTTTTGATTAATAAAAATCGTTTTGGTGCCCTCCTTTCCTTAACCCATGATACTGAGGCTTTCAGTCAGCACTGTCTAAAGCGTGACGTTGCATGTTGTAAGGGAATGTAATTCCTCCACTTTTGTATGAGAGCTGATTTTTGCCAAAAGTGAGTCAATACGGAACCTTTGTGCTCACAAATAATAATCTAAAGCGTTGTTCCTAACAAAATGGGGATCGAAGAAAAATAGGAAATACATGTCACTCATTATTCTGAATACTGTAGGCCCATGAAAAGCAGGGGAATTGCATCCACCAGATGTAAGAGTAGCTCTCCTACACAGAATAGTAGCAAAGTCCTACTGAATATATTTCACATCCCTTTGCAACAATTTCTTAATGTAGTTGACACTTTTTTAAAAAATGTGTAGGTATAGTCACTTTTGCCACAAAATAGGTTCTCCTGACTTATCAATATAACCGAAAAACTCAAACACTGACCCTCATAGTGTTTAACCATCAACCCACAGAGCAGAATCAATCTTTTTGGTTAACCATATAAGATTCTACTGACCGGACTATACAAGATTCTACTGAGTGATGACTTTTTTCAATACACCCACCCCCCCCTTTTCTTTGTCTGTCTTGCATGTAAAGTTTACATTACTCTAAATTATTGTTTTACAAATTCAAAGTAGCGCTCGGTTTTTCAAGTTTTGTGGCTGGAATCTGATTAGGTACACATCAATGTGAACTTATCACACCTGTACAGTACTTCCTCTTGACATCAGCTAGAAACCCTGTTCTTCCATTTTAAATACTTTTATACTTCCCTTTTTAGTTATTTAAGAACGAAAGCTGTTTATGTGCAATTTCACTTACAAGTTTTTGTGTTCGTGGTATTAATATTCGCAACCATAACCAGGATAAATTAAATACTAACTCAAACTTACAGAGTGTATGGTTTAATCACATTAACTACAAATATATAGTAATACAACACTATAGATGAATGCAATTTATGCATTTTGTGCTTTCGGCGGGGAGGGGATAACGTCAGTGAATTTTTTTTTGCGGTAGTTGCAAATGCTAGTCTTCCTAAAACTATAGAGTTTATCCGCCTACAGAGTTTGCCCTCACTAACATTAATCCCCGTTCGTAGACGTGATCGTTCGGCTAGTTCATTACCAGCTAGCTAGTAAAGAAGCTTACGTCTGCCATGTCATCTAAGCTAGCAAACTTAGTTCACGAAAACACTGCTATATAACTAGATTGAGTGCATCACACGGGACAATGACAATCCCTCATTATATCTTCGAACAGCTTTATGCACGTGAAATGTTTCCGACGTACGCACGAACATTAAAAGGAATAAATGAATCGAAAGCGTCCGGATGTATATTTACCTTTCGCTTAGAGCCCACAGATCTGTCAGCCCAATGATCAGTAAACCGAAAGCACTTGGGTCAGCCCCGCTTCTCCATGCTCTTTATGGGTAAAGCATGGCCAAACAACATGGCTGGTACCGTAATCCTCAGCCGTCGCGACTCTTTCCAAAACCATCACGGTCGTATCACATTTTCGCTTTCTGGCACTTGCTAGTGCCGCTTTATAAAGTCTTCCCCGTTACTTATCTTTATAGACACTGCGCATATAAACATTTAATTTTCGTACCATATTATTTCTTAAAGTTCTATACTACCTCAGGTGCTTTTACGATTTGAAAGAATTTGTACTTCTCTCTGCTCAAGATATTTTGCGAGTTACGTCTGTCTGATATTTCATTTAATTCCACCTTGATTTGGCTGCACGGAACAAGGAAAAAAAATCTGTAGCATTAGTTACATCGTGCGTTGTCATCTTGCGGATAATGCGACGTTTTCTCGGAAACAAAACAACTTCATAATGATTCGTTTTGTAACTTCACACAATTTTGTCTTAAAATCATTTCATAATTCACGCCAGGAGGCAGCATTGAACAACTGATTTTTTTTTCTCCAAAATTCCCATTATGCGTTTGGTCCCACACAACATTGACACAAGATCTTCAAAGACTTTCTGAAACGAAATACGTATGTACAAAGGTAACACCATGATGTGCCATAGAAATATATCTTATACTGCTTAAAAATTCAGGGTTGACTGAATGATACAAAAGCCTTATCTTGGATTTCAATATTAAAAGCTTCAGAGCTTATCTATAAAAAATAAGTGCCTTGTTTCTCCTGTCTGTGTCAGCAGGAGAACTTTATAATCTATCCATTGTATTGTATGATCTGATTGTGGTGTTTAACTGTGTATCTTTCTTCAGTTTTCCCAATATCTACCATTAAAAGGATAAAAAATGGTCCCACAACCCTTTAGGAGGGGGTCCACACAGAAGACTCTTCCTCAATGGCCAAAAACCACACGACTTAGAACAATCTTCAGTTCAACCGGACCATACTGTATTTGCCAGTGCTTTAGCAGTGATTGCATTTTTGTAGCTATGATGAACAGACATATTCTGATATACTGGGCTTATACTGTAGAAAAAGGGTGGTCATTAAATAGTTTTGAGGAAAACTTTGTCAGCAGAATGGGCAGCTGGTGCACAGATCCATTGATGAGAGATATTTTCCGTAGTTTTTTTTACAGAAGACAGTTTTAGCCTACAGCTGTTATTATACGCATGCTCTTCTCAAAATAAGAAGGGTCATTTCTGTTACCTTTATATTTAAATCCAAATTTTACCTATCTGGAAAGTACTCTCTTGGGTTCTGTTTAACATGTTTAACTTATTGGCTTGATAATTTACATATTTTAAAAAGCAATTTCTTTTGTCCAGTTCCAAAGAAAAACATTAGTACAGCTAAAAAAAAGCACACCAACAAGATCCTTTATTAGGATATTGGTTCACCACAAACTGCTAGAACAATGCCTTTAATGCACCTTCTACCAGAGTTTGTAACCACACTAGTGGGAGGTCACTACGCTCTCTGAAGAAATTCCTTAATTTGGTGGAAACCACTGTCTACACAGTTGTCAGTAATGTTAGTTGAGATATAGTGAATAGGAGAACCGTGGCCGATGACATTTTTTTCCAAATCCCCAAATTTAAAGCCTTGTGAATACAGGCATTGTCTACTTTGGTGATTTACAAGCATAAGGAGAGACATGCTTCTCCACAGGATGATCATGACAATTTTTATCATTTAGACAATTTTTCTATATTTACTGGATTTCCCCATTGACCTCCAAGTACTTCAGTGAACCTAAGCTATACAATGCATGTTAGTTAGCAGCCCATTCAGTATAAGCAAACAGAAGACAGAGCTTGACAGTAAACGTGTGGCGAACGTGTTTTCAACCATTAGTTAGGGACAGGATGCTGAATGACTTCTTCCTCCAACTGCTCTGAATTTACTGAATTTAAAACAACATTTGCATATTAATATTTTAGCTTCTCAGGCATTTATTTACAATTTTAATAGTTAATTGTTATGCATAATGAAGAGTCTTTACCCTTGACACATACAAACCATTGAACAGTGTTTCTTCTTGTATCCATTGCAACACTTTACTTACAATGTTATGTTTATGTAGTAATTAACCTTGACCATAATGTCCTTGGGATTACATATGGTACGTGCTTGTGCCTTAATCAGGTGATTCAATTTCTACCTTTTTTGTCTTGCATTTCAAACTAGTGCTCAGACGCCATGGTGGAATACACATCAACTGGCCACTTCTTTAGGTACACCTGATTGACGGCTCATTGAAGCAAATATCTGATCAGCCAATCATATGTCAAGCAGCATAGTGTATACAATCATGTAGATACAGATCAGGAGCTTCAGTTAATGTTCGCATCAAACATCAGAATGGGGGAGAAAGGTGATTTAAGTGACTTTGAATGTGGCATGTTTTTGGTGCCAGACAGGCTGGTATGAGTATTTCAGAAACTGCTGTTCTAATCAGATTTTCATGCACATCTCTAGGGTTTACAAAAAAATAACCTAAAACAAAAAAACATCCTGTGAGGTTCTCTTAGCGAAAATGCCTTGTTGATGGTGTAGGTCAGAAGAATGGCCAGACTGGTTCAATTAATAGAAAGGCAAGAACCAGTCAGAATTGAGAAAGCCCTCTGGATAGAAGGGTGAAACGTCTTCAAGGAACTAAATTGGACTAAAGTCCAATTGCCACTGAATAACTTTTTTGGGATAACCATGACCTGGATGACTGAGAATCTTCACAGGCAAGAACCTAAATCGTAAATCAAATGACCACTCAACCTTTGTAACCATTACAAACAAGGCATGCAGAAGAGCATCTCTGAATGCACAACACGTCAACCTTGAAGCAATAGGGCTACAGCAACAGACAAACACACTGGGTGCCACTCCTGTCAGCTAAGAACTGGAAACTGAGGCTATGGGGCAGTGGTGGCGTAATGGTTAAGGAAGTGCATGTGTGATAGAAAGATTACTGGTTTGAATTGTTGACCAGCAAGATACTGCTCTCAAGCACTGCTCCCCGGGTGCTGAACTAGCTACCCTCTGCTATGTGACATTTGAGTTAAACGCAGAGGACATGTTTTGTTGTTGTGGTGTGTTAACAACGACAACTAATCACTTTCTTTTTTTTCATAGACAGTGGGCACAGGCTCTCCAAAATTGGAGAGTGGAAGATTGGAAAAACGTTGCCTGGTCAGATGAGTGTCAATCTTTGCTGCGACATTGAGATGGTAGGGTCAGAATTTGGCGTAAACAGGGTAAAAGCATGGATACATCCTGCCTTGTATCAACAACTCAGACTGGTGGTGGTGGTGTAATGGTGTGGGGCATATTTTTTGCCACGCTTTTAGCCCCGTAGTACCAATTGACCATTGTTTCAAAACCACAGCCTGCTTGAGTATTGTTGCTTACCATATCCATCCCTTTATGAGCACGGTGTTCCCAACTTCTAATGGCTACTTCCAGCATGACAACATGCCATGTCACAAAGTTCAAATTACCATTCACACATGTCAAACACCTCAGTGAGCATCTTTCCCAGATCTTCAAGTGGTATGTGACATGCTGTGTGCACGCAAAATTTATCTCATGTGTAAGAGTAAGAGCATTTTATTGTTTTGCAAAGGTCCCTTCAGGGGCTTGGTATAATACCATTGGGAATGATGCTCACTGAGTGTTTGATACTTCTGTACCTGTATGTATCTGTACCTATCCAGACACAAACTTTGAAACACTGACATGAAAAAAGCATAGTAATTGACGTGAAAACCAAAAAACTTTACCAAAAGACTTACAGACTTAAGAGAAGAGAAATTTTGAATAAAGGAAGTAGTACCAATAAAACAGTAAAAAGAAATATACGTGGATTTATTCAAGACCAAATGAATAACACAAAGAAATAGCAGAATGAAAACCAATTAAGGAAGAAGAAGCATATAATAAAACGTATTTTGAATCTGAAAGATATTTAAAATCTGAAATAACATCAGTGAGAAATAGAATTTTAACATTAATGAATCAGCTGAAAATGCATATAATGAAAAGCAAATAAATACTGATAACCAGGTGGAAACCACAAATTTAGAAGAAAAGACAACTTTATGGAAATATGTTAAGCAGAAGAAGAAATAAAACAATGGTTACAAATTAAGATTGCATTGCACAGTGTTCAAAATAGAAAACACAAGCAATAAATCAAAAAAAGAAATAAACAGAAATAAATAACCTGAAAAAGGTGAAAAAGTAATAATATTAAAATATGATGCTGAAAGTGACAGTACCTGAAGGCAAACGTGAAAAAGGTGCAGAAAGTGAGGTGACTCCACCCAAAGCAGAAAGAGAAAATCCACCTCCTGATGGTAAAGAGGAGGAGCAGAAATAACTGAGTGAAGAAAATGCTATGGGAAACTAAAGAGAAACCCCAAGATGAAACAGCATCATCTGGTGGCGAAACTGAGGATGTAGCTATACAAACCGAAATGGAACCTGAATCCCCTTGTACTCAGTCTGTGGAAGGTAAAGAAGAAAAATCCTGAGAATAAATCTAGGGCTCCTGAACAGCAACCTGAAGGTGAAACGTCAAAGCCAGATCCTGGAGGTGAACCAGAAAAAGATGCTGAGTGAGACTATTCCACCCGAAGCAGACAGCAAAAATCCACCTGCTGAGGGTAAAGAGGAGGACAAGAATGGGCAGTGTGAAGAGAATGCCACATCTACCAAAGCGGAAGCTGAAAAAAACACTCCAGAATGAAACAACATTGCCTTCTGGGGAAAGTGAGGGTGATGTGACACCGAGTGAAACTGAAGCAGAACACCTCACCCTGGATCTCCATCTCCGTCCAAGTCTTTTGATGAGGAAGAAAAGATGAGGCATTTTTATTTCATTGATGGTAAGATGGAAAGAGCTGATGAGCTGGGGGGGGGGCGGGGGGGGGCGCGCGCCCGCGGCGGGGGGGCGGCGCCGGAGGCGGAAGGGGGGGGGGAGGAGGGGGTGG
>JAODLD010000046.1:14684178-14697948 GCA_026781065.1 Mormyrops boulengeri
CCATCTCCGTCAAAGTATTTTGATGAGGAAGAAAATTTGTGGCATTTTTATTTCATTTTTGGTAAGTTGGAAAGAGCTTCTTAACTACCCCCCCCCCCCCCCCCGCGACCCCCCGATGAAGTCTCCAAAACATCAAAATAATAATGTTGTTACAAATAAAGGTAACAGTAATGATTTAGACTTTTAGAAAAATTATTTTGAAAATGAAAATTCACTACATTGATGGTTAGATCAAAAAGTAGGAAATTCAGAACCAGAAAATCCAGCTTTTGTCTCGGTGAAACTTAAACTAAAATTCCCTGAAGACCGACCTTCCAGCCTACAGGAAAAAAAGTGGGACAGAATTCTGTGCATAATAAAACAGAAATTATAGCTTTGGTTATTATTTTGAGCACTAAAAGAAAACACCAAATCTCTTTTCAAACTATTGTGTGGTTCCTAGTTATAACTTAGGAAGGCTAACTTTAATGGTGTGGAACTGAAACTAAAAGCTGTAAACTGGATGGAGTTAAATAACAAAACTTTTGAAGAGGTATGGGAATTTTTTAAAAGCACATTATTGCAAGTGCAAGAGGACTGTTTCCAGCAACACTAAATCTAGGAAACTGCAACCAAGGTGGTTTATTACTGAAATTAAGAATAAAGTCAGGAGGAAAAGGGGTCTGTTCCACAAATGGAAAATAACTAATGATGTCGGAATAAAGCAGGAGTATCTAAGTCGACAGGTTGAGTTAAAAAATAATGTAAAAAATAATGACTCGCTAAGAGGAACGTTGAAAGTAAGGTTGCATTAGAGGCTAAGGACAATGTTTCTTTCAATATTTTAACTCCAAAAAGAGCTCTAAAAGCTGAAATCACTAATCTGCAGAATAGTAAGGGTTTCAAATTGAAATATATAATTGAAAATTAAATTTATATACTGTAATTAATGATCTTAATGATTGTTTTGCACTGGTTTTCATTGTAGAGGACACAAGTAACATATGGACTCATTCCTAATCCAGCTTCATCTATGACGAATATCTGTATAACTGAAGCTGATGTGCTACAAAGCCTAACTAAGCTGAAAATAAATAAATCACAGAGTCCTGATGGCATCTTACCTATAGTTTTCAAAGAGATGAGAGATATTATTTGCCGAACTTTATTATTTCAGAAATCCTTATCTGCTGGTATGGAACCTTCGGATTGAAAGAATGCTAATATAATGGCCATATTCAAAAAAGGGGATAGAAGTAATCTAGCAAACTATAGGCCAATCATTTTAACTTGCATAACTGGAAAAGTAATGGAAGCTGAAAATGGTAGATTATCTGGATTCAAATAACATTCTGAGGGATAGCCAACATGGGTTTAGGACAGATAGATCCTGTTTAACTAATCTACTTAGATTTCCAGAAGGCTTTTGATGTTGTCCCTCACAAAGTGCTCCTCCTTAAGCTCAAAGCAGCAGGAATTTTAGGAACTGTAGCAGCTTGGGTCGAAAACTGGTTAACACACGAAGCAGCGAGTAGTTATTAGAGGCACAATGTCACAGTGGGCCTGCCTTCATAGTGGGGTACCGCAGGGTTCAATTTTTGGGCCACTGTTATTCCTAATTTACATTAATGATCTTGACAACAATCTATACAATGCACTGGTTAAATTTGCAGATGACCCCAAGGAGCGGCACAGATGCTACACTGGGATCTTGATTTAAGTAGTGACTGGGCTGAAACCTGGCAGATGAAATTTAATGTAGACAAATGTAAGGTAATCCATACAGGGAGCAGAAATAAAAAGTACAGATATTTTATGGGTTCCACTGAAATAAAGGTAGCTGATTATGAGAAAGACCTCGGTGTGTATGTTGATGCTTCCACGTCCCACTCTCGCCAGTGTGGGGAAGCAATAAAAAAGCCAATAGGATGTTGGGTTACATCTCTAGGTGCGTGGAGTTTAAGTCAAGGGAGGTGATGCTAGCATTACACAATTCCTTTGTAACCTTGGCAGGTTTGGTCACTTTACCTTAAAAAGAACATTGCTGTCTTAGAAAGGCTTCAATGTAGAGCTACAAGAATGATTCCTGGTCCTAGAGGAATGTCTAAGTTTCACAATAGCTGTGTCCGAATTTGGGGGCTGCATCCTTAAGGTTGCATTCGAAGACCATATAAATCCCAGCGGTGCAACAAGGTTTCTATTTCTAAGGGTGTTTCTCAACATGCATACTTGACCATACTTGTATTCTCATGTACCTGTTTTACATCTTCTTCCATTGCTGAAGACCAGTTGCAATACTCAAGAACAGACGTACAGAGAACAGTAAAGATCCTTGGATGTCATTCTTCCTAGCAAAGACATCAGATATCACGCTGAGCAATAACTAAATACAAACAAAAGAACCTTATACCGCCTATAAAATATGGTGTTGGAAGTATGGTGGTTTGGGGCTGCTGTGCTGCCTAAGGGTCTAGCTAACATGCTATTACAGGATCATCCAAGAATTCCACGTTGGATAAGAGAATACTTTGGGAGAATGTGAGGCCATTTGTCAAAAAAGCAGAGGCTGATCCATAAATGGATTTTACAACATGCCAATGGCTCTAAACACTCAAGCAAATCTCCAAAGATTTACTCAAAAGGAGAGTGTGGAGTAACAGCTGTTATATTTAATACACACACACACGTGAAACAGCAGCCATTGTATTTGATACAGCTTGTCCATATATTACTACTGCAGATGACTTCAATATGTACTCAAATACCAATTTACAAATGCCTTACAATTTAATTCTGCTAGAAAAATATACAGTAACTAAATGATACCATAAATATAAAATACATTGTACAAAGAAATAAAAAAATAGTAGATCTCTGATGAAACACAACAAAACTCTTCACATGGATGAACTCTATTACAAAAATTAAAAGTAAAATCTACGTTCATGTTCGTTTTAAATATTGATATACATCACTGGTGTCCAACCTTTATTTAGAGTGAGAGCCACTTTTATAAAGAAAATTCTCTGGTGAGCTACTGAATTGCAACTGGGGGGGTGCCCCTCCAGTATTTTTTGCCGATAGACTAAAAAATGTCTTTGCGATCGACTGGTTGGTGACCACTGATATACATCTTCACAGAGGCAACTTTCAAAAGCACAAAACCTTAATTTGTTATGATTTAATACATCGGTTCATGATGCCTGGAGTTCATGAAGCATGGAATGCAGTGGGTGGAGCTGTTCACTTCAACATATTCATGAAAGGTTCATTCCATACTGATATATGAGAGAAAATAACCTATACCAGGTTATTGGATGATAAACAATTTGAAGTAATCATGAGCAATTCAATGGCAAGTATTTTCCAAGGTAAAACACAGACTGGCATAAATAAATTCATTTAAAAACTCAGAAGTTTGAGTTTATATAAATTTAATTTACCATAATAAAATACATTCCTGCGGATTTTATTTTTTAGTGCATTCTTAGTATAAACACATACAGCTGTTCAAAAATAAATCAATCTTTCATACTGCATATCCAATACAGGTTGACAAAAGGAAATATTTAATAAAAATACTTTTACTCTTTGTAAACACCTAGAAGTAAATCAAGTATACTCAGGACGAACAGCAGTGAATGCATAACGTTGTCATCACACAATATGCTGTAATAATTAAAGTTCATGTGCTCTTTATGGTGTCATAAAGGTCAGAAACATCAATAGCAAACAAATCAATTGTCTTCATACATAAAATCCCCATTCTTAATGGCTTTATCAGTGATATTTTCAGCAGTGAGTTTTTGATCCAAACTGAGTAATACTTCAAGAAGTTGATTGATATCTGCTTTCAGGCCCTCTTTTTCCATCCATATTCGAAGCAGATCATACACACTGTCTGCATGAGACAAGTGATCCACACTTTGGATTTTATTATCACTTAACCCAATTCTTCTGAAGAACCTCTTATGATAGCTACTATCCAGTTCTCCAAAAAGGTCAAGACTTCTCTTCAGTGATTCTTGCCCTAAAATAAAAAAGGTTATAAATTATACAATTTATCATCTCAATACATATAAATTACCCCAAGTACATTATGGTGGTAAACATACTCTACTATGACTCTCAACTACCAATGTGTATTTATTATTATTATTATTATTACTAATGAATCTTTTTTCTGGATTCTTACCATCTAATGGAATAAGCCGTCTGTACTGGACACCTCCCTGAAAATATACAGATGATGTCTTAACGCTTTACTTGAGGAGGCACAAATAATTTAGTAGTGCATTCTTACTTAATTTCTTAATTAACCAGAAACTGTGTTAGCTACATACTGATCCCATATTCGTTCATCATTAATCAATCATAACGGTTCATGTATTTTAAACAGTTATTATACTTGTTCATGATTTGTATTTGGGTAGCTTGGTAGCTAAGTTACTTGTGCCCATTCAAGTAAAGTGTTACCGATGATGTTATAGGGCACTGTACATTACATGCTTGTTTTTTCTTTATCATGCAAAGCAAATGGAGGTCCACCAGATTATTACTGTGATTTGGAAGTATAGTACATGTCTAAATTGGCCCTGTAGTTGTGTGGAAGTATAGTACGTGTTTAAACTGGCCCTGTAGTTGTGTGGATGTGAGTGTGGCTGTGTGAGTGTGTGCACCCTGCGGTGTGTTAGCTCCCGCCCAGGGTTGGTTCCCGCCTATGCACCTTGCTCCCGGGATAGGCTCCGGGCCCCCTGCTACCCCTGTGGGGATTAAGCGGTTTCGATAATGGATGGATGGAAGTATAGTACATGTCTGTTGACTGAAGTTACTGCATACTAAGGTAGGAGGGTGATGAGAACCATGTAAGATAGATAATGGATGAAGAAACTTTAATTGAGAAGAGCAGTGGAGATGATATTGAAGAGTGATGGAGAGGAACGGAAAGAAAAAAAAAATATTGATAATTGTAATGATTAAATATGCTCATCACCAGACTTCACCCACCCCAAAGACATCTTTTTTGAATCTGAACTTTATATTCAATTTGACTCATAACTTTTGGGGGAAAAATGCTAATTTGATCATATAAGCATTTTAAAACATACGAGTTGAACAGAGAGAGTTATGGGCACAGACTGTTCAGCAAAGACCCGCCCCCTATATTAGCTCTCATCAGACAAGAATCCTATATAGACCTGCAACGGGTCTGGCTGGAATGGAGCCATCTCATCTGCACCCTGTAGGTCACCCTGGAAGATATAAATCAAATGAACCAGAAACACCTCAGTTACTTAAATACCATTTATGTTAAATGCATATGTACTTATCGTCCTCTGTAATACAATAACTGAATATATTATATGACCTCTGACATGTATGACCTCTGTCTTATAATGCATTTTGAGATGGATCATGTATTTACATTTAGATGCTTAGCTGATGTTCTTCTACATTTTTATATGAAGGGCATCGGAGAGGGGTAAAAATATTCCATATCCTCAAAAAAATGTCTTCTATTCAAAAGAGTACTGTATTTTGATTTGTTCAGGGTAAAAATGTGCCTTGTGATTTCTAATGTTTCACCATGTGACTTCTAATTATCTTCATAAAAAAGGACAAAATGCCTTCGGATTATAACTCACCATGTTGGACTTCTCACTCGTCTTACATGAAATCTCTGTAATATAAAGGACAGGAAGTACAGTCAGATTCTAACAACTGTCAGAGAAACTTATTTCCACTTATACTACAAAACTAGTGAATTCTCAAATTTGAAGGGTGTTGATTAATTTTCATTAACCACACAAGATGTGCTGGCCAGGTGAGTCACAGCAGTAACTTGAAGTGCGATTATACTCTTTAATTCTAACTAAATTTACTTAATGGAAACTAGAAAAGCAAAGAAATTGCTACCAATCACTTAGAAAGCAGCATTGTTTCAGGATGATTTACTGATGCCATGCACTTGTAGTCCAATCAAACTTTACAGTCCTGCCTAAGCAAGATGGTATGCAAGTCTGTTTTTACTTATTAGTAAAAACTAAATAAGTCAGGTTTTACCCATAATACAACTGAATGCCAGGAGGTACATAAAACTACATTAATAATAATTAAAAAAAATCTGAATATATACAGCTTGGGAAAAAATTAAGAGACCACAGCACAATTTTTTCCTCTCATTTCTCAATTTATGGGTGTGCATCTATGAAGTATGTTTTTTTGCAAACTGCAGCCTGGTTCTTCCCTGTTTCTCACTGATAAAGGGCTTCATCCTTGCTTTATGGGACTTCAGTCCTGCTTCTAGGAGCCTGATATGAACTGTCCTAGCAGTGCACTTCACACCTGCACTTAATGTTTCCCATTCCTTTTAAAGGTCACTTGATGCCATCCTATGATTCATGAGAACCTGTTGGATAAGCTAACGGTCAACGGCATTAGAAAGTCACTTCTGCCCTTCACCTGTCTGGCTTCTGATTGTTCCCAGTGTCTCCTGCTTCACCTTATTTTTGTGTACTGCTCTCTTAGAAATTTTGAACCTTGAAGCATCCTGATGCTCAGCGTAGCCTTCCGCCAGCAGAACCACAATTAAACTGGTATTTAAGAATACACATTTATTTTAAAATATAGATTAGTCTAATTTTTTTCCGCGGCTGTGTGTATATTATATATATTTACACTTCTTTCCCTCCACAGCTCCACAGACATGCATGTAACACTGTATGGTGCACTTTATGGATACATTATCTGGCTTAAATCATGGTTACTACACATTTGGCTTACAAGTTTGTCCAAACCCCATTTCCAGAAATGTTGGGATATTTTCTAAAATGCAATAAAAACAAAAATCTGTGGTATGTAAATTCATGCGAACCTGTATTTGACTGACAAAAGTACAAAGAAAAGACTTTCAACAGTTGTACTGACTAACGTAATTGCATTTTGGAACATATACACAAAGTTATAATTTGATGGCTGCAACACTATGAACAAAAGTTGGGACAGAATTAAAATAAGATTGAAAAGTGCACAAAATATTCCAGTAACACCAGTTTAGATGACTCCACATTAAGCAGGCTAACTGGTAGATGGGTCATGGCTCACCCTTTGTGCCAAAATTTGTGAGAGAATTGTTAGTCAGTTCAAAAGGAACATTGCTCAACACAGGATTGCAGAGAATTAGGTCTTGTGGAATGTACAATACATAATATTGTGAAAAGATTCAGAGAATGTAGAGAGATCAGTGCATTAAAGGCAAGGTTGGAAACCACTTTTGAATGCGCGCGATCTTCCAGCCCTCAGGCGGCGCTGCCTAAGAAACCGTCAAGCTACTGTGACAATTATAGCCACCTGGGCTTGGAAGTACTTCGGAAAACGATTGTCACTTAACACAGTCCGTCGCTGCATCCAGAAATGCAACTTGAAACTTGAAAGCCATATATCAACTCAATGCAGAAACGCCAGAGAGAGTTCTCTGGGCGCAAGCTCATCTCAGATGGACCGAAAGACTGTCACACTCTGTGCCAAAGATGAAACCGACCATCCAGATTGCTATCAGCGAAAGATGCAAAAGCCAACATCTGTGATGGTATGGGGGTGCATCAGTGCCCACGGCATGGATGAGTTGCATGTATGTGAAGGTACAATTGACTCAGAGGCGCATATTAGGATTTTAGAGAGACATATGTTGCTATCAGGGCAACGTCTCTTTGTGGGAAGTCCATGCTTATTTCAGTAGGACAATGCCAGACCACATTCTGCACGGGCTAAAACAGCATGGCTTTGTAGACACAGAGTGCATGTGCTTGACTGGCCTCCTGGCAGTCCAGATTGGTCTCCTATTGAAAATGTATGGCGCATTATGAAGAGGAGAATCACACAATGGCGACCATGGACTGGTGATCAGCTCAAGTCTTACATCATGCAAGAGTGAACAAAATTTCCACTTGCAAAATTACTACAGTAAGTATCCTCACATATATCCTCATATTACTACATTAGTATCCTCAGTTCCAAAATCATTAAAAAATGTTATTTAAAGGAAAGGTGATGTAACTTTTGTCGAGTGTGTTGCAGTCATCAAATTCTAACTTTGTGTATATTTCCAAAATACAATTAAGTTAGTCAGTGAAACTGCAGAAAGTCTTTTCTTTGTACTTTTGTCAGTTACATACTGTAAAGGAATTAATGGAATTAATGAATCAAAGATTTTTATTTTTATTGCATTTTAGAAAATATCCCAACTTTTCTGGAAATGGGGTTTGCACATAAAGCAATTTTGAACTACTGACTGGCTCTTGGTCTTGGCAATGGACAATTTCCTACTTACCGATGGTGGCTTGGATCATATTTAAAGAAAATGTTTAATAGTAGTTTAATATTTCATACCGTCCAGGCACTACACCGCAGTATAAGGTATTTCCATTGTTGCCATTATACCAAAATAGACTTGTAAATTACTTATAAATGCATTTTCAATTCATAATAGAGTTGTCAGGATTACTTGATTAAATTTGATTAATCGATTATTTAAAAGTATCAATTAAAATTTTCCTTCTCGATAACTCGTCAATATGGCGAAAGGACGATGGCGCATAGCAGATGAGTCCAAATAAAGAGCAAAAGCTGTGTGGAGGCACTTCACTTTAAGACGAATGAAAATGCAGTGGAATGTCAGCATTGTGCAAAGCAGAACTTAAATATTACCATAGCACAACTGCAATGCAAATGCATCTTAAAAGAAGACTTTGTGGTTTGACGGACTGACCCAGTAATGGAGGTTATATCAGCTATATTATATTATATATTATATTATATAAATTAATAAATTAATGAATTGTCAGATGAATTAGTAGATTATTCATTTATTGATATAATCGATAGTGACAGTCCTAATTTGAAAACGTGAAAATAAGTACCAACAAATAAGCCAAATGTGTAGTAACTGTGGTATAAGTGAGTTAATGGACTCTGTAGCCATGCCTTTAAAAATGGATAATGCGCAGCTTGTCGTGCATTAATCCTTACACAGAGTTCACTTTAACTCACCCGTTTCTTTGTTGAAAACTCCCTTTCTCCAACAGATGAAACAGATGAATAGGGCGACAAAGATACATAATACTACGACAAAGGCAATCACCCCTATAAAACAGAGGGGGAAAAAAAATCAACCATCCAATTTCAGAAAGCACAAGACGTAAATAAAAAGTTGACAAAGCGCTTCTGAATTTTAATGCACAGTATGGAAGGCTACACTGTAATCTAAAACGTCTGATACACATTTTAAAGTGCCGTGCTTTTAAATGCATGAAGTCATTGCATTAACAGGGAGCTCAAAACCCATTATAAGAAAAGGAAGGAGCACATTATGCAAATACAGTGTCTTTTGTACCTGGGTAAGATCTACCTGAGACAGTGAATGAAGAGGACTTCATTTTGCAGACAGTATTGGAGGTAGAGGTGCAGTTTTTCACCTCCTCTTCATCTGCTTTGCATCTGAAACAGGATATAAAAAGGTTAAGATTAGATGAAATTTAGAAGTTACCAAACCAAAGTGTCAAGTCAACCCCGCCATTTAAAAAATATATTATTAATGATGATGGTACTCAGTCTTTTTCAACCAATCATCATCTATAGCCAACACAACATCAGTACCAAAAAGTTGCTAAGCAAGATCTATCCACAAGCAGTACCAAAACAGTTAAAAAATTAATTTAATTATTTCTGTTCATGGACAGAACGTAATAGTAGTTATAGACAGACTTGAAATCTTAAGGTTAATGCTACCAACCCAAGGTGGATCCCTGCTATACTGTACTTCCCTTCATCAAGGGACTTCGTCCGAACTGCTCAAGTAAAATAGCTAAAAACAAATTTCTATGAATAAAAGCAGCAACTACAAGCCAATGAACTTATGCAGAGAGCCAATCTTTCAAGACTGCTAAAATGGTATTGCTTTTCCTGTTGTTAATGTACGTTATGTGAACATCTAAAAAATATTTCATAAATACACAACTTGTTAATAGACAATGAGTGGCCACTTGACAAGCTACACCTATACAGGAACCCCCTCCGTTTCCATGGGGTGATACGTTCTAAGACCTACCACTAGTGACTGAAACTGTGGATAATGGCACACCATCCATGGACCCCATATATAATGAGATTTTCCTGTACATACATATCAAGTTTATTTGATAAATTATGCACAGAAAGTCATTATTAACATTAAATACCTTGATAATAAAGTACATTGTACAATATTATGCAGTACAATACTCGAACAAAAGGAATTCTGTTTTAGCCTAATTCTCAAGGGATGATAGAGCAATGAAAAATATAATGTATCAAGAGATGATGGAGTAAGGAAAATTATGGTTTTTTGTACATTTTTTATCACAGACACTGCGATAATGTGGCAATGAATGTAATCACGAGAACACTGGAGGCAGACTGGAAGAGAGTTCTGCAGGGAACCATGAATATGGTGAGAAAGGGAGATGAGTCATGTACTGGGCACAACTGGGCTGGCAGATTTCACTAAGTTACTGCCTGTACTCAGTTGTCTCACGGTTTGAAACTTACCAACTGCTAACTCTGGAATTCTCAGATTTTCTTTTTCTGACCACTGTAAACCACAGATAACTAAAACCGCAGTTATTGAAGCTACAGATACAGTGGTCCCACTGCCATTACTTACTATGCCTTATGAACAACTAGGAATTATTAAGTAATGGAGTCTAATTGCCAAAACCATACTGCAAAACCACTGTTGGGGAAAATTAATTGGAGATGACCTGCAGCCTGAATAGCTTGTTACATCTCACCTCACCAAAACTTAATTGAATTAAGACCTAGTGACTAGAAAGGCAAATATCAGGAATCATTGCTGGACAATCTTAGCTTTGTGCTCTCCCAAAATTGCCCGCTTGCAGACAGAATTGCTGCGTCCACAATAGGACGCTTAGAAATAAATATCCTGTTGCATTTGTTCATCCATTTCCTACGACCACTTATCCAAGTCATTGTGAGCCTAAACCCTGTCCCAAAGGCAAGGCACACACACCAAACAAACTATGGACTATGGGAATGACGTGTATGGGAATGACGCAAAATGCGTCAGTTCAGCCATTTCAAAACCTTCTCCTAAAATCGCCAAGTATTTGCAGAAACCATCCAATATACTAATGTATTTTTTTGACCACTACTCCACCTTGTTTGGCTAATCAATAACTCATTGAGTTGTTTAACTAATTCAATTTATTAAGTGAGCTGCTGGTGATATTTAACGCATACATATAATGGCTGGGGTACCCCTGAGGAGTGGTTTGGGAAGTTAAACTAGATATCACAATTTTTTTGGAGAACAGAAGAGATTTTGATTTATTTTTATTGTGTTACTATATATTCTAACAATAAATTGTGTTTTTTTTCCCCCGAGAAAATATACACTTACTACCGGGATAACTATCCTGCCTAAGGCTATTCCACAGTACTGTATCTGTGCCAGGAATCTACCCTATAACCACAGCGGTAGCCCCCTGAGTCATAATGTGAGTCATCAATGTGTGTAATAAGGAAAACCCAGAGCACCATACTGTCATTCATAGGAAATTCTTCATCACATACCTAAATGGTTCATATAGTACCAGTGAAAAGTTTTTGCACACCACCGGTTTTTGCTTCTTTTCCATTTGTTTCATAAACTTCACATTATTTTATTCTTGTTAAGCATTGCAAAGTTGAGTGAACAACTGTAAATGAAAATATAAGTCAAATAAAACAAATTTCTTTCATAGCATGAAAAGAGTATGTACTGTAACAGTGCATATCTGACATCCTATTAACTGGTTGTGTGGTGACGGCATAGTCTAAGTCGTCCTTTAACTTTAAATGCGCCAGTTAACTGTTTCATCCCATGAAACAGAGCAGTATTTAATGTCCCTTGTAGAAAAGAATGCCTTGAATTTTCTCTGCTGTTATAACTACTACAGGTAACTTTGATGAATCATAGAAACGACAATTTCTTGCTAGTAAAGGTAGTCAAATGATGAACATACTGTACTGTCTATTTATTTGTTAGCAAAGAATATTCAGTGTACATTTAATAAATGTAAACTGAGTAACGTGCATATGTAAAACATCACAGTGTGTGCAAAAACTTTTGACTGGTAGTGTATATGCACGCTTACAACACCAAGAAGTGTTACTGAACACATAAGTGAATGTGAATATGGAGTTGTGTAGCATGGAACTTTGAAGATCATGTCTTCGTCTGTATTAGGGACCTACTTTGAACATTTTTTGCAAACCTCACAGGCTTGGTCAGGAACACAAAACAAGCCTGGTTTACACTGGCACTCAGTGTTCTGGGTGGAGATGCAGCTCTTGGTCATGTCTTCGTCTGTAGAAGAACACAGGAATATGTGCACAGTTCATTTCACATGCACCGGGAAGAAGGAAAGACAACCGAGGAAAAGCTCCCTCGATGGCATGGTGGTTTTTCAAAAGTTTACAGGGTACGACCTCGATCATTACTGTGAAAGCTGCGAAGCCGTCACAGTAATGCTCAGATAACACATTAAGGATTGACCTGTATGGCCAACGGCAAAAGATTTAGTCTGAAATATGGTATAGTTTGAAAAAGAAGCAGGCTGGGGGTCGTTACACTCAATCTCACAGCTAATCTTCTTGAAAACCCTTTACCCAAAGGATGTAATCATTTCTTTTGACGGTACAATATGGAGGGCACAGGATGGGGGCATTACCTATATGACACTTTTTACAAGGGAAGCACTGTCCCAGGCCATTGCTGTGCTCTGTGAAGGTCTCGTGTGGGCATGGCTCACAGGTGCCTCGTGTCAAATGTGCTGTACATTGCACCTTAACATATTGTCCTGTAAAAACATGTAAACAACTTGAATTTCTTTCTTTAAGATTCCAGGTAAATAACCAACAAATACAAGGTGTTCACATACCAGCAGGGCAGTTCAAGCAGCAGCGGTTTTCGTGTATGTACTCTTGGTCCTCTTGGCAAGACACATGTCGGACTGTTAGTTTCTTTGGTGATGCAGACTCCACAAAAACCACCATAAATAAGAACACCTAAGTCATGGGATATTTAAGAACATGTACATAGTATGGAGACAGGGGAGAGAGCACAAAAAATAATTTTAATTTAATTTAATAAGTGATATGAACTATTGATACCACATATAAACTACACAGCAAAAAAAATCATGGAATTTATTTTCAATGGGAAGAATTCACAGGTTGTAATAAAATTCAAATCCATGCAAAAATACATGTATATACATATATCACTTTTTCTAAATTAGTTGTCCCAACACAATTTTATTTCCTTATCTTGCATTAGCTTCAGCCATCTGGTGGCTTCCCACAAAGCATGCATTATATATATACCAGCAGAATTTCAAAGTGATTTGAGACTTTTACACATCTATATCTCAGCACGATATCATCCCAATCACTCATTGCAATAGTTCAACAGAGGTCATAGCATGACAATTTTCATAACATACAACTGTACAGTCATGCACAACAAAAGTAGAGTAGACCACTACTTAATTTGTCTCAGTAATTAATTGTTATCAGAAAACAATCTCAGGAGCCAACCAGGCCAATATCAAGCCATCAATTTACTAGACCCGCTTTTCCTATGCAGGTCACGGGTTCTCCCGGGGGGGCCCCCGCCGCCCGGCCGGGGGGGGGGGGGGGGGGGGGGGGGGGGGGGGGGGGGGGGGGGGGGGGGGGGGGGGGGGGGGGGGGGGG
>JAODLD010000046.1:14698310-14751606 GCA_026781065.1 Mormyrops boulengeri
TACTTTCTCCAGATTAATTTGTGAGCAATAATGAACGTTAATATCCAGAGACTGGCCTGCAAACAAGGGCTGTATGCCAAATTGTCCATAGGTATGAATGGTGTGTCTGTGTGTTATTCCCTGTCTTGTCACTGTAGCTTCCGGAATAGACTCTAGACCCCTGTGCGACTCTGAATAGGAAAAGCGGGTACAGAAAATGGATTGGGGTTGTCAACTTCTGAAGTTGTACTCCTCAATGCAAACTCCACCCCCCACCCCCCACAGGCCAATATAACAAACAAAAACACCACTACCTACAGTATAAAGCATGTTTCATAACGTAACACAAACAAATGCCAGCCCCCCTCCCAATGGACACAATATTTGCCAATCTGTTAAAACTATAGACAAAACTAACTAAGAATGAAGCAATATGCCATGCTCAAGCACTCAAACATGTCCATGCAACAACGTGCCAGTGAATATGACGAAAAATACACCTGTCAAACAAAATAAACTAAATATTTGTACGGAATGCAGTACGGAAGTACTTCAAATTTTACAAAATAAAGTGGAAAATCATTTATCAATATTATAATTTATCCCAATATTTTTCAATTCAAATATCACTTTTTTATACATCTACCAGCCATAATTGGTATTGGTGAGTACTAGAAGCTGAGCATTGGTACTTCCAATCAGCAGGTACTGTTGTATCACAAAAGGAATCCAAATGCAATGAAATTCAAAAGGGACGGGGCAAAATCAAGCATCAAAAAAGTAATGAAAAGTTAAGCACAATCAAAACACAGAGTATTTAGCAATCATACGAAGCAAGACAAAGTGACAGTAATGGCCTTCTTTCTTTACTGTCTGGACAGGCATTTTACAGGAAATGATAAAATGCAAATCAGTCTATCAGACAGTAGAGGTATGGGATGGGTTAATGGATGGGAGCAGGATCATAATTTTTGCAGTTGATGTATTCATGTCGGTGCCATTGAACTGCCACCTCTTGTGTGCACTGGGGTGGTTTGCAGCCAAGTGTGAAGTTGCTGGGATGAGGATTAGCACGGACAAGTCAGAGGCTATGGTTCTCAACCAGAAAAAGGTAAATTTCCCCCTCCAGGTTGGGGCTGAGTTACTGCCTCAAGTGGAGGAGTTCAAGTATCTCGGGCTCTTGTTCACAAGTGAGGGAAGAATGGAGTCGGAGACTGACAGGTGGATTGGTGCAGCGTCAGCAGTTATGTGGACACTGTACCAGTCAGAAGAGAGAGAGCGTTGCATCAAAAAGAACCAACTAAGGTGGTTCAGGCATCTGTCTAGAATACCGCCTGGATGCCTTCCTGGGCAGGTGATTTGTACATGTCCAACCAGGAGGAGACCCCAGGGCAGACCCTGGATATGCTGGAAAGATTATAGCTCTGGGCTGGGAGCCACTAGGTATCCCCCCAGGGGAGCTGGAGGAGGCTGCAGGGGAAAGGGAGGTCTGGGCATCTGATGCTCCCATGACCCGGATAAGTGGCAAATAGATGGATGGATGACATTATAAAGGGAATGAACATCCTCATCCTCAGGCTGAAATGCAACCCTTTAACTAGTTTTACAATATAAGGCTACATCTGCCCAAACTTTATCTTAAAGTACCACTACTATCAAATAACTAACAAAATGAACACTGCCTTTTATCAGAATGTTAAAACACACTCGTCAAAAAAACGTGTTTAAATATTTGTTCTCACTTGCCTTGGCCTATTTATACGTTTTTTGTTCTCTTTTAAATCTGACATGTATGTGCATGAAGAAGCCTAGAACATGTAATTAATATTTTATGTTATTTGTCTTTTTTATTGTCTGGTGCAGTGAAACTTTTCAGTAAGATGTTTAACTTGGATATTATAAGGCCAATACATGATATAATTTCACATTTTTAAGCCAGAAAAACTATGGATCAAATTTTTAGGTGGAGTTCACGTAATAACTGACATACTTTTCTGACGAATAATTGCAAAGCCCAGAGAATAGGAGAGATTTTCTCCATATTGTTGAACACTGGTCCTTTTCAGTGAAGGGATGTTATGCATTCCAGAGAGTTAGCAGGACATTAAATGCCCATGTGAGGACTTTCTTCTTTATTGCCAAAGGCATTTTATATGATTTAATTAAGCCACATACTACTTTGTTTTCTTATCCGTAGCTTAATTACCTTTAGAAACCGACAGAGATATGCACTCGATGACAGGAGTCAACACTAATATACAAGGAACACATTCTTTCTTGAGGACCTGAGCAGTGAATCCTTCTCTTACCATTTTGCCATTCATCACTATGCAACAATCATAAGTGACTATGACTTAATCATGGGTATACGACCTTTGTTTGGAATACGACTCGCGTGCTAGAACTTGCATGGGTCAAAATGAGTCATGACACCACGCGCTACCCTTGTTTACCTCACTAGAGACAAATCCACAACAGTTGCTACCATTCAGTGAACAACCCACGCTATAACTCTTTTTTCATTTATTTAATCTAATTCTTTTGTATTTATGTATTTAGTATTAAGCTGTGTTTAAATTATTTTATACAATCCCATCAATGTATAATATGCCAATAACAATAGGATTGTTTTTCATGGGAACGGATTAATCATTTTCCCTTTATTTCTTATGGGAAAAATTTGCTTGGTATACGTCCTGTTTGGTATAAGTCCAAGGATCTGGAACGGATTAAGGACGTATACCGAGGTACCACTGTATATTATTGATTCTACCAGTATATTCAGGGAGTTAACCCATTAAAAAATTATGGCAAAATATTATGTGAATTCCCAGTCACTAAAACCCTACTGTATTTAATCTATGGCCACTGTTATTAAGGTCATTCCATGTTGTTAAAGTCATAATTCAACAAATGGCCTTTCCCTCACCTTTTTTGGTTTTGATGAAATTTGGTGAAGCTTATTTAATTAATCACACATGCGTGCGCGCACACACACACATACACACACACCTCACATTGCAAAAAATTACACAGACATTTATTCAATAATTTAAAAAGTGACGTCATTTTTTGCTACTTGCAGTATATAAAAACACTAAATTTTTCCTCAAAGGGAAATTTTAAAAAATAGATGAAGAAAAGACATTTCTGACCTTTGGGAGGTATGTGTTATTCATATGTCAAATTAAATTAAAATCAAAAATAGTAATACAGAAAGTTTTTTTTTTCGGAAAACTGCTGTATTAAAATGTAATTGTCTATTAAGCGTACATGGTCATACCTTTTTATATGCACCAAATCACGCTGCAATTAGTCCAAACCAGATGTGTAGTGGCGGGTATATGCGGTCATACGGCATATACCCACCTCTGAAAAAAACGGGTTTTTCCGTATACCCGCCTAAACTTGTCAGAACTGCCTATCAGTAAGAGGAGATGCCTATATACGCAATTATACGATATAACAGCATAGCCACCTACCGAGAATTAACAACGCCACTCGTATGAACACAACCATTAGGCTACTTGCGCTGGAGCCCCCCCAAAACAACTTTTTATGAAGTCTGTTGAATTAAATTGGAATGGCCCATTATGGACACATTGTCTTTTATATGCACCAATTCAAGCTCAAATTAGTCTGAACTCAACTGTTACTTGTTTACCCAAAAAAGAAATTCTTGACTAATTTTTGTTTGTTTATTCATTCATGGTGGCATTTTAATTAAACATGAGACAGCTTTGCAAAGCCGGAAACTGTCGTAATTCATATATACTGGTATTATATATTTTATATTCTCCAGGGTACGCGTTTACTATTCTTTAAGCTTGGACAAAGCCTAAAATAGCTTCAAAACACGTTTCACAACACGTACAGAAGGGTCGTAGACTCACGGATGTAAATACTAATCAATATAAATCAACGTAACTAAAACTGAAAAGTTGCTGACATAGTTTTGTAGGACTAAAAACTATCAGCTACGGTGATTCATTGAAATCTCCCTACCCTGAATAATTAATGGATCATGTTACTCATTCAATGTATTGAATCCAATACGTATCAAATAATACAATTAAACTACATTACACAATGCATTTTAAAATGAGCTAAAGCCTACTTACCATATATTTGACCCCCATTATAAATCAACAGCCGTAGAAATCAAAAATGCAAAAACATATTTTTTAAAACATAACAAAAATCTGGATGTCATTAACTATAAACAGCTGTCTAAATATTATCACCAGTCCCAAAATGATACAACAAACAATTACGCCTTTCACGACTAAAAGCCGGGACGAAAAGACCTATTGCAATTCCGGGTCTTGCCATTAGCTACACCCTCTGACGTAGATGCATTCCTGAGCAGATAACAAGCCTGGTGCTGGCCAGTCGGCGGGAACTTCACCCATTTATTTATTTATTCGCTTACTTACTTGCTTGTTTATTTGTATATGTACTATAATAATAATAATAATAATAATAATAATAATAATAATAATACTTTTAAAGATCAGAAATGGGCTACTTGTATAAAGTAGTAAGATTCAATTGCCCAGTTGACAAAATCGCAGTATCATACTGAATCATAGACTGTAATTATCCCATTAGATGGTGTGTGTGTGTGTGTGTGTGTGGGTATGTGTCTGGATATATTTTTTCTGTTTACAACACTGGTGCTAGCATGTTATGAAATAACATATTTAGTGACAAACAAGTGATATAGTTGTCTAACAGAATTTTTTTTTTTTCAAATAAGGTATTCCTTCACTTAATTTAAATTTAATTCTAATAAATGTACTTTATACAATGTGTTTCCCAACATGATTGGCCTAGAGTACTTTACATTTACAGGAGCAAACATGCCCAGCACACAATATAAGCGGAAGAACCCAGAACACAATAGAACAGCAGAGTTAAAGACAAAAAAACCTGAGGCCTGGCAATTACAGGGAAAAAACCTCTCGGAGTCAACCGCACATGCAAATACCAAGAAGTACTTCACTTAATTACTTAAGGCTTTTAATGTCCAACTTACTAGATCAAATCTGCTTAAATGCATGTCCCCCCTCTAGAACACCTGCTTCTGATGACTTGATAGCTCTGACTAAATTAACTGAATATGCATTTGCTCTGTGATGGGCTGATATCATGGCATCAGGGTATACCCATCCGTGCTCTTGCAGGCACAGGCTATAGCTTACTCTGGCCTTAATGTGGATGCATGGTTAATCAAAATGGATAGGAATTTGCCACCAATCAGGCTTCAGAGCAGCAGAATTAAATGAAAATGTATTTGTACTGGTATAACTTTACAGAGGTTTAATTTTTTTTTCATTTATAAAAGAGCACCATATTATATGCTTAGCTTTATAAAGAAATTCTAAAAGTTACACAGTTGAATATTTGGTCAGAGAAATTCAGGTTAAATAGGCTAGTATCCTGATAATACTCTTTGGCACTAGAATCTAATTAATTATATTTAGGTACTTCCTGCACATTAATCACTTAGAACCTTGTTTTATTCCATAATTATTTCAGTTTTTTAGGCAAGAATAGGCTGTGGAGGGCTGCCACCTGTTGCGGTGCCCAGGGAGCTGGGGGATGAGGGCCTCGTTCCAGGACCTGCAGATGTGCTGTATATTGATACTTCTTAATTGATACTGCAATTGATAATTGCATCATATTAAAAATATGCTGGGTATATGTGTGTCCAAATCACAGTATATGTACTGTATATTGAGTGTAAAGACCATTAGGAAAAAATTCCTAGTATTGAATTGCACCCCGCTTTGCCTTCGGAAAAGCCTTTAATTGTTCTGGGTGATGGACTCCAGAAAGTGAGGCAGATACTTCATTGAGATGCCAGTTCGTTTTGACTCCAGTGCTTCTCACTGTGGTGTTAAGTTGGCTGGTGGAATGTTCCAGATAAACATGGGACATGGTTGAGCTTAGCGTATTACTTAAAAGACAGTTCTTTAACCTATGTTCTTACCTTCACTAGCAACGGACTGAAGTGCATTTAACATTTTAAAAGATAACTTATGAAAGCGTGATCATAGCTTTTGCCTGGATTCTCATGGTCAAGGTAAAAACAGGCGTCATTACATTTTATATGCTCACTGTACATAATACTGTTATAATGAGGTCAAATGAATTGCTGTAGCCAAGTGTGTAGCTTTTTTAAAACAGATTTAAGGATAAATTATGTTACAAGAATAATATAGCATGCAAAGAAAAACTACAAAGAAATTAACAAATGCATTAAAATAAAATTAACAAATGTCTCTGTACACTCTCAAATAAATTTCTTACATGCAATAAACAAGTTTGAAAAGTTTGTCTTGAAAGTTTTATACATTTTGAGAATTTTCATGCGCTGTTATCCACATTGTTCTATGGAAACTATAAATATTTGACTGACTTTTATGATAGTACTTGATATTTAATTAAACAATATTTCCGTCTCTTTTAAACTGGTATGGAAAATGGATGGATATATACATTGATGGGTGGATGAATGGATAGATTTTAAGCTAAAGATTTTGGAACATACATCCATCCATTTTACAACTGCTCATTTTGGTCAGGGTCATGAGTTTTTGTTAAATTTAGAATTTTCTTAATACCAATATAGTGTAATACTACAGCATTTTAAAAGAACTGAATTGAGGAACTTAAGTTTTTGAGTTGTAAATTGATTTATGTTTCTTTACGGCAACTTTATGCAACATTTGTGGGAAATAATCCCTATTAAACGGAATGCAATACTTATCAGAGTTTGAAAGCCCTTCACAGTGAGTGTCAGTTAGAGTCTATCTAACAAAGAAGTTGTCTGCAGGCTTGCGATATCTAGTGTTGCATTGCTGCTGAGTCACTGTTCATGAACAGTTAAAAATAGGAAGGAGGATTCCTGATATTATGCACCGGTCATGACTGAGCTTGTTATTTCTCATTTTGTTTAAGCGGTAATAAATTTGGCCTGATTCTTGCCCCTCTTGCAATACCCTTTAGTGCCAAGAATAACTGCACTGCCATGGGCACCTCATATTCAGCTAGTTTCTGGACATTCTTGCTCTGTCCTTACTTATTCCTCTTTTTTGCAGCTAATGAAACTATGTTCAATTTGAGAAAGGCATAGAAAATAGATGTTCTAATGACCCCGGGGCATTTCGACTGAATCCGGAAAGACATTCATGTTTCAGAATCAAGTAAAAACATTTGAGAAATGTTAAGGCCTTTCTTTCCTTTTATCCATGCTGATGCTGGTGCAATAACACTGTACTCCTAAAACACTGATAAAGCAAGACTCTTTCAAATAAGATGCATTAAAGACCCCTAGTTATTAACAATAGCTAACAAAGATTCTGTAAAGGAACATTTAATTTTAGTTCCATGCTATTTTTATTGGCTGGATGTGATGATTTACAAGATGTTTCAATAATGATAAAGTCTTATGATCAACTGATTTGTCATACAACATGAAGGCCCAGCAAAACTGAACAAAGAATAAGTTATTTCAGTGGGCATACATTTCAGGACTTAGCTAAATTGTTTAACATGCTATCTGGATCATTTCATTACAACTGAGGCCACAGTTTGAAAAGACAAGGTGTAGGGCTGTATCTGAAGACTTACTGTGTAGACCCTACTGTGCACATTACTTCCTGCTATGTCATTTCTTGGCATACTTCTTCCTGTGGGAGTATGGGATAGCTGGAATAGCACAGCAGTATGCTGCTTGGCACCAATGTTTGCATTACTATTTACTGGCTCTGTCGCAAAGTATTTGGATAAGCTCAAATAAAAACAAGTATACAAATAAACTGCGTATAAAATTATGTCGATTTCTGATCTTTAGGCATGAAAAACGTCATTGGGAATGTGCATGCCACGCTTTGGTAGGTGAAGGACGAGTCAACAGTCTGTGAAAGCATTTATCCCCGTTATATGTGGAAAGTGGTCATTTCTACAGCGTGACTTTAACACACAACCTTTAAAAGACACAATAAGCTGAAGAGACTGACTTCGCCTTTCACCACTGAGAAGCAAAACAACTTTTTCTAAAGCGAAGGGTGAGCTCTAACTGTTCCCGGGAGCTTGTCTTATCATTTGCCACCACAATTTGTATCTGTTCAGCACATGAGCTTCCTGTTTACATTGTCATGGACTGAATAACATGTACTGTAACAAGTGGGAGGCTGACCAACCTCTCATCTCACTCGATGATAACTTACCAATGACTGTATTACTATTAGTTGAGAGGTTATCGGTCAATGGTGTAGCAAAATCAGTGACATTCAACAAAACAGGCCAATATATATATATAACTAGTTTCAAATTGCAGATGATCCAAAATCTGGCCTTTTCCTTTTAATGTAATAAGGTAAGACTAGTTTAAAGGCTATTAAGAAAATTAAGTTACTAGGGAAGTTTGATAATTTATCAGTTGTACACATTAAATAATGATTATGTCCTTTCAGCAGTAACCCCAAAGTTGCAACTTTTCATTAACTGTACATAATTACTGTATAATTTAATATTTAAATTAATATATAAAAGGCTGTTTTAAAGGGTAGGTTGCACACTCTAATATAAACTAGAACACATGGCCACAGGGCCAAATTCTGATTTCATGAAGATTAAGACATTTTTTGTGCTGTTATTGTCATAATATTCTGATGGCTCATTAGCGCCATCATGTGTAAACTTGCAATACAAAATGTTTTTATGTGTAATGTTTTTTAAGCTTTAATAACTAATATTAGTTCATTGCTGTTAAATACAAAAACATCCCTGGGTGAATGGCAGACCTGTGAAGCCTTGAATCTGCTCATGAAAACTGAAAAAGACACATTCTTCCAGGTACGGGGGAAAATCACACACATCACGAGAACAGACTGACAATAACTAAAACTAAACACTGAAAATGCTCTGAATGCGTAAGTAGGAACATGAAACAGGGCCAGTGGTAAAACAACACTGGATAACTGGCAGGACAGCCTTCCTGAACAACCCAGCATGTAGTGGTGTCAGTTTTGAATGTAGAGTTTAAATACAACAGTGTATTTTACTACGATGGTCACAAGCAATGGCAAACTCCAAATATTGACTGAAAATGTTGTTCAACTGTACATTTATTTCTAAAATATGAACTTTAACTGTACAGAAAATATTGGACATGTCCATAAGTTTAAATTCAATACACCACACAGCTGCCTTGGCAATATCAAATATTTATGCTCAGCACTAAAAATGCTCTAGCAACGTCTTCGGTTATATATTTGTAAATATGTTTCAATGTTGTCTTCTTGTTCCCAGACCCATGTATACTGTACAATGTTCAATATTTACAGTGGTACAAGGCACAACAATAGTGATGTAAAGCAAAGGCCATGCAAGATGTGGGAAGATGGGTGTTTGTAAATGTAGAAGCAAACTGTAATATGTGTGTGTAACTATGCACACACACACACACACACACATACAGCACTAGTAAAAAATTTTGACACGCCAAGCCACCTACGAAAGAGAGCAGTAGTGTCGCATCACATGACCCAGTCACCTGGACCTAAATGCAGTAGAAATGATGACGCGGCAGTTTGACCAGAGAGGGAAGGAAAAGCAGTCAATGAGTGGTCAGCACATGTATATGTGGGACCTCCTTCAGGGCAGCTGGAAAAGCATCCCAGGAGGCCACCTCATAAAAATGGCTTAGAGGAGAGTGTAGGGTCAGTCAGTACCTGGAGTAATTGGGGTTAAGGGCCTTGCTCAAGGGCCCAATGGTCGGATTACTCTGCTGACCCAGGACCAGCAACCTAGAGTCCCAATCCACAGAGCCCCCCCGCTCCTCACCCAACAAATTCATTTTTTTAAATACTTTTGTCCATATATGTTATATTATACTGTTGTTGTTATAATTGTTATAATATGTAGAGCATAGTACAAATAAACCTTTCTATGGGTAGGCGTGTCCAAACTTGACTGGTACTGTATGTGTGTGTGTGTGTGTGTGTGTGTGTGTGTATATATATATATATATATATATATATAGTGCTGGAATAAATAAAGAGACCACTCCATATTTAAGAGAAAAATATAAAATCTGCATCTGTAAATTTTGGTTTAATCTCGGTTCTGCGGACAGATGGCTACAAGACAGGTTGCTCTCAGTCTTAAAATTTCTAAGACAGCAGTACCCAAGAATAAGGTGAAGCAGGAGACACTGGGTATGACCAGAAACCAGCCAGGTAAAGGGCGGAAGCAACTTTCTAACGGTACAGTTGACCGTTAACTTATCCGACAGTTTCTCATGATTCGCAGGATGACATCAAGTGACCTTCGAAAGGATGGGAAACATTAAGTGCAGGTGTGAGGCGCACTGATAGGACAGTTCGTATCAGGCTCCTAGAAGCAGGACTGAATAATAAGTACCATAATTTGGGAAATGAATGGAACAAATAATTGTGCTGTGGTCTCTTCATTTTTTCCAGAGCTGTATATGCAAACACATTGGTATACTTAATAGACTCAGACACACAGAAAAAGAAACAGAAACTGGTTTGCAAATCATGTCATCGATGTCATCAAACACATACACAGATGCATAGTTACAGCACAGTGAGGGACAGTGTGTAGCACAGTGAGGGACAGTGTGTAGCACAGTGACTGACTTGCCTAACAGTGACATTAAATTTATCCTTTAGGGAACTGCTATTGAAACCTGGACCAGAGTGATGTATTACAAAATTTAGATTAACCTGAATTTGTATATTTAGCTACATAAATGGGCAAAATCACTTTGGATAAAAGCATCCTTCACTTTAAAATCAAGGTAATCATTAAACAAGAAAAAATGGGCTGTCATAAAGTAGAAACAAAAACTGGAACTTCACAAGCCACCATTCCGTGTACCCCAGTACTGGTTCATAAAATGACTATGTGAACTGTTTTATTAATTAACCTTTGTTAAAATACAAGATATGAGAATATAATCAACCTAAATTTAAATCTGTGATGTGTGCACATGCATGTGTGTATGTGTGTGAGAATGAGAGATAAATAAAAGAATCCAAAAGAAAATCACACCATCATATTTTTAGCTGTCAATAATTTTTTTTTATACAGCAATCCATTTTTACAGGAATTATGCAGTAACCTACCCGAGACTCACTGCTGAATATTTCATGGTGCCTTAAGAGAAGATTAAGTGGGGGGACTGATTAAAGGGAGATGGTCAGAACACAGCGTCAGCGTCTCAGAACACAGCGTCTCGCT
The DNA here is from genome assembly GCA_026781065.1 of Mormyrops boulengeri. NCBI lineage: Eukaryota > Metazoa > Chordata > Actinopteri > Osteoglossiformes > Mormyridae > Mormyrops > Mormyrops boulengeri. The sequence goes on from JAODLD010000046.1 coordinate 14,709,567, forward strand.
GGCAGTTTAAATAAGCAAAACATTTAATGGTACTCAACATGTAGGCAGTCACAGTTTTTAATCACTTCAGTAACTTGGAAAAAACAGCAGCTTTTGAATAGTAACATATCAAGTCTATATGGTCTTTGCTAGACCTTAATGGACACATGACCAAGTTAAATTAAATTCATTCCTGGTTATATGACAGAAACTATTTAGGTCCTGAGCAGTTTATGTGATTAAAACTCCTGTAATTTAATCCTATAAACTGCAGAAAAAAAAAATATATATCAAAGTTTAATATATTCTTTAAAAGTTAAGTCACAATATGAACAATATTTGTAGCAGTCATAACCCAATACATTATCGTCCAGCAGCCTTTCCCACCAACTTATCTTCAAAAATAATAGTCTGAAAGGTTTTCTAACAATAGCAAGTCTTTCAAAATGTGTAGTGCTTTGAAAGCAACATCCACTGTGAATAACCACTACAGAGACCACCTGTTGATTAATCATTACCCTTTCTTTTTTGAAAGCCTTCCCCAAACCACTGGAAATAGCTATTACTGATTCCACTCAGAAGCATACACAGCATGGTCCATTAACATGGATTAGGGGAACACTTTAGTTTACATGTGCAAAAGTACCTTGCTGTATCCCTATGGATGGACCTTTATCACCATTCTTTTCAGTTTTGTCTGTTGTTAATTACTTGTGGTTTTGACAGCTAGCCTGTTGTTCCTCCATTGTTCAGGAAACAGAGGTTGATTTCGTACAGGTGGCAGGAGGGTTTTCCTTTTCAGTGTCAGGTGAAATGGCTGGGCAGTCGTTTGTTCCGTTAACAAAGAGCCACTGCCACACCTGGAAACATGACTGTGAATCCCTAATGACTGTGTCTTTTCTACTGACCCCAACAGCACTGGCAAGCCTGGTGTACACCATTCAAGCCTTTGACATGTCGGAGGTCGAGCGCTTTTCTTTAAGTGATACATGTGCTGCTCATTGTATTTCAATGGGGAGCTTTAAGTGGGAAAGTCTGGGACACCTTAGAAAACACAATAGATGTGTCCTTAGATATTAATGGGTAAATGAGACAACATGAAACAAAAAGTGCACAACGCCATAGACTTGTACAGAGTTTTTTTTCACATCCTCATACTTCTTGGGGTAGGAAAGGATTAGTGCTATCACATTGTAGACTGCAAACTGAAATAAACATCTTCTGTTTACAGGCTCAACTGGAATCTTTGCTGGAAAAAAAAGGCTAACATTTTTCCAATTACCATTACGACAATGCTCCCTTCTACAAACTTATATGCTAGAATGAAAGCTGTCACATATTTTATTTGACACAGTTCCCATCGTGCCATTTTAAATGATCCCCTTTGGCAGACAGATTTTGCAATGTAAAACTGCTATGCAAACAGGACCTAATAGCACAGAGGGTTCTGTGAAGGCCCTGCAACAGCAGCACATAAGAGGTTACAGTCGTTTGCAAGCCACAGAGAGCCAAAAAAAAAATCATTCCATCCCCACTTCAGATTGTTCAGGTCAGTCACATCTGAAAGCATAAACATTTTCCTAAAAGGCAACCCTTGTGTCTCGACGTTGTCTGGTGCAAATGAACCCCTGTGGAGGAAGGAGCGATTCAGTTCAAAAAGATTTATGGCAAAGTATGTTGCACAATGTAGTTTAGAAGATAATAAAAGTGAAAAAGGAAACAGAAACCCAAACAAACAAAGCCAAAGAAAATTAAAGAACAGAATAGCAAATATTTCACATGTATGAAGGGAGACATGAGAGCATGGTTAGGAATATCAGCCAAGGCAGAAACACGGTGGCTGCATGTTGGTACAATCCTTATTTTCCCATACGGGGAAAAAAACTGTTCAATTTTGTGAAACTCATCCGAATAATAATTCAAATTGTTTCACATTTCATTCGCATTGGTAATGCATTAGGTTTCTTCAATGTTGGTGTTTCTCTTTTGGCCCCAGCTTGAATTCAGCTAGAAAGGGCGGGTGGCGTGTCTTCTGTTAGCAGTTTGCAGACCGCGTCATCCGTCTGCCTTCCCAGTACTGGCTTTCCCAGTTGCTACTACGAAAAGTCTGACTTTGGTTCCTCTGGGGTTTTCACTGGGCTTTTGGAGTGAATCTTGCCAATTTCCTCCAGTGCACTGGCTAGAGAGTCCAGATCGCTATTATCCTGGTGCTGTGCTTCCCACAGGTTCAGAATAACTGCAGAAGGGCTCTGCTGTTTGGCAAAATAGGACAGATTTCTGTAATGCAACACAAAGAAGAAAAACGTCAGTGGTCATACTGTGAATAATTCATTTAACTTCTGAATTCTAATATAGGCAAACCATGTCCCCACAGTGGGACAATACATTACAAAATGAATAATGTATTAAATACACAAAAATTTACTAAAGACTTGAATCTTAAATTAAACAAAATATATGTACATTACTGCAATATCAGAAGCTGCTCATTTTACTTGTAGCCATTGGAGGGCACCAGAGTGTTTTATCGCATTAAAAGACTTATTCTACATGGTGAGACACCCTCAGACCCAAGTCAATGAATTAAAAATCAGCTTAACAAACGTTCAGACACTCTCATTATGTACAAGCAGCAGGTCTGGCTGAGCTGCAGCACAAGGTTCAAAATCCTCAAAAATCCCTCAATTACTGCTGCTTGTTTCCCCGCACGCATATAGCAAATGATACAGTGAACACGGCATTCATCGCTAATCACAAAGCGACAGAATTCCCCAATGTCTTCCCTTATCTCTCACAAATGTCTGCAGACACGTTCAAAACCTGAAATTTCTTTTGACTGTTTACTCATGGAACTGGAGAACAGAGAGCTCTAAGATACTGTGTCACAACACCAAAAATTCTTGAAATAAAAAATATATATTATGTAACAAGTAAATCTTACAGATATACACTATTATACTAAATTTCATGGGACACATATAGTTATACAAAGATAAGTGTAACGTTTTACTTGAGGGGGCACAAATAACTTAGTAACTCAGTTACTACTCAATGTTTAGCAAATAATGAACTAATATAGTTCCTGCATGAAATACATTAACTGTCATAATTAATAAATGATGAACACAGGATCAGTATGTAACTAACACTTAGTTACTGGTTAATTAATGCATTGAGTAAGAGTGTACAACTGCATTATTTGTGCACCCTCAAGTAAACTGGTACTGAAATAAGAAACACATTGGCTTGCTTTTGGCCTTAATTATCCTTTTAATCTATTATGGAAACAATCTATTTTATTTTTGCTAAAAGCAGTAGTATTGTGTTCTACTCCACTGCAGCATAGAACCTTCACTACAGCCAAAGTTACGATGTTATTCTCTACGAAGCAAAACACAGCAGAGTATTTAATAACCACAGCATGTGCTATGACTTCTAGTTGCACAGAATACACAAATATCTAGAATCATTAAGGTAGGAATTAAGTGTTTTCTGTCACACACAGGGTTTTGATATAATTAAATCTGCAACATTGTTGCAAAGGATAGCATAACAATATGCATGCTGTTTATAATGCAGGTCGTTGGTGGCTTCTTTGTATTAGAGTTTGACTCAGATTAGGGACAAATAGCTAACAAAAAGGTCAAACCCATACCTGTGATTATTGATGCTCACCAGCTGGCCCACGGCTGGCCTCCTTACAAACAAACCTATCAGGGGAGACTCATATATCCTTGCAATGATGTAACTCAGCCGTGGTGTTCCTGCCCTTTTCAAAATTCACACCGTGACTTTTATGTTTTAATTTACCTTTCATATGTTTAATATAGTGAACTTCATTTTGCTTTGTGATTCTGAGACTATAGAACAGACCATATTACAGGTAGTGTAACAGGGTTAGTGCAAGCATAAGGCTTTAAAAGGAAAGGGGGAAAAAAATCTATAAATTTTTGAATAGATGTATTTTTCCACTTTTCTGGCAAACTACTAGTCATGCTGTTCTGAAGATAGAATGTATGGCAGCTTAACACCCACTTAAATACTGAATGATTTTTATTTATTTGCAAGAGTATCTGCCTATCAAACGCTGATCAACTGTCACCGATTCCACCATCTCGTAAACTAGTAAGAATACTTTTAGTGGCATTTCCACATATTTTCCATCTTGTACTGAATGAAGTGAGTGGGCTGAACAATCACTAGGGAACAAGCAGAGAGACTATAATTGGGCTTTTAACATCTTGGTTGCCTTGGAAATAAACGTCACAAGGCTGGACCAGGTGCTCTCACCTCTCAATGTGGAGCTTCCGGGCTAAGAGCTGCCAGTCTTTGCCTTTGGCGTTGGCAGTGTCGAAGGTGGCACAGATTCTCTGCCGGATGGAGTAAGGGATTTTGAAAGCTTTGGGGCCAGTCTGGGAGGTGACTGTGCAGTCAGAGTGTGTGAAGAACGGTACTTGTTCCTTTTCTGCCTGGGAAGCCGAAGACAATATGGAGTAGCGATAGAGGAGAGAAATGCAAAAATTTTGCAACTGAATAAAGTATTTGCAAGTACAGTTCATTTCACATTTTTATACTCTCTGTACAGGAACTTTCCCATGTTTCGCCGCAGTTATCAGAGTCTTTTTTGTTTTCCCATGCTAAAAATTTCAGTGAATCAAGTATGCATGAGGAGTACAGACACTTTTTGTGCCAGAAACGAAAATAAAGCGTCTTAGAATAGCCCACTGGATAGCAAAGAATTTAGCCAACATGGGCCTGGCCACGGTCCAGAGAGGGCCTCACCTCTGCCACCAATGTGTAAACCTGGAGGATCTGCTCGTCCCCTTTGACCTGACGCACGCTGATCTTGCAGGACAGCTGCGTGGTGCTGGGGCTGTATCTCTCCAGGGAGAAGGCACAGTGCAAGGGCTGCTGGTTGCTGCACCATACATGCGAGAAGGAAAATTCCTGCAGCGGAATATAAGGAACACAGAGGCTTGAATGAACCGGTGGGCCTTTCACGTCTCCATGTGACAAAAGAATCGCTTCCCTGTCATAGATATGGTGCAGAGTGTACCGTAAAATAACACCACAAAGTGGAGTCCGATCTTTAAAGGCCTAATGCACATGAGAGATGAGGGGGAGTTTTTTTGTCCACCATAACACTCAGGACTACAATCTAGCTCTTCCTGAGGTTCATTAACCTTTTCTGTTTCTAGACCCTTCCTGGGGTACATGAAAACCAATGCAAAATCCAAGGTAATTCTGATAATGGACATCTCTCCAGGAGTAAGAACTACATAGCTGGAAAACAAGTGCAAGGAAAATGATTTCCTTTGATGTGTAATTAATTTAGGCAGCAGAAAGAGGCCGTGACATCCCCCATCATCTTTCCTATCTCCACAGTGACCTACACAGAAAGCCCAGTGAAGGTGAGGGGAGCATTAGATTAAAAAAGAGCTTTTCGTGTGCCATTACAGGACTGGGCACCAAGCTTTTTCCAGTAGTGTAGTATTAAAATGGGAAACAAGGTGTTTCTTAGCAGTAAAAGCTGACTAGATATACAGCTCTGGAAAAAAACAAGAGACCACTCTATATATTTAAAAAAAAATCCTGAATCCTGGTTTAATCCTGGTCCTGCTGGCAGAAGGCTACACTGAGAGACAGGCTGCTACCAGGCTTAAGGTTTCTAAGACAGCAGAACATGACAACAAGGTGAACAGGAGACACTGGCAATGATCAAAAACCAGCCAGGTAGAGGCCAGAAGCAACTTTCTAATGCCAGAGATGACTGTTAACTTATCCGACAGTGCCACATAAATCGGAGGATGACCCCAGGTGACCTTGCTTCCCACTATCTCCATCTATCTGTCCACTTGGAGACCTCTCAAGCATAACCCCACAAATCGAAGTTGCAGAACCCATACTGGTTGCCAAGAAAGCTATCCTGTTAAACTGGAAAACCAGACACACAGTAAATATCACACAATGGTCAAACCTACTCAAAGAATATATATCCATAGAACTTATTACCCTACAGAACCAAACCCTAGACTTCAAAAAAGTTTGGGGCTCACTTACCACCACACTGAACTTGTCTGTAAACTAAACCCAAGGAATGACACACATAATTACACTCACACTCGCACAGACAAACACATTGTTACTACAACTCCTCAATACAATCAGACCCCACTTGTTGCATGTCATAAGCTCTCACAACTTCATAGAAAACCACTAAATTTCCCAGAAAGTATATGGCTTTGCTTCATCCTGTCTTGTCTAGTATGTCTATGTCAATCTGTGTGGTCTTACAACGTCATGTCTTGTCTGTCCCACCTCCCATGTCTTATTTGTCCGTCTATGTATGGTGTTGTCATAATGGGGGGTGGGCAGAGGTGGGCTGGTTTGGAGTGGCTTCAATTAATGTATTGATCTGTTGTTCAGCTAATTAAAAATAAAGTTGCCCTGCAAATAGGGCGGGGGGTTGGGCATTATTAAATGAATGAATGAATGAATGAATGGATGAATGAATGAAGGGAAACATTAAGTGGTGTGAAGTGCACTGCTAGGACAGTTAGGACTCTTAGAAGCCCCTAATGACTCGTTAAGCAAAGAAGAAACCCTTCATCAATGGGAAGCAGGGAGGAGCCTGAGTGGAGTGGATTGCAAAAAATATATATTTTACGCAGACACATTTTCATAAACTAAGAAAAATGTCGCTGTGGTCTCTTAAACTTTTCCAGAGCTGTATGTGTGAAGCCAGCCTTATATATATATATATTTTTTTTCTCATTCAGAAATTAGGTACAGCTCCTTTAATCTTTATATTATGGGAGATGTAATAGATGCATCAATATAGACACCTTTGTCCAAAGCAACATAAAAGTGAGCAAAGCTTGGGGTCAGAGTGCAGGGTCACCCAGTATCCACACAGGACCTTGTTCAAGGGCCCAACAGTGATACGATTACTCTGCCAACCACGGCATTCAACCTCACAGCCTTCTGGATATGGACACAGAGCCTTAACCCACTGAGCTGCACAGCCCAGTTCCCAGAGAGGTATTTATGAAGCCGTTCTGATCCTGATCATTTCATGAGGAAGCCTTGTGGGCAAATTACAACCTTAAACCTCCACATCAAGGAGCCACCACCTTGCCCGCTGTCCCACTCTGCCTCACTGTCCCCCTTTATGCTGGGTATAGAGTACAGATATACTGTATATTCATGATGATCAAAAACAGGCCTTGCAGAGGACATGGCGGACAGGGCTATGGGACCTGAAGCATCTGGTCTAGTGGATAGGGATACGCCTACGAGTAATGGTTGGTGGATCAAATCACAGGAGGGGATCTCCTTTTGTGACATTGAGCATTATGTCTGACCTGAAACTGCTCTAGCAATGTACCGAAAAGTTATTTATAAAATATCTGAGATGCTGGAGAAATCAGACCTGCTACTAAAAAAGGTCAAATTAATTATGATGTATATAATAAAGTATGCAAGCTAAAATGTATGCTAGAAGCATACCTGCATCAAGAAAAGGTGATATTTATACATGCATTCTGCTGGCTGGAATTTTTCTGTTTTGTCCACTTCAAAGCTTAGTATATCTTTTTGAACTAAAACGACGAGTTAGCATTTATCTTCACTATTCATTTAGCTGAGACACTTAAAACAATGACATAAATCAGGTTCCTTATCTGCTTACAGAACTACTAAATTAGTTATGCTCCAGAGCTGTAGCTAATTCTTTGCAGTGATTATAGTTATTAGTGCCTGCCTAAGTCTAAATATAAACGTTGTGAGATAATATAATACCATACTTAGAAACATGCTGCCATTTTTCTACCTGACAAGTGGTGAAGGGCTTGATATTCCACAGGAACTGTGGGACATCCTGAATGGACACCTGGAGGTTGAATGCATTTCCCCTGAAGAGCAGTGTTTTAGGTTCCTCGAGCAGCTGCCCACCTCTACCTGTTTCTGCAGCAACCGCCGCCTGCAATCAGAGAGAAAGTCAAACTGGAGCATGATGCAAGACGAAGCTTGAACAGTGGGACGCCAAGGAATTAAACGCAGGGCATCCAATGAAAGAGGGCATGATTTGACAGGTGTGAATGATATTTTCGTTCATCAGTAGCATTTTTTGTACATAGCTCAAAACAAACACAACTGCACTCTGACCTGCAGCCTTTAGAAACTTATCTAATGACATACTGTATAAGGACACAGAAAGAATCTATTTTATTAGAGACTATCATATAGTAACCTCATTATGCAGGGTAAGGGCGTCTTCTAATTAAACCAATCGTGTTTCTTACCATCATTGTCATGAGACTGTACATTAGAAATATACAGTGGCATACAAATTTATATGTACAAAAAGTTATAATCTAAGTGTTGTACTTATGTAGTACTATTCCTACGATTTAAATATTATCACATTTAAATACAGTTTTAACAGTAAGAAGGAGGAAAACAACACATCAAACAATTTTCTTGTCTTGTATTATTCCCCTTTTCATCTGGGTACATAAAAGAGCACGGCTTTCCAGAGCCATTAAACAAGCAGCCAAAACATAACACATAGAAGTTTCAATTTATAACCTTACAAATACGTATGTGGGTTTAAAGAAGAGTTCAGCGCATTTCCCAAACGAACGTGTTACTGATGAAAGACCTTTCTGATTTTAGAGCTTAAGATATTCATCAATTATGCCTATTTTGTGATCCCTGGGAGGTTCAAACACACAATCCTTCCTTTGTCTGTTTCATCACATACAGGGAAGACAGCACATGCTGGACCTAATTAATTGAGTATAATAGAGGTTTCTGTGCATCCTTGTGTGGCAGTAGCAAAGAACAGGTTATTCGAACAGTAAGAAATAAAAGCTTAAAAAATTGACTTGACATTGCTGGTGCTCCATTAAAATAGCTCTCTTCAATAAACAATACCGTCTGCTTCTGCCACTCAGCATTACTGTACTGAACAAAGGCAAGACACAGCAACTATGCTGGCACCTAAACTGAGAAAACAGGCTTCAGAGTATTTTTGGCCGCTCACCCGTGTGTGTAGTAGGCAGGTAAATCATACAGTTTTCATCAAAACCAAGCATAGCTGAAGTAAGATATTTTGCCACGAGATAAAAGAGCCTGATTTCGGTCATCACTCAATTTTAATGAAATACGGAGTTACGGTGGTTCGTCTTTGCAGGGCAGTGTACCCAAAATGCATTGTGAGGTGTGTGTCTGAGAGCTGGAACCACAGACAAAATCTCCCAAATGCTGCCAAGTCCTCATGATCACAGCAGACTTAATTCCATGTGTTCAGATGTCCGCAGCATCTTTCTGATTATACTAAAAATCTTTAACAACCTAGCAGGATAGTTTGCATGATTGTCATGTATAAACAGAAAGCAGCTACTACACTTCAACATCCATTTTGGCAAGTTATCTTTGAGAGGTAACAATATATCCAACTAATTGTAGTCTACCACAGTACATTTCTTTGACAAAAAGTATGCAGAGTAATGGTAAACCTGATTATCTATTGCACTACTTGTATAAATCATGAAGCCTTGTTGCAGATTATCTTAAATTGTAATTGGACAGTCTAGCTAATTGTGAGATCAAAGTCAATACATTGCTTAGTAGCGCCTCACTCACCTGAAAGGCATGCGGCGTATCATCAACACAGTACACGCGCAAACTATAGTCCAATGAGCTGCCATCCATACTGCCAAACACAGCCATCTTTAGCCTCTTGACAGCGGTTTCAGTGAGGGGCTCACCAACCAATGCATAAGACCCCGGCTGGTCCAGCAGAAGATGGCAGCTATGGGAGTCCAACAGGCAGTAGCAAAATGTTGTTTCATCCTCCATTGACATCACTTCCTGAAACACATCACCAAGTACTGTATGCTGAAGCTGGCAAAGTGGTACAATGAACATCCTAGCAAGGAGGCCCCACAAGGAAACCTCAATTTTATAAAAATCTGAAATGCAATAAAAAAAAATCAAAAATGGCCAAAAATCTTGTTTTTCATTTGGTTACTTGTGGTTAAAAGTTAGGGTTATCATAGTTAGGATTAGGGTTATGCCCACAGAAATTAATAGAGTGTCCCCAAAGGATACAGATACCAAATCTGTGTGTGTGTGGGGGGGGGGGGGGTGCAATGAATTTGAAGTGAAACTATAAGTAAAATGTTAAGAAAGGAACAAAACAAAAGTTAAAAGCCATTCATCCATTCTCCATGGGAAAAAATGGTATAAAATTCTCACTGGTGCAAATGTCCTCGTGCCACACTGAGAGGAACAGCAGAGAACTACATTTCCTTAAAATGATCCTTTACACTTCTCCTTTTTGATCAGATTACCACAATTTCCTTTGCCTTTTATCCTGCTAAAAGGGTTCACCATTTTAAACTACCTGAGGAAGACATGCAGTCTTTTCTAGGCAGAGAGATGCCCGGAAGAGACGTCATTCAAACTCTATTCATGAGTGACTTGTGCCTGGAAGTTCTTTTGTAGTCTCTTCCTTTTGGGGGGAATTACTTCTTGTGCAAATGTCAGTTACAGTTAAAAGTCTGCATTTTGTCATCCTTAGTAGCACTCAAGTAACACATTACTGGGTTCAATCTGAAAATGTCTTGGTAACCTAAGGAAAAACACAGGAATTGGGCAAAAAAAATGAGAAAAAAAAAGAAGCAGAATGGAAATACAGCAAACATGCCCTTTTGACCTCCACTTTTCCTTTTTTCCCCACATGAACTGTGGAAATGGTCTATTCCAATGAATGAATGAAAACAAAGTTAGGCCTCCTAGAGACTTTTCTCATTAGACTGTATACATAAGTCTGAGCAGAGCCCAGTTTAGGAGAGACATCAGATGGAGAAACGCCAGTTACTTGGTAGCACAGTAAAACAACAATTCAGGAAAAAAAATCTTCCCTTAGTTTCCCTTTGTGTATTCCTAGCTCGGGGTAAAATGTGTAAAATCCATAAAACTGTGCACTCCAAGCATCATTTACCTACTAAGACTTAGCTCAATGTAGATCAGAGGTGGGCAATCTTATCCGCAAAGGGCCAGTGTGTGTGCAGGTTTTCGCTGCAACTCCCTAATTAGGTCACTGATTAGAGGACTGATTGGCTAAAGAGTCCTCACACCTGGGTTTGAACAGCTGACCTAAAGGTTACCCCAAAAACCTGCATACACACCGGCCCTTTGCGGATATGATTGCCCACCCCTGATGTAGATAAATATGCTTGAACATCATCAATTACAAGCAAGAGGACAGTAGCTTTTTTTGGAAATAGGCCCAACTAAACAACAGATAGTGAAATAATATAAATAAGTGAAATATGAAATATTTCACAATATGAAATATAGTGAAAAACTGCACTTTAAACAAAGTCGTAAATAAAGGTGCATCTCATCAATCGATCCTTCTTTCAAACCATGGGGTGGTGCAGAGTAGGTGGACCCTATCCCTCAAATGAAAGGGCACAAGGCAGGGGCAAAATGCAAATTCGCCTAACTGCATGTCGTTGGACTGTCAGAGGAAACCAGAGAAACTCTAAAACGTCTAACAGGGAGAAGATGCAAACTCCACACCCACACTGAATAAATATTAACTGATTTCCCACGCTAAGCAGCAGGAGGCTTCCAGGTTCAAAATTTCTAAGACGGCAGTACACAAGAAAAAGGTGAAGCAGGAGACACTGGGAACGACCAGAAACCAGCCAAGTAAAGGGGGAAGCGACATTCTAATGCCAGAGATGAGCGTTAACTCATCCAACAGTTTCTCATGAATCGTAGGGTGACATCAAGTGACCTTCAAAAGGAATGGGAAACATTAAGTGCAGGTGTGAAGTGCACTGCTAGGACAGTTTGTAACAGGTCCCTAGAAACACGACTGAAGTCCCATAAAGCTTATTTTTTTTCCAGGGCTCTGTATACATACATACTCACACACACACACACACACACACATAATGTGTGCATATATTATATACAATACAATGTAAAAAGAATATCCTACTGCTTTAAAATATACATGTAAACAAATTGAGACTTCATTTAACAATCTTATGTTACAGTGTCAGTGTAGCAAACATGCTAAGAATGAGCTTGGCTTTAGCTGAATAGAAGTGTGCCAGCGACCATACTAATACAATACTAATGAATGTCTGTGGTGAGCATTTCAGTGGCCTTCTGGGCAGCCAATCTGTGTCTCAGTGCCGTTTTTGTCCCTCTAAATGCCCAGTGAAGATGTAGGCCAGGTTAAGAGGCTGAGTAACCAATTTCATGATTGCATTACGATGGCTCCCATTTCATTCTGTCCTTAGCAGACCCAGCCGATCGATACCTTCCATGTCCATGCGGCTCCTGTGCTGTTGTTACCTCGGGGTGACTGACACGGGTCGTGTGTCATCCCTGCTATTTTATGCAGGGATTGTTTTTCCTCAAGCAGCCCCCACCTGCGCCTTTTTGTGAACTTAAATGAAACTGGGACACATTTTCCAGCCTCACCTCTTTACACAACAGGCAAGTGGCGCAGCGAGTCCACAGAAAGTGCAGTCAGGAAGGACTCTGTTGGCATTGCCCAGAGGACAGATAAACATTCTGGCACCTGGGCACATACCAAGCCACGCCTTTTTTAAATGGAATGTGGCAGGTAAAGTTAAATTATGTGGACTTTTTAAATACTGTGAATTGCTTTAATACTTAGCAACCTTCTTGAATAATTTTCGACACGTGTGCTATGCATTCCAGGCCAGTAACAATGAATAGTGATTTATTTATTAATTTAGTTATTTTACCTCCCACTTGTTATCCTGGGTTTTCCTTTTGAGCCGAATGTTCCAGTTTTCTTCACTGACTTCAGCGCACTGGGCTATTGTCATTGCTACAGGACAGGACAGGCTGAGGCCAGGAGGTCCGTATGTCACCTCTGGGCCCAATAGAATTTCATTCCCCTCCTCCGAATGGGCACTGTAACACATTTGTGATGATAAGAAGTTACAAACACCTGATCAACAATAGCAACCAGGACCATTGTGACATTTTATATAGGGTATGCAGCCTCAGTTGCAAATACCTACAGTAATTAAACCAGGCACAAGGAGAATGAAAGGAAATCAATAACAACTAATCTAAATAATCTAAAAGAACTGCGCGATGGAGTCAGGTAATAAACATTTTTTTTTCACTTCACCTATGTTTAACCACAAAATCATTATATGAGGTTACTTTTATTTTTGCCTCTCAAGCCCAGAGGCCTGGCCACACAGCCAGCTAGCCTGGCCTACCAGTCAACATCACCTATACATTTTCTGCTAATGCTAAAACGGCTGAATTCTGTTTTTGCACCTCCAAGTCAATTTTTTTTCATTGTACTTTCACCACAAATAAAGTCCAATTTCCTCCCTCCAATTCATGCTTTCCTTCCTGTCTGAAGTAGCACTTACAAATACATATTACAATATAACACTGCTGGTACAATTTTTTTTACTTCCATTGAAAATTCAAACACAGATAAAACATGCATACAGCTGTGGAGGAGGTAAAAACAAGTGCATTAACATTTATATATTCAAAATAATAAAGTAGTAGCTAACAAATTCATACAATTATAGCTGGCTCCGTCTTAATGTCATGTCTGTATTATGTTTGTATGTCTTAGCATTTAAATTCGATTACATTACATTTGATCAACAAGAATGATGCTGTATTTTATATAGCTCAGTGTGCGGCTCCACGCATCATATATCTGAAGCTGACATAAATGACATTTTGACTTTCGACGCTTCCACATCATAATGTTTTTCAGGGTAAAGAAGATTAAAAGATACAACAGGAAATGGAGATCCTTCAAGGTGTAATACTTTCCCAGGAGGTTCACAAAGAGCCACATGGTTTACAATCTGAAGTTTGGGGCACTGTTAAAGGAATATGTCTCCTAAGCTATTGTTTGCTTTGCATATTGAGCAGTTTATGCTCACTAAGTTCCAGCCGTTATCTTTAATTTCCATCGCTTCTGATGATGGTGTGGAATGAAATAGGAGCAATTAATGAGGGAAATTAACAAAGGTGGTGTTCTGTCATGAAAATCAAAGCAGCAAAACAAAAACCCACAGCTGTTCCGTTTCTGCAGTCATTACAGAGGCGGAATGAAAGACGTTCACCTGGAAACACAAAGGCATTCGTTAAAAACAGGCCAATGATAAATAGAGGTTGCTGCATGTGTTAAATGGAGGAGCATCAAGGATTGTAGAGAGAATGTGACATTTTAAGATACACAGAAACTGCCCATTTAAATGTAATGTTAGTAATCTGATCAGTGTTCTGGACTTGAAATTTTATTGTAGCTACTTATAAGGCATTTTATACTAAGTGTGACTTCATTCATTTTCTAACCAGTGTGATATTTAAAGGAGAAAGTGCAAATGAGGTATAAGGTGTTAATCTGCTAGCATTGAATAGATGGTTATGTGTGTAGTACATTTATAAAAAGCTATATGAAGAAATCATTCCATAAATTTAAAAGTTTAAACATTTAAGTTTAAAAACCAGACAAAATATCTATTTCATATGACTGATACACAGCAGATGACTGTAATACAGGTATTGACTTAAATGGAAATAATGAACAATATAAAACTATATTAATATTATATTAAGGTGCTGTAACTAAGAAGCACTCATATTGCACTGCATTGCATGGTATGGGAATGCTCGCCTGATTGATGGTACTTTCTTTGGCATCAAGTCTTAACGGCGAATGAGCCAGTCATTAGTCTGTTACTGACAAACCTCCCTATAGGGTTATAAAAATGGGCATCGGTGAAGCTGAAGAGGATGAGTGCGATATACGGCTGAAAATGGGATGTCGATTAACGCTATGCCAAGAAAAACCCTCAAATTTACATTTCAGTAATTGCCACATTTTATTATTTTACTGGTATTTACGTTTACTAAACGCTTGTGCATATCCCCCTCCAGATGTGCAAATACATACAAAAGCACTTCAAACTTATCAAATGAATACTTGCACATTCTTCATTTTCATTATTTGTATTTTAATTGTAGTTTCTTTTGTGTCCTTACTCCATTATTTAAACCGTCTGTGGCTGACTCAGCCATATGGATCTCAGGGCATGTTGGAATGTTCTGAGTGGCAGCTGAACTTAATAACATCCCATGTTTACATGGCCTGCTTTTTACACAGTATGGCCCAACCCACATCTCTCATTCTCTTATTGACATTTGCTCAAAATTAGTATACACAGAGCATTACATAAAGTCATTAATGTCCATGAAAAAGAAAACATTCTCAGCCATGCAGTGTCTCTCTATAAACAGATCCGGAGATTATTTTATTGCATTTCAAAAGGGCAACATAAAGTCAGATTAATTTGGAAGCCTGTAATCTCGACAGCTCACTCATTGTCTCTGGTAGAGTGTAAGGATTGTCCCAGGGGGGTGCATACGTCCAGAGTAGAGCAGGCTGCAGGTGCCGCTACAGAGCTGTTTCATTGAATCACAGAGCGCAAAATGTTCTGCTCATGCTCTCACTTTGCAATGACCAGAGTAGAGCCTTCAGGGAAACAGCTGCCACACATAGTCTTTCTACACAGGTTTTAGCTGTTTTTCTGAGATGAAAAGTCTTTGAAAAAAAAAAAAACAGTGATGAACCAGGCTTGAAGAAAGACATGTTTTCTTTGACCCAGCAACATGCATCCGATCGATCGATTGTAGCCTGGTGTCTTAAAAGTTGGATTTATTGAAATAAACAGATGAAGCTTATGGTTCACTGGGAGACAAAATGATGTTACTAGACAGGTGGCTGAATTGATGATTTTGGTGTTGAAAGGCTATCAATAGTCTCCTCCAACTATTGTAATGATAAATTGACCTTAAATATTTGGAAGGACCCTCAGCATGTAATGTAGCCATTCCAAAATGCTTTAGGGGTGTTGGTCTGACTGATTGTGGAAGATCTATAATATATTACAACTGCAACAGAGAAAGTTCTTCAGTACAGACGGTCTAGTTGAAAGCGAAGAAAGAACTCAATTTCCAGCAGGCACCTGTGCTTTGAATAGGCTGTGAGTGACAGCGCTCAGGCCGACAGCCCAAGAAGCCAAGGAAGATGGGAGTGAGGAGGCAAATACGCCACGCTTATCTAGGGGAAGCAGGCATTCAGAAGGATAGGCTGATAGGCTGTGTGGCCATCAAACCGACTGGCCATTTCAAAATATGCTGGGCTTGGCAAGAAATTCTAAATCATCTGCAGTCATTATTTGTAAGTAGACTGAACTGTCAGATTTCATGCATCAAGTGAAAGTTGTATCAGTACTGCATAGGGTATAATTGTAAATTGATTTGTTTTACTTTTAAGCAAAAGTTTAAATGGAAATTAAATGCAGTTATACATTTTGTTGCCTCCTCATTGATCTACTAAACTTTAACTTTGGAGGAAGTGACTATAAGCTTTGAACAAAACATCAAATATATTGGACCAGACTCCATTAAAACAGTTTGTTTTACTGCAGTCAGTTCAGCCTCTGTTGAGTTAAATCAACTTTACATCCCTCTGGCAGACACCAAGCCAATGCCTGGGCTGTTACCATAACATAAACAACAGACAATTCAGGCTGTCTAAACAAAGAGATATTAGATACCAGATTCGGGATATATCTGAAGAGGGTGTTAAAAATGTCTCTTATAAATCAAAGTCAAATATAAATCAGTAGCTAAGGACGCTGACTTGCAACCTAATTGTTTCTTATTCAAGTTCCCAAAAGATACAATTTGAAGTATTTTAGAGAAAGTACTTAACATTAATCTGACCTAGTGAAAATGTCCAGCTATATGCATTGTTAAATTGTTGCCTTGGTTAGAAAAATAGTTAAGCAGTTAAAATATTCTGTTTTAAAACCAGATTATTTGACATCTGCTACATCTGAATTATTACCTTTCATTCTCACTTTAAAAGTATATATTAAAATCGCATAGCGTTTATTAGCTGTTCAGTTTTTGATATATACAGTTTTACTCTAAAAAGGAAAAGCATATAGCATGTACTAGCAATTTTGATCAGTGTGTTTTTCTTAATCACACATTTGATAAATTTAAAATGTGCTTAACAATCCTGAACAAGAAAATATATATTTATTAGGTTCATTCCATCCAAAGGAGCGAGTGAAAGTATAACATAGACTAATGTTTGAGTGCTACACGCAAGCACTTTGCAACCTTAGCTGCCACCTGCAAGGCTATCTGAGTAATGGGCACTCAGTTCATGACACGTCAAAGACTCCTGTGGGGAGTGCAAGATGGGCCCAGAAACCTGCTGGGCCCCGTCTGTCAGAAAGAAGGAAAAAGCAGAAAGAGAGAGAGAGAGAGAGAGAGAGAGAGAGAGAGAGAGAGAGAGAGATGGTAGTGTGGGCTGCCTGGCAGAGCTGGACTCATGACGCAGACTCACCTGGACTCCTCTGTATTCACCATCATGTACATTTCCCAAGAGGTGTCTTCTGCGACTGCTCCATGGGGCACAAGTAGGCTGACTCCTGGAAAAAAAAAAAAAACAAACAAACAGGGAAGGAACAAAAATCAGCATGAGACACACAGGAAAGACAAGAAGTAACTTCAAGAGCAGTATCCACCTTTTAAACTCTTTGTATGAAGTGCCAGTTACATCACCTCATACCATAAAGACAAAGAGATCTACTAGTTATAATCCACAAGATCTATTGCAGCTATCATAAAATAATGTTTAGTAACTTCTACAACTCCTGGTATAAAATGAGCATTTAGGCACAAACAACATAAGCAAAAATTGTTCCATGAAGGCTTTTCCTATAAATGTTTTCTTTTGAATTTCCTAAGAATCTTTTCATTCATTAATTGTTTTTTTGATTGTGTAACCAACTCATCACCGCTTGGAAGCCCTACACAGTCAAAAAAAAGAGACCAGATTGAAAGACAATAATCATAGACTACTTGGTGTAGCATTATTAAAGTCATTTTATCCTTTTACATAAACTTCCAGCAACTCTCAGGGCTGCATAGTCCTTATTCTATATTTTATAGTCTGTTGCAGCTTAAATACTTCTCTGTTTATATACCTCTGTCCTCAGAATTCTCTACTTGTCACCCTGACACCAGGTTACTATTTTGTTATATTTAAGACAGAGAAGAGGAGGGTGAATATACATGGCTGGGGTGACGTCAGATGAGAAACTCATTTCACCCATAATGAGTTACAAACCCTTGTTCTCTCTGATCAGGCCCCTGACCACGTGCCACATACAACAGCTCAGCTGCTTTTATCCTTCCCTGAGGCCAACGTCACTTTTTACTTTCCTTGCCCTTTCCCTGTTGCTTCTTTCCACCTCCCTCCCTTTCTATGCTGGAAAATCCATTACTCCAAAAAAAAAGTCACCATTCTTTTCCCAATACCCATGTCACATGGATCTGTTTGCCGCGGTGCAGAAACCCGGGAGAAAAACTGCTCATATTACTGCCCGCGTCTGCATCTAAATTGCTAGCCTAGTGGCAAGGGCCGCTCGTGGCCACATGGAGAATTGGGGGCTTACACTGTGAGATGTGGCGGACTGATCAGGGGGGTGCACTCCAGATTTATCGCATTAATCTCCTTAAACCTTGGAGAGACCTGGAACTGGTATGGCACGGTAGCTGCGGTGAAAGTTATTAGAGAAGACCGGACCTACTTCAAGTAGTAAACTGTTCCGGTTCCCTGTGGGGCCCAGCTTCAGCTATAACACCACAGCAGGATTCTTGGTGTGGGTTTTCTGTCTTACTTGGTCACATAGAACACCACATACAGTCCTTGCTGGGCAGAGTGGTTAAGACCCATCTGTATTGTGTGCTTAAGCACTAGCTAAAATTCTGGGTATGGGCATAACCAAGGAGTCCTACAGTAACTCATTACCATCCTCATTATGCTGGTTCCCAGTGGATCAGTTCATCTGACGCCTATACCTTGCCCCATATTGAGGACTTGCTGGATTAGCTGGAAATTACTTATTTTTATTCGACACTGCATTTCACCAACGTCTACTGGCCGATTCCCCGATTTTCAGAAACTTGCATCAGTTTTGCAAGCTTCTGAGGAGATTTCAAGGGTCATTGGCCTGGCCAATGTTCAGTAGCTGTATGGGCCACACACTTTGTCCCAGTGTTGGTCATGCTGCAGAAAATCATTATTTATAGCAATGAATGGCCACAGCATTTACGACATTTGAAAGCCATCGTCCAGTCATTGCAGAAGAAGAGCCTGACTGCAGCCTTGGGAAAGTATACTTTTGGAAAAAGGAGGGGTTCTTCATGGAGAGCAGGCAAGTCAATAAGACCACTGCTATTGCCACCTGTTTGCAACCCAAGGTTATGAAGTAGACAAGGTCATTTCAGGGGCTGGCAAATTACTATTGGTACTTTTTCGCCAACTTTCTCCACCTTAGACTGCCCACTCATGCTCTCACCAGAAAGATTGCCTGAAGTCCAGTTCAATGAACAGAGTTCTGTCAGGCTGCCTTCTTGGCCATTAAAGGTACACTCTAGGTTAGTCCCCTATTGATGTTTCCAGGCTTCTCTTGGTCCTTTATTATTTTACAGGATGATGCTTGGGAGTAGAGAGAAGGTGGTGGAAGGGAAGTGCCCAGTTCTTCATATCAGCAGGAAGCCATCAGCTTGCAAGGCTAAAGATAGATCCTTCTACTTCCTACATAGCTGCTTCTGCCTCCTACGATGGTGCATCGACTTCTGTTCAGACCATATACCCCCCACTGATTCCACATGAAGGATGAAGGATACTGATGCCTGGATCACTTCCAGGTGATCCATAGGCTGGGGAGCGACCAAGTCTCTGTTGATTTCCTCTCTCAAGAAGGGGGAGTGATGAGTGCTGATAAGGACCATCCTTGACTGGGGTCTGACAATGGAGGAGTTTAAGATGGGGTAGCGCAGATATACAGGAGGTGGGGAATGTATTCATTTATAAAACAGTTGAACTTGTTCTCTCTCACCACATCCTGACCACATACTCAGCCCACCTGCCCTGACAACCCAGCCAATATTACTGTCTGACACTTCTTTGAAATAAATATATCAGGGGGAGGTGGAGTTGTAATCTCTATACAGCTTGCTAGAAAATTCATTAACATATACTCTGTAAAATTGCATATGGCATATAACAGTGGGAGAACCCTTCCAGGACCCATTAAATTGTCACTGTGACATTGCCTGTGATGATGCTCCAAAGGACGACTTATTCCTGCATTGGAAAGGGCCACAAGCCACAAAGACCATATGTCTATAACCGTTGGAGGTCCTGTGTTTGTTAGTACTGAGCCTGTTTTATTTCTGTGCCTGAGTGAGTGTCTGCAGATGTTTGGATGTCACTGTGAACCTTGAAAGAAATTTGAGAACATTCTGGATCACTATTATGAGCCTTCCCTGCAACCCTGCACTGAATAAGTGGTTATGGAAGATAGACGGACAGTATGACCTGTGTTTCTCAAGTAGGGAAACTAGACAACCAAAACTGACTTGACAAGGCAGAGACGGAACCTTGCTTAGGTCATATACAGAAGTTGTTTGCGGCTTAATGATGTTAGGTAATATCCATCTCTACTCTTCAGTTGTGACAGTGAAAACATCTTCACATTCCTGTTATGGGACTGGAGGAGTTGTTCTCATGTGGGGCAGAGGAGACTTCAATCAAAAGTACTCCGAGGAGATAGTAGCTGAGCTTCTCTGATGGATTTGTGGGTCCTGCCAGCAGTGGTGGCAGGATATCTGAGGGCTGACCCCAGAGTTCTGTGGGTGAGTTGGGAACTACAGACAGCTCTCTTCACAAGCCAGGTCCAGCTCTGTCAATTCATCATGGAATGTGGATTTGCAAATGGCATTTTCCATGACATTATCCCTTTTTACTAAGAATGTTAGTCCGCTACATTACAGTTTTCTGGTAAAAATTATAATAGGCTCATGATACGGAAAGCATTCCAATGTAAGTTGATACGAAGACCCGCGGTTGTTGACCTTTTGCTGTGTGGTATCCATTAAAAAGTTTTGCTGCTAAGCAACAGCACAGGTTCTCAATGCCCTCTGCATCTCTCTCTGTCTCTTTGTATTCCTCAAACAGCGTCTTACCTGTATTTGGCACTACCAGCCGCCCGCCCAGATGCCCAAACACGCCCGTGGTCCTCAGTTGTGTCTTGGCAGGGGTCACTGGGGCATTAGGGGTGAGTAGGCCTGGCTTCTGGCTTTCCATGCTGCTGTAGTCTCGGTTCAGCCCTCGAGGGAAGGTCTCAGGATGTGCTTTGACATGGTACTCGGCACGATCGGCCACTCCCAGCGACACCATGAACGAGCTCTGAACCTTGACCTTGATGTCAGGTAAGGGGTCAAAGAGCTCCTTGTCCATCAAGTCCTGGAAACATATGGGGCTGCTGTAGGTGCGGCCCACTGTCAGATCTGGCTGCATGGAGGAGTTGAGCAGAAGCGGGTTTCCTGGAGGGAAAAAAATCACAGCCTGACTTATTCACCATTACCTCCTATATAATATACATCAAGAAAAATATGCATGTATAAATGCTGGAAACTGTATACAGGTATATCACAATTTTATCCGTATTATAAGACCGTTATATAGCAGTCATAATTTCATCAAAAAATGGAGAAAATTATGAATTGAATAATATTAGATATGATACCCAGAAAAAATTATCCAAAACATTAATTTTCAAGCATCAATAGAGCAAACTTAGCATGATAGTAAACAGATTACAAAGTTTGTGAATAACTTTATAAGAGAAAAAATAATGAAACATAACAGACCAGATATATAAATATATATATAAAAAGATCACAGAACAACCATTAACATAATCTCAGTGCACCGATAGTAACAACCAGCACCAGCAACAGTCATAAAAAAGGCTTATGAGGTTAATTACTCAACAGCTGAACCAGCTTAACATTTCGGAGTCATGGTCATTTCGGTGTAACTACACTGTTCGACAAACACAAATGGGCCATCAGGACCACCAGCTATGTTTCTCTGTAGCTGGAGATGAATATGGGGGGGGGGGGCTGGGAATTCAGTAACGCCTCTTTAAATGGAAAGCTTTGGCCAGCTACTGGCACAGAGCCAGGCTGGTCATAGAGGGGGTCCCCAGCACCAAGTGCCTGCCCCGGGGACTCTCTGTGCTGTGCCCATCTGGCAGCCTCCAGAAAACTTCTTGCCAAGGTAACATTGGTGTCACAGAGTCCTTGCTGCCCAGCTGTTGCCTGGTGAGGGCTGGATTGCAGAAGGCCAGTGCTGTTTTTAATATACAGTAAGAAACTTGTTCATCACCATAATACCTGCCCCTTCTTAACATGCAGGATGTTTACATGCTTGTCCCCCGAAAGAGTAAACTGTTGAGTAATGTAGTAACTGTACCAGTAGGTTATTTGCTTAAACTGAGAGTAGCAGGCAGTAACAGATCAGACCAAATTTCCAGTTCAACTCCCAGCTCTGTTATACCCTTAAGAATGGGTAATTCTCTAAAAATATCTAACTTTATATGTGGGACATACTATAAAAATTTAGTGCCTATTGAGCAATGGAATGTCAAGCTTGTGGTTAGTGATGTTTTTAGTCAGAACTGGTAAAGCAAAATAATGGGTAACACTTTATTGAGGGGACACAAAAAATGCAGCAGTACACTCTTACTTAATCTATTAATTAACCAAAAACTAAGTGTTAATTTCATACTGATCCCATGCTTGTCCATCATTAATCAATCATAATGATTCATGTATTTCATGCAGTTACTATATTTGTTCATGATTTGTACTTGAGTAGTAACTGAGTCACTTAGGTTACTTGCTCCCCCTGAAGTAAAGTGTTACCAAAGTATGAAATGAGAATATGCTGAAATGTGATATTAAAGGTAAACATGTGAGAAGAAAAATACAGGCTGATGCATAAGATATCGTATCTTAAATAACAGTGTAAAAATGCATCTTTCTATCTCACAAAAGAATTATGTACAATTTGCAATGCGCTCTCCCTCAAAAACAGCATGTATACGATGTATACATACTTAGGTACTTTGTTTTTTTTTTTTGCTTTCACTAGTTAGAGTAATATTGCTATAATCTCTTCCCTTTATGATTATAAGTGTCCATGTGTACATGCAAGCATTTTATTCTAAAAGTATCAGGATTCAATACTGTTTTTTCAAGTATCTCCATATCTCTATTTTAGAGACTCACTCAGCATGACATACCATATTTTTCCATTTAATTTTACTGCTTATCTCTGATGTCCACCCCCCATACATGAACAAGGCTGCTTTCCACAAATAAGACTTGTACGGTAATCAGTTGATACTGGCAGACCTTTTACCTGTCTTATTAAAACACGATGAGCAGCTTAGACTGATTGCATTGTATCAGCAATGCCTAAAATCACTCAGACTGATGGAGTGCGGGCGTACATATATCAGCAAACATAGCTGTTTATAAATTAGGCTGTTAAGCAAATGACTTTAGGTACTTTTAATACCACTGAGGAAGGAAATAACTCTGAGATGCTTCTTTATATTACACGCAGTTAAAATGAAAGCATAAAACCTTAAGGTATTTAAATCGCAGACATAAAATCACCTCAAAGAAAAGCGAACACAGGGGTTAATCTTTATCCTAAGAGGAAGATCTAAGGACACGCCATAAGTAGCTGGCAGAGAATTATGTAATGGAGCTGTACAAAATTAGAAAGACAAAAGTTAATGAAATGGACCTCACATTAGACACCTTCAGGAATTCTTTTGAAATTAGACATCTGATTAGAAATCACTCAAGACGAGGATATTAGAGCTGACACTAATGCAGAGAGATAGAGGAAAAGCCCGCAGCTTGATTAAGAATCCTGGTTCCTGCCTTCTACAGTATTCATGGAGCAAGCTATGACAAGGATATTACTTATATGCTTATTTTATAGAAATTGCATAGTGCTTGGTGAATGCTGATCACTCCAGTACACAGAGGTCCATCTAGCCCATGCTGAAAGAAAATGTGATGCACCGTTATTTTCTTTTTTACCAAGAGCGTTAGAAAATTGCTTTGGATTAATTAATCAATGTATGAATAAACTAGAGAATGATCATCTACTGCTTGCCCAAAAATATTTAGAATTACGGATATTTTGTTAGTGAATGCTCAATTTACGAAAAGCCAGTTCTCCTGTAAAAACAAACAAATAAGTAAAGCTAAAATGCTACTTTCCCAGGTTTCCGTTATGGTTTCCAGTGTCTCGTGCAAATACTTTACTGTATACTCCAGACAGCTAAACATTCCTGGTAAACAAAACCACAAAACGGCCCTATTATTTATGAGAGCAAGGAAACTCCGTGACCTCTGTGTCCTTGTCAACATGAGATGAGCTTCCTGCATTGTCATAAGGGGTCTTGCAGCTGCCTGATAGATTGTGGAACCTAATTCATTGTAGGTGGTGGTTGTGGGGGGGGAGCCTCCTGAAAAGCTGGCCTATTTAAATAGAATTGATAGCCTGACAGGTGGATCATGGCTGGGCTTGTGGTCCCTGCCCATGCGGCAGAGCGTGGGTTTGAGTGACTTCCCAGGCCTTGGGAGCGAGAGAGACAAGGTGAACAGGAAGGCACGGCAGAACTCCACTGGCACAGCCCTTTTACAGTGCTGTCGGGAAAAATGGGCAGGATTTATCACCCTAAGCTGCGATGGGAATCACTTCTGCTAACCCAGAAGTGTCACACGCAGAAATATGGATGCCCATAGCGGAGAAAGGCCGGAACGCAAGGCCACAGACTCCGCAGCGACGGGAGCTATTAAAGTGCATGACAAAAACGAAAGTGATGCTCTGGCTCCCTCACATTTATCCATCAACATCAGTCAGTTCCACACAAGGGAATCGTGTGCATGTGTATCTAACGTGTGGTCTAAAGGAAGATGGAGAAAGTCCTCGTCGTGGATTGATCTTCTGTCCAGGCTGTAACTGAGGGCCTGATCCATAGACAAAGAGGGATGGGCAGTGGTATTATGGGTAACTTTGTAACACATCCAGACTCTGACACTATGTGCAAATAACAGGTATATATATATTACAACTAATTATAAGGAAAAATGTACACGAGCATAGTCATCTGGCACCTTCATAAGTACAGTGTCACGTGTTGTGTTACCACTACACAAAGCAATGCTCTCACCCTGTCTGGCGGTTTTGAAGTTAAATGACTGGAAGCCTCCTGTGAGCGCTGAAGAATCGATGACATCTACTCCATACTCGCTCTGGTTCTTCCTGTACAGTGTGACGGCAACCACAAGGATGCACACGGCGATGACCCCAGCAGCCAGCCCTGAGTAAAGCGCTACGTCATTAGTTCCCTCCATACCTAAAAGACAGAAAGCATTCATGGTTATTGATCATGCTCTACATTCGCTGCATGTACCACAGTGCACTTCATGACATAGGTTTTCTCAAAGTATGCAGGATGGCAGATGAAAAAATGAAATGAAAAATAAATCAACAGAAGTCATATATGCTTCATTTATACAAAAAAGTACCATACTCATTTTATTTTTTACTTTATTTCATCAAAAAATATTGCTATTTACTGTTAGAAATTAATAAATAATACATTATGTATGTATAATGAATGTATGCCATGTAAAGTAAGAGTGTAGCTCAGAAGATTTGATTTGAAGGTATGAAGAAGAATGAAGGAGAGCATGGGTGGCACATTTCGAATGACTGCCTTCCAGTTCAACTGTGTATTTTTTTGTTTTCCACATTTAATTTTGGGACAAAGTCTCAATTTGTAGCACCGCTGTACCATTGTTGGGGATCTGAACGTCGTCCCTGCGTCGTCTCTGTGCATTAGAAGGGGCTCCTCAGGCTACTCTGTTATCTATCCTCCCTCAGTCCTAAGACATGAAGGCAGGTGAACTGGTATCTCTAAACTGCCTATGGTGTATGTGTGTGCGTGTGTGTGTCCTCCCATGGACTAACATCCCATCCAGGGTGTGTCCTTGACAGTTCCCCCACAAAACTGTACAGGATGAATAGGTAGGACATGGGTGTATGGATGGATGGATGGATGGATGGATGGATATTTCATTTTGTAAACCAGTTCATCTTCCTGCATATTTATTACACTTTCCTCAGATATAATTTTGCAACATTATTTAAATCCAGCTTTGAAGGCTGAAAGGTTGTGATCTTTTCCGACTAAGGGTGCCAATAATACACAATATAGTCACACTGCGCTCCCCCCATCCAACAAGTACCAAATATGTTAATCAATCTTTAAAAATTCTCCACTGTGCTGTTTCCCCTGACAAGCAACACAGTGAGACACTGATGCATCACACCAACAGGGCTGTGAACACCAAGACAAGTTCTCCCTTGAAAACTTTAATTACTGATGCGACGATGTGCCAGATTTTCACACCAAGTGCATCTGTTGAGCTGGCTCTTCTCCCTCTTGTTCCCCTGTAAACTGTAGCCCAAAGAGGGTTATGCACACAAATCAGCCGCCAGGGCACACAGGCCGATTCCCTAAGAAATACAAGTCTGTGAAAACGTTTTATCAGCAAGCAGCACTTCCCGGATGTGTGATAATCTTTGGGATCAATACTTTATAAAGATAATTAAATTAGCACAAAGACGTACTGCATACGGTTTAATACCTGCCTATTGAATACTCCCTCTTTAAAAGTATTTTCTGTAGCTGTGTATGGGGTTTTAATCACATAAGTTAAATTATGATGTTGTGTAGCCAAGCTGCAAAAAATAGCTTGGTTATCAAGTCCATCGTCGTACTCCTCTCTGCACATTAACTCACAGAAACAGTGCACTTTATGGTAGAAAGAACAACACATAGGGATTATGTAAAGCTCTCTTATTGACTGACAAGCTCGCTCACTGCCTAGCTTCTTGTGTGAACAGTTTCCTTCAGTCAGTACGGACCCTGTTTATTGAAGCAACCTCGCTGCTCAGATCAGAGGTGTAAGCAAAGTGCTAATGAAGTACCAGTGAACCAGTAAAACAGTGGTTGCCGCACCACATGATTTTAAAGGTGTCAGGGCAATGGCTTGCCACTGTCACTGGGAATTATGGGGACACCTAATGCAATTTGATGAAATTAGTTCATTTGCAATAATTACACCCCATTAATTTCCCTACATTTCTGGTATGTAGAGTATCTCTTTTTAATGGAATGCTTGAAAATTGCATATTTGAAAAAATCCTAATATGAAACATGTTCTTTTACTGGAAAGACTAACATGATAATAATGTTATACAAAGGCTGAAAAGTCAAAAAGAGGTATACTGATCAGATGAATGTGAGAATTACTCAAATGGTTGTACAGCACTAAGTGCAGACTGTAGAAACTTTGAGGTTAAGGATAAAACACTCAGATATGTGACAAGTTTTGCTTTAGATTTGATTGATTTTGAAAGTTTCTCTTTGTTTGAACTTCGCTAGGCCTGAAATACTCTTTGTAATTGAATGCCGTGCGGAGAATCTTTCACAAAGGCCCTGCCCTTGAGAAACACAGTTCTTGTCATTTTCCTGATCGTGATGGAATTTCTCCTTAGACAGAGATCTGCTAGAAAATGAAAAGCTGAAAGTGAAGCCTGCAGCTACTAGCCCACGGACAACTTCTAAGAATACAATGGATCGCTGGTTAGTGAAGAAAAGTAAGGATAAGACAGAAGGCAGACTGAAGGCTAAATTGACAAACAAATCCTCGAAAGTCTGTCTATAATACATCACATTTTATCCATAGCAATGAGTGCCATGGTACAGGAATGAACGCTGGCTAACATTTGTTAAAAACGGCAATAGTTATTCAGAGTGGCTAATCTTTTATAAAAGGGTAATTATCGATCATAATTGGAGGAAATAATTAGTATTACCATATAGCTCCACCCAAGTCCCAGCTGTGAAATCTAAAATTCTGGATTATGTTCATATTCTAGTTTTATTTCTGAGGCAAACATGAGATCACTGTGATACTCATCAAGTATAAAAAAAATTTAAATACAGACGCTCCCCTACTTACGAACGTTCAACTTACGAACTTTCAGACATACGAACGAAGAGGACTGCAATTGTGTTCACTGGGCTCCCATTTCCTGTCTGCAACATCAATTTGCATGGCGTGCGTACTCCCAGCATCCCAGTTCTTTGTACTTGCGTATGCCCTTAAAATGATGTTGAATAATGACTTACGAACATTTCAAGTTGCGAACGGCCGTTTGGAACGTATCTCATTCGTGAATAGAGGAGCGTCTGTACCACCAAAAAATATCAACTATGACTTGACCTACTGGAAATTTCGAATATTCCACTAGGCACACTCCACAATATCAAGAAACCAACAAATCCAAAATAACCGCATGCCAAAAACCTGCTTTAGAGTCATGCATTTAGCTAAAGACTCAACTAAAGGAATCACAGTTTTACAAAAATCCTGTGACTCAGAGCACAGAGTGGACCTAGCAGTCATTTTACCTTCTGATATTTTACAGATGGAATGAAAGAGTCTGAACAAACTTTTTGACAATATTGATTTTTCTTGAATTTGGGGAGTTCCTTTTTGACTTTCTTACTTAAAATGTAAAGTTAAGTAATTTTATTATGCACACTGATGATACATATACTCTTTGTAAAGATTTTCTATCCCTCCATCAAACATTTCACTAACGCATGAGTAACGAGTAACAAAACATTCAAATAACTGTATTAGTCATTACTGTATATGTGTAAGTAACTGTATAATACAATATATATATTCCATATTCAATAGTCCTAAATATTTTAAATAAGTTAATAATTTCAATCATTGGTGAGCTGTTGCTTATAAAGTGATGCTGACAAAAATGTTTTTAACAGTTTTCAACAGGTGCATCTTTTCCTGAAGTACAGACATTATAGAAATACAAGTAACATTAATGGAGCAACCTGGTTTTCACTCTCACCATGTCCACTAAATGCCAGCTTCTGTCGACCTAAGAACTAAAACACATCAATCAGCCTTTTCAGAAACTCATGGTTCTTCCTCACCATGTCTTTGTGTTTAGCTAACTCATTCATGTTGACACACCACAACAAAATGTGTTTTCTGCATTTAACCCATATGCATATTTCTAAAAACTGTGAAATGTAACTGCAAAGCATTGCATAAATAACATTGGTTTTCAAAATTGTCCTTTGCTTCTTAATGCTGGAAATCTAGTGTAATTAATTTTGGAGGACATTTAGGTCAAATGCATCTGCCCCCCCTAACAGAACAACTGGCCTCAATTTCCCCCCTCCAGTTTGAAATGGTCTAGAATCGCCACTGATCAAACTACCAGTCCTCACTAGGGTTGGAGCTTTCTATCTGAAGAAATAATGGAGTCTACACCCCCACCTCCGCGGGTCCACGATGATAAAATTTCTGGAAAGGATCGATTGCACGGTTGAAAAATACAGGACAAACCGGATACAGGATTTTATTTTTCAATATGGAGCGATTGCACAAATAACAGGGCAGGTGCAAGCTCAAATCCTTACATTTCCCAAAAGATTAAATTGCCTGACTGCTTTGACATGTTCCTTTTGCACATTAAAAAACTGACCATTCTTATTTACAGTATATACACAGAATTAGCTACAGTAAACAGGAAGAATATTCTAATACTACTTGGCTCTTTCACTTAGAGTACATCAATTCCTTGTCCACAAACCAAAAAGCAATACTGGCGAACAAGTGGAGTTATCTTGATGGGTGAACTCATGTTTTAAATGGATAAACATGAGTAAATCATCTTTGTGTTGAGAATACACATATTTTATGTGATTTGAATGTTCTGTTTTTTTTTTTTTATTTTGTGATGAAAATCTGCTTCGCTTGTTGCTGTAAAGAAACCACCATTGGTTAACACACATGGAACTGATGCCCGAAGTGTGAGTCAGGCAGTTTTTCCGATAATTTTTCATTACATTTGTTCTGCCTTAAACCATACATAGCAAAGAGAAACCCAGTTTGATTTCTTGCATTTTGCTGATGCCAGGATGTTTTTTGTTAGTGTTCCTCCACATCCTTTGTTAAACCCATCTCCAGTCTTACACTCAAATGAAGTCCCCATTCATTCCTGTAATCCATCTACTGCTTATCCTATTCAAGGTCATGGGGGTCTGGAGCCTATGGATGCAATGCAGGGAACAACCCAGGACAGGGTGCCAACCTATTTCAGGGTACACTCTCACGTGCAGACCTATGGGCAATTTAAAAACTCCAATTAACCTCAGCATATTTTGGGACTGTGGGGGGAAATGAGAGTACCTAGAGCAGGGGTCACCAACTCCGATCCTGGAGAGCTACTGTCCAGAAGGTTTTCTATCGTACCTGGCTTCTGATGAGCCACACCATTTCTCAGGTAAATACCAAGAACAGGTGTGGCTCATCAGAAGCCAGGTAGAATAGAAAACCTACTGGATAGTAGCTCTCCAGGACTGGACTTGGAGACCCCTGACCTAGAGAAAACCCCATGATGACATGGGAAGAACCCGCAAACTCAACACACATGGAGCCTCAAACCCTGCTCCCACAAGTATAAGCCAACAGATCTAACCACTGTGCCACCACACCACCCTTCTGCCAACCTCCGTGTTAATGAATTTCCCCTGGGATCAATAGAGCATATCTGACTATTTCTTTAAATTGTTTCTCTTAAGCATTCCACCTGGAGCAGATCTTACAAGCCTCCTTACTGCTTCAGTTGAATAAAACAATGGATAAGTAAAATTTATCATACTTTAAACCATGAAACAGTGAGGTTCAATTACTTGGAGTTTTACAACAGCAGTATAAATGTCTTGTCATCCTTAAGTTCTGAGGCCTTAAATTTTTGTTTTGCAGAGTCAGCATAAATCTTAATTTTCAACACAGGCTTGTCTTTTAGTAGTCGTTCTAAACTTCCTGTCCAAGATATATATATATATATATATTTAAAACTCAGAAATAATGCAAGACTAAGGCAATTT
Organism: Mormyrops boulengeri; assembly: GCA_026781065.1. Classification (NCBI taxonomy): domain Eukaryota; kingdom Metazoa; phylum Chordata; class Actinopteri; order Osteoglossiformes; family Mormyridae; genus Mormyrops; species Mormyrops boulengeri. The sequence goes on from JAODLD010000046.1 coordinate 14,740,619, forward strand.
GTTACTCTTCAGCATCCTGAAAAATTAATACATGTAAATGTCTACAGCAGATCAGGCTACCACTTTCAGAGAACAGGCTGTCTTCAAAATGCTACAGCAGGAACTGGAACCAAAAGAATAATTTGGCCCCATTACAGCTGTTCTGATGTCTATTCACCAGCTTTCCTGGAAGTTCTGGAGCTACATCAAAAATCTCATTTAACACACTGTAATGTCAGGTTGTTCCGAATATAACTGCACAGATCTATGTGTACAGTACAGATCTGATTGCCGGACTTACGCCCACTTGTAATTCCTTGAATAAATAGAAGAACTGTCAGTGGTAAAGACTTTAGCTATCAGATTCCTGTCCACAAATATGGGGGATGTGACCTAAAATATGGGAATCTTCTTTGTTCTCAGTATTTCAATAGAATTCAAATACCTGTTACATACCATTTATGTTGAGCGTACTCAACAGTATCTTAGTCTGACTGATTTTAGACTAAATAATGTTTCTGGTACTGCAGTTCATGCTGGTCTATGTCTAAGCCACTATACTGTTGTCTCTCCTCCATGTCTGGTTGCTTCCAGCATCCAGGGTTCAGAAATGCACTGTTATATCTTGCACCTTGACTCAAATCACAGGGCTGAAGAGGACACTACCATTACACTCTGAACTTTAGGCTGAACTATGCCTACACACTTGTTGCTGAATTGCTTAAGGCTACTATGCCTTATAAGACAGTGGTTAGGTAGTTATTTGAACCCCAGAGTTTTTTTTCTAAAATAACTTCCATATGACTCTGCTGTTTTCTGGCTCTTTCCAATAAGATTATTACTACTGTATTACTACAGCTTATTACTATTAACTTTCGATATGTTTATTTACGATACTGTTCTAGTTAATCTTAAACTCTTAGGGCAGATTAGTTGCGAAAGACACTATATAAAAGATATTTAGAGATACGGCTGGGCTATATAAATGACATATTGTCGACATAGCTTCATAGAAAATTTAAACGTTAAGATAACGAGTAACTGATGAACTGTCAATAACGAAAATTGCTTGAACACATCAGTTTATCACATGGCAGATGAATGAAATTATAACTAATTATATAGTCGTCTTTTAAGAACAGACAACATATAAACACACTTCAAGGCTGACTGAATTAACAGAGTGTGCCACATGCTGTTTTGACAATACACGTGAGATATGGGAGCCCCCCTCAGAGGAAATTTCAAGTGCCAGTGAAGAAAGTGACAGCTCATCAGCAACAACACATTTTTAAAAATAAAATGAGATATTGTGGATAAAACAGCAAAAAGACGTTGGTGGTTTGGCTGTATTTAAAGACCAACATGCAACATCCTGGTTCTGTGTTTTGTAAGCTCTGCCAAAAATTTGTGCCAACTAAATCTGGAAATACTGTGACCCTATTTCACCACTCAAAGCACTGCCTTACAGAATACACAACACAAGCGCTTAGTCACAGAAAACCAGCAGGGTTTCTACATCCTATAGGAAAAAGTATGGGGTGGTACCCCTGGACCCGGAAGATAATCATAAAATATGGGTCAAATGAAGTCCCGTATTGGCTCACAAGAGACACACTATTTTACCCTTTGATACAGGACGATCATGTAAAATAAGAGGATGGATGTCAACTGTACCAGCAACGTCAAACCCGCCCCCTGGAGGCTGAGCAGGCAGGCAGAGAAAAATCCCAGTAACCAATCGTACAGTCGAGGTTTTCTAGCGTTACGGCCTACAGCAACAAAAGTTTATTTTTGTATTATTTATTTATTAGAATGAGATTTCAGTTTGTAATCCATTCAGTTTTGTCATCTTTTCATGATGTGAATCTGTTTAGTTGAGATCCTAAGGGCATTTTAAGAAAAAATGCAGCCTTGAAGTAAAGAAATAACTACTAGAATTATATTGTGATAATGACTGACATCGACTGATATGTATTAAAAAAATTTTACCGTGATTAATTATTTTGCCAGATCACCTATTTCTATTTAGAACTGAATTTAACTTAGACTAACTATGAAGTGAAGCTTTTCAATGTAACATTTCAGTTCTTCCTCGTTCTATTTAGATCTGCGATGTAATTAAGAGCACACGACGAACGCAAAGCAGGAAGGCAGAGAGCAGACTCACTTTGAGGTTTCACGTCATGCAGCAACCTGCGATCTGCAAAGACAGAAACACGGAATGAAAGAGGCAATTAAACTCCATTCCCATATCAGGAAAGTCATGCTGTTTTCAAGTCAGAGCGTGCCGAAATGCTCAGAGCACAGCGTGACAGGACACACCTCAGAGAATGATGTTTTACCACAGCAAAAAAAAAATCTGATACAGCTGGGGAGTCACTGCAGAAAAGATATGTAATTCACTAAGAGTCTGCCTGGTTTATCCTTCACCAGAAAATAAGAGATTGAGAAATAAAATGATGTTTGGAGAAATACTTTGGGGAAAAAACACACACTACAGGCACTATTTTATTCCTTTTGCATTCTATTGCACTATTTATTTGAAATTTGTCTCCACTGACCAGTGGATGTTATTCTCGTTTTTGATATTTTTGACATGTTGGTAAAGCACCGTGGATTATAATGATAGCTGTGATGATGCAGGTGTCGTGCCAATGATGAGATGATTACAGAAGTGAACATGATAGGGACTTACTCTGGGTGCACTGTCCCCCAGTGCAGTTATCCGTGGCCTGGCCTGTCCCCTCGCAGAGTTTGCCCCCGTGCCTGGGTGCCGGAGCTGAACACTCCCGGCTACGCTGTCTGTCACACTCTGGGCTGCAGGCTGTCCACTCACTCCACTCCCCCCAACCACCGTCCACTGCAGAGCACAAGGTAGAGCACCTTTCACAGTGCAAGTTCAGTCTGGGTGCAGTTATAGCGCAGTGGATGCCTCTGTACATTATCCTGGACATGACAGTGAACACAAACCAGGACAAACTTAGCTAAACTTTGGAGCTGATTGCTTCAAAGAATTCTCTCAAAGCCGTTCCTTGTCCATCCATGCCTCTTATCGTAATATCATGTAAAAAAAATCTACCTGATTTTTATGCAAAGGTGTATTATCCTACGACAGAAAAGAGCTCAACCTACTGCACCAAATACATGATTTTGTCTAAATTGCCTTTTTTTCCAGCTGACTGGCCCAGATCCTAATGGTGATACATTTGTGAGTGATACACTGGACATTTAACCGATTTATTATCACTCCACTGCTTGGTAGACATTTTTATACAAAGCGATTTATTCCTTCATTGATTTATATTATAAATTGTTTCACCGAAACGATTCAAATTACATATAACTCTGAGAACAGTAACGGGATTTAAATAAGGGACATTTAGTTGGCATCCTTAGCTACCATGCAGCCTGCAGCCCCTACTTAATGGCACACACAAGCATCCAAGATTAAATGGTTGATCTGATGATGGTGGGATTTACTCGGAGGGAATAATATTAGCGTTCAAGTGAAAGAAGCAACCTAAACGGATGTGCTTGCACTTCTGCATGGGTCTTATTACCATGACAACAACAGAGAAATCATCCATCAACTCTAGAAATGCCAGCCAGTGCCGGTGCCTGCATTCACAAAAAAGAAATGTTGTATTGATGGGCTCTTTGCATTAAATAAATAATAATTAAAAAAAATGCAAGAAAATCTATTCTACTTTCTGAGTATTAATCAAACTGCAGTGTCTTCATTTGAAAAACTTTAACTAATAATATATTAAGCAATACTGTGTATTATGCATTAGATCCATTTAGTCCCATTTTTGGGGTCCGTGACGCTTCAAGGTTATTCAGCCCACTGATGTAGTCCATTCTGTTAGTAAATCCCTTAGCCACAAAGAAGAAGCCAGCTTACCTGGACAGTCTGCTTTGCAAGTGATTTTCTGCATGGACATGCCCTCACAGAAGGCGCCCCCGTTGAGTGGGGCAGGGTTGGTGCATGTGCGGGAACGTTTCTGGACCCCCCTACCGCACGGGACGCTGCACGGCGACCACTCTGTCCACAGCGACCAGCCCCCGTTCACTTAGGGGAGAAATGAGGACGGACGGGGGGGGTGTATCTTAGTCGGGGTGCGGCGTCATGTTAACGGCTCTGCCAGCTGGGAACAGCCTGGATTTTGGCAGGCCGCTACGCACATGTCACTCTTTAGTGTCGCTCCAATCTGCATCATTTTCTATGCAGTCTTTGTTTGCAGCATTATACTGTACACTACAATTTCTATGTTTACATTTTACATTTACATTTTATATATTTAGCAGACACTTTCACCCAAAGTGACACACACTCCAGCAAGCAGGGCCAGCGAGTTCCCTGGAGCGATAAGGGGTTCTTGGGGGTTACTTACATTATAACACTGTGTCTAAAAAAGGAAATAAAAATGCAACGGAAGGTGGCTGTCACTGGAGTAACAGGCACCAGATTACATTAGATAAAACATTTTAATGCAGAAGCTAGGATTTGTTTCTTCTAAAACCATTTACTTATTTTTAGCAGACGCTTTTATCCAAAGCGACATACAAGTAAGGTTCAGAGAGTAGGATACGGCAGTCTCTGAAACAAACGGGGTTACAGGCCTTGCTCAAGGGCTCAGTGTTGAAAAACCTTGATTTGCACCACTGACCTTCCAATCATGGGCACAGAGTTCAACCCTGCAGAGCCACACACGTCTTGAAAGGTGAGAGTTAAAATGAGTGTTATCAAATACGACACGTGAGAAATCGATCTATACTGTTACGTGAGGCCCATACGGCATGCGCCTTACCAAACACCACCACGTTGGCCGAGGCGCTCCGGCGTTTGGCTACGATATTGCTGGCCAGGCAGGTGTAGTTCCCGGAATCGGAAAGGCGGGCCTCATTGATGATGAGGTTGTGGTCGGCCCGTGTGTCGATGTTGTCGTCATTGAGGGAGCTCACCGGCTCCTCATTCTTCAGCCACTCTACCTGCGTGCACAGTGACACGGGCAGGAATGACACCAGGACACGTCACACCTGCGGTCATTAAGCAGAAGGCTGTCAGCTATTACCACTAAAACACCAAGAACTATGAATTATAAACCTAGATACTGCTTAGTGACCCTGTGCCAGGAACAAATCGTGACTTGGTAAATTGCTATTATTTGCTGGAAGATTAGTGCTAAAGATATGCAAAATGTCATACAAAGAGTCCATAGAAAGGCACAGATTTAAATCTGGGAATTTTCAACAGAAAGTAAAAATCTATGGCAACCATGATTTCTGCCCTTCTTTTTTTGCCAGAAACAAAAAATAAAGAATTCCGGGAGCAGGAAAATTTTAGCATTCCTTTGTCCGATCACTGCTGTACATTGACTCACAAGTAGGCAGAGCCCTACCTGACCTTGCCTAATGTTGTGCTGGATGAAAATGGAGGACAGAGAAGACATTAACTAAGCCCAAAGAGAGCCTGATGTCCAAAGAGGGAAAAAAATTAAATTGAACATCTCAGGATGGAATTCGTTTGTCATTAGATACGCTCTCATCAAGTAATGCAATGATGACAGGATGACAGGCTTTTTTAATGTACTAATTTAATCTTGGAAATAAGGAATTAATTTACAATCCTATGTTGGGATATTGGATCCATTTGGCATTCAGCAGTTGTCTATGTGTGCAGCCATAGGGGTAATAATGAAAAGAATTGCAGTGCAGAAGGAAAAAAATGCACAGACAGATACAAATTAGCCCCGCAATTGTGCGGCAGAGGATGTGGGAACACATTTGTTTCAATTAGAATCTAGACATCGGCTTTATACTTGGAGGTAAGTTTTCAAGTGCAAACAACATCCCCTCATTTTAATAAAGTAACATTTCTCCTTAGGAGTGTTGCCCCTTCTCAATGTATACGGGTAAGATCTCGCACTCGTCTTTCAAGAGATCTCTGAAAAGGTCAAAAGAAAAACTGAACGAAGAGAAATGCAGTCAGGGACATGACATGATATTCAGAAACATGACCCCACTCTGGAAACTGGGAGGGGGGCATTTACTATTATTTGGCACCAATTGTAGTATGTGTAAAACTGTAAGCATGGGTAATAGTCGGCCTGCAGTGGGTTTAAGCATGTGCAACAGGCACCGTAAATGAGCACTTGATTGTTTTTGTGTGGGTTTTAATTAAAATTTATTTTAAATGACACACCTAAAGGCTCCAGCATTCAAATATATGGCAATTATATAGAAACACTGTGCGCTATAAAGACATATTAAGAGTACAATACATAACAGCATGTTAGTATTTGGGAATCACAGGCAAAGACTTGCGTATAATGCAATTATTAAATTTATATTTCACTTCAGATTTCCATCAATTCTCCATGGCCGACCAGCCAGGACAGGGTGTCGGTGAGCCTGGAGCCCATCTCAGGAAGCACATGGCACGACACAACAATCCATCACAGGGCACATACTCAGTCACACACTATGGACAATTTAGAGACACCTATTCACTTAAATTGGATGTCTTTGTACTGTAGGAGGAAACAGAGTGGCCACAGAACAGCAAGGTAAATATAGCGGTGGGGATCAAAACCCCAGGCCAGGAAGTGTGATGTCACAGAGATTACCACGGCACACCTACACCTCCCTGAAACAGAATTTGTTACTGAGCTTATTTTCATCTCTAAAATTTGTATTTTTTTGTTCTCCAAGGTTAACATTTGAAACATGTGAGGTATATGAATTACTATTTGACACATAGCATAAAGAAATGTCTAACTATACCTAATAACACAGTAAAATAAGAAATTTCAGATAGATTATGGATATGAAAATACATGAACATTTCAACTGCGTCAAGATATATGATCATATATCATTTCAAGATGCCTGGAGATACGTAGAGTATAGATTAAACCAACATTAAAACTCTGGAAACTAACATGAGCTTTACTCAAAGGGTCTGAGAAATGAGAGTCAAACCAATGAGTCTTATGTTTTTATAACTCTAATAAATCAGAACAGATAACCTGAGCAGTACTGCCATATAGAAATTACATTAGATATTCCTTATAGAATCAGCTTCCAAGTTTCCATTTAAACAACATGCATTCCTTTACAAAAAGACATTTAAAATATCCAAATTACAATACTCTAAAGAGAAAAAAATGTCAAAATTCAACGTCAGAATTAGGATTTTAAAAGTCGAGGAGAGATATTTACTTTATAGTACAAACAGCATGCCCTTCCTATTCCTATTCATTCGCTTTTCAAGGCTGCATTATAATCAAGACAATTTTTCAGTATTCCTCACAGTATTTTCATTAATCATAATTATCTTTTCTGTGGAACACAGAACTTTTTGGAGAAAAAAATCAATTTCCCTATCTGTCTTTTTGCCATGCACTGAGGGACTGTAGTCTTTGCTAAAAATCCTTTCGTGTATTTTGTAGTCATTTTCATAATTTAACATCACATACGGTATTGCTTCTGCACAACATATAGCTATAAAAATGAGAACATGATTTTCTTCATGCAACACGAACAGCAAGCCAGGTTACGGCTGCAATACTTCTACCTGACACATTTAAATTATATTCCTTGATGCCTTAGAGGTGTTTCTGATGTTACATTACCTTGCTCTTTTTATTATTTCTTTTAAATTAAATTTTGCATTCGTAAACAACATCTGCAAGAGCTGCATTTTGCATCCGCACCAGTAATTCCTGACTGGCGCCCATGCAGGGTGTACCCCAGCTGCCTGAAATAGTCTCAACCTCCCAATATATAGATTGATGGAAGTTTGCTGTTCTTTTTCCATTTCTGTAAACCGATTCCTTTGTGTGTATTTACATCCAAATATAGGTGTTTACTCCAGTGTATAATTCTTGGAAAATTTCACTTTCTACAAAAGAATGTGTCAGTTTAAAGTTGAGATAAAAGTGCAGTTCAGAACCTTAGCAGGGAACAACAAGAAAAGGGATAATCTTTTCTTTAACAATACAGCCATTTACTTTATTGCTTTTAAAATGCTGTAGACTCATAGCATCAGAAAATTTATTCCTACAGAGATATAATTACTTTGAGATTAATTCTCAGGCTATGGAGCAAAAATCTGAGTAATCACATCACATTAAGTTGGTGGCTTGGTGTCTAAATTACACAGTACACTTTATCTTCCTTTTTCCACTGTCACATACAGGATATTTGTGTGTGTGGTGTAGATGAGAGTGTGACGATAAGTTGTGGATTGGGAAATAGCGGCTGAAATCTCTATGGATCTCACCAAAGCTACTAATAAGCAACACTAACACAAGGCACCCCTCAGGCCTCAAATCAGCCTACTGTGCCCTTTTAAATGTCCACAGTGTATAAACTGATAGCAAAGCATGGTGCTAAACCATCTGAATGTTATACTCATACAACCGTTCACCATGCAGTAATGCTATAGCCTTTGACTCCTATTTACCCATACACAGACATTATAGGCGACTACACTTTTCTCCCAAGGAATGCATGGCGAAACAGTCCAACCAGTCATACATCCAGATAAATAAATTTATAAACAAGTAAATACATTTAAAATAACTTATATCACATGGATGTGACCAGTGCTTAATTTGTAAATCATTCATGTGAGAGCGGAGGGGTGACGAGACAGGCGCAGCTCACGGAACGTCTACAAAACACGCTGCTGAAAACATGCTGTGTATTTTTTAAGAAAAAATTTTTAACTAAAAAACGATGTGAAACTGCATGAAAATTAGTCTGGAAATTAAAAACACATTTTTTTTAATGTTTATTGTTTTTAACCGGAGAGCCGCCGGATCTGGGCAAATAGGTGCCGGAATGCAGACAGTCAAAAACAGAGAGGTCCTAGAACGTAACAAATTAAGGACTGGATATGAGTAATATAAGCCACAGATTCAAATGTAATTTTGCATTATAATTTGACTCATTAAATTTTATTTTAATGTTCAAACAGCTTTTTCACCTGACCAGTAGGGGTTGCAATTACAACCCCTGTAACCCTGGTTAAATTGCTTATGGGAGACACGGTCATGAGAAGCCTGTTTTTGCCCTTCATCTCAGAGGGGAAGCCACTGGAAGAAGTCAGCCTCCCTCCACCAGCAAAAGTGTAATCGGTACTGGAGGCTGACAACAGAAATACCAGTAAATGCAATGAATTCTGTCATTGGCTTACCTCCCTGTCATTGGCTTACCTCCCTGCCATTGGCTTACCTCCCTGCTGCGTCACAGTCGCCACCCTCTACCTTCCACCCATCCCCGCCCCCTTCCTGGAAAAACACTTACGCATTGCTATTCCAACCAACTACAGCTTATCTTAGATAAATAAATGGAAGGGGCCTGCTGCTCAACGTGGGATCAGGAAATAATTGCTTGGCACTATAATGAAGCTCATCATTTGCTCTCTTGGAGACGACGCAATGACCTGAGATGAAAATAACAGGGTTAGCTGAGCTCGGCTGATAGAAATTATGGATAATGTAGCAGGTGCAACTTGAAGGAGAATATTGTGTCATCTTCAGTGGAAAATGTCAGATTTCTTGGGTCCCAGACATACAAGACGAAATTTTTGAGATAAACAGATGAGGTACCATTAAGGGTATTGTGGTCCAACATCGGCTGTCATGTAAGAGACCGGCATTAACTTTCAGCTAAGGACAGTGTAGGAAATTGCGGTAAAATATAATAAAGATCGCTTCATTTAAATGCAGTGGCATATGTTGCAGCTACAGGGGGAAAAAAACACTGTTTCGATGAGGTCATTCTAATCAATGGCAATCATGTACAATTCCTTATTACAACGGTTCTCTGTAACAAAAGCATAATTATAATTTGCATTCCTTTTCAAAGAAATGCAAGTGACAAGAAGGCAATTACACATGAAGTGTAATATACCAATATTAATGCCTCAAATTTACACTTCCTCTATTGTGTCAATTATTTCTCAGCAATAATGGCTTTCAAGAAATCATATTATATGAAACTTCTCTCAAGTTGAAGAGTGGCATTTAAAAACATGACGCCCACAAAGCCCTCCCTGTCTTTTCGTGATGATTGCAGTGTCTTCAATAATATATTTATTACATTTTAAGCGCTTGTAAATAACTTTATTGCAAGACATGAATAATAATAAATGAATCATTGCATAATACAAGATGGAGCCACTCATTAATATTTGCCTAGTAGCACTTAGGTTGTTTGAAACCAATTTCAGGCTGTTTATCTTGCATCGTAAATGTACAGCTGCGACGAGTGAAGCTGAATCATTCCCGGTAATTTCACATTTTTGTATCCCATATAAATCCTCCATTGTGAGGTGATGTTTCCACATTGTAACTTGCATGTATAAGTAACATTATGGATTGTGAAAGTAAATTATGGTCCAAAAACAAAATGATGCTATATGCAATACAAAACAATCTGTCTGCCTTATGCATGTATGTAAAACAACAGTTCCCACTACTGCTGGTAGTGATGTGAGAACATTTGCTATTTTTTTGTGTTTTATATGTAGTTGCTAATAGCTAAACTTTTTCAGCAAACAAACACACGTTTACACAGTGACACACACAGAGATGTCCGAGAAGGATTAAGAACTGGAAATGAACATTGATTAATGGTGACTGCTGAGACATGTGTTCCAGAATATTCTATGACTTCAGCTGAAAAAACAAATCAACATTGAAAAATATATCAATGATATCTTCATTTCGTGAAATAATTCTGACATCCATCCATCTTCTGTAACTGCTTATCCTACTCAGGGTCATGGGTGCTTTGGTGTCTATCCCAGAGGCTATGGCCGCAAAGCAGGGAACAACCCAGGATGGGGCACTAACCCATCACAGGGCACACTCACACATGCACACCTATGGGCAATTTGGTAACTCCTATTAACCTAAACATATTTTTGGACCGTGGGGGGGGGGGGGGGGGGGGGCCCCAAGACCCCGGGGGAACCCCCATAAAAACACAGG
>JAODLD010000046.1:14765649-14783097 GCA_026781065.1 Mormyrops boulengeri
CCCCCCCCCCCCCGCCCCCGCCCTCCCCCCCCCCCTCCTGCCAGACCCCGCCCTGCGAGATCCCCCCCTGCCCGACCCTCCCCTGCCCGCTCCCGTCTTGCGTGATGCTGCCCTGCCTAATTCCGTCCTGCCTGATCCCATCCTGCCTGGTCCCGTCCTGCGTGATGCTGCCCTGCCCGATCCTGCCCTGCTTGATCCCGTCCTGTGTGATGCTGCCCTGCCTGATCCTGCCCTGGCTGATCCCGTCCTGCATGATGCTGCCCTGCCCGATCCTGGCCATCTGTGTTGCCTCGTGTTCCTCTCTCTTGTCCTCCGTATCGCTGTAGGACTGACTTCACCAGCCTTCGACCCACCTGGAACCGTGACCCAGACCGGGATTTATGCCTGCTGATTTGATCTTTGTTTGCCTGATCGCCTCAATATAACCCTGGTCTCCTGCATTTGGGTTTCCTGTCCTCCATGTCTGCTCATGTGTGACATAAATATCCACAAAAAAATGAATTCTTCCATAATAAATAAAAATGGTGAATGCGTTACTCAGCTGAGAAGAGGCTGTGCCAGTAAGACACTTTTCAGGGGAGCCATCAAGTGGCATTTGGCAACGCTAAAGAAGTGACAAGCTTCCATGGACACACTGTTAATGAGGCAACAATAGCCTGGGTACTTTATAAATCCAGGAGGATAGCAAATAGAAATCCATGAAAGAAAAACTCACATTAGCTTTCAGCTAGTTTGCCAGAAGGCATCCGGGAAATTCTGAGAGCTAAGACCGGAATCGCACTTTCTGCCTTGGCTCTGGTTGTTGTAAGTCTGAGTGCATCATCCGAAGAACACGATCCTTACCATAAAACATGGTGGTGGCAGTGTAACAAGGGGAAACTGCTGTGCTTCAGGAATCTGAAAGCTTGTAAAGGAGACAAAATGGATAGAGGATGGTGCAAGATATAAACAAATCCTGGAGGAAAAGCTTAGACCTTGACCCAGAAGTATTTATTTAATTCTAGAAAGACTCACCTACACTTTTGGTGGTGGGTGATGAAATTGATAGGAACCTTAATTTATATAACCTGCATGACAATAATTTTAAAACACAACAATAACCCTTAAAATAAAAAAAATATTCGGTAACGCTTTAAATTAACTGCACCTTCATAAAGCATTCATTACGCATTAATAGAACATTCAGTGCACTGTCATAATACATTCATAATGCATTTACAGTATAGAACACTCATAGTCAGCATGTATCTATACCTTAACATCGTAAAATACCTTAACAGCTTTAATATACATTCATAACAAACATGATCAGCTTAAATGATTAGAATGTTTGTCATTATCATATAGTATTTGTTTTCAGTGCATATTAAGGCTGTTAAGAGTTAGGATGTTAGGATATTAAGATGTTAGGATGTTAGGATATTAACGTATACTTACATGCTTCTTACGAATGCTCTATAAATACATTATGTAGAGGCACTGAAAGTTCTATGAATACATTATAAAGGCATCATGAAGGTGCAGTTAGTGGAAAGCGTTACCAAATATTAATTGGTTCTAATTCTTACACTAAGTAATAGATGTCCCAGCCTCCAAGGGGCATCTTCTGGAATGTACATCACAGGACAACAATTTGAATCTGTCAAGACAATCTAACCTGTTTCAGGAAAATTTCCCCTGGTTAAAATTGGGTTTCTAATAAAAGAAAATTGCCTGTTTTTGGAGAATCCATGCTATAGCAAAAAAGCTTAGTTAAAAATGCTATACAGTCCTTTAAAAATTAAACCTATTCATGAAATTCATATAACTTGGACATATAATTTACTGTTTTATTTGTAATAAATGCTAGACAAACAGTACCACAAATTTAAGGCCTCTTTGAATGCCTGTAATAGTAGTGTTCCTTATTACATGGCAAGAATTCTCTGTTCGCTGAAGATCATCAGGAACTAACCCCCAGAAGTCAAAACGTGACAAACCATGACAGGTATTATTACAATCATTTCTTTACTACAGGTTAGTCAATGTACTAAGATTGGCCATATGGTGGCACTAAGGCCCATAAACACATCGTTTGTTTGGCCTAGATGTGAAATTCCTTCCAATTTAGATTACTTGGCTTCAGACGAAAAGCTGCCCCATAGCTCTGGCCATTTCTGCCATGTTGGATTTTCTGCCATTTTGATTTTTTCCCAAGACCTTTAAAAGACATCTTCTCCTAGACTTTTGATCTAAATGTCACTAAATTTGGTACAGTCCTTTGGATTAGTTATAAAGCTGCTTAATTTTAAAGAGTACGGTCCCCAGCTTCCAATCAATTTCAGTTGGCATCTTTTTAGGTTAGAAAAACAGATTTATAAACGGTAACATGTTGCTTGGTTTCTGTGGAACTTTTGACATGTTTTCTAAGGTCAATGAAGTAGCCACATGGACTGTTGCTGTCTTATTGGTGGTTTACATCTGTAAGAAAAAAAAACTCACACAGCCTGTCTGTTAGTGGGGCCTGAAACATGCCGTAACTAGCCAGCATTGACCAATCAGGATTTAATACTCAGGTTTAGCTCAAGCTGATCATGAAACCTGGTAAATGTATCTCAGGACATGAAGGAACTGCAGGTGACTGTCAGCTTGTTGCCTGATAATTATGTCATTTCATTTCAACAGACAAAAATAAAAAGAATACATATATGTGAAGATATTTTAGGAAATATATATGAAAGAAATGCAGTGCTCAGTTCTTTATATGCCTAGAATTTACTTTTTATTTTGACGTTCACTAATTTCTATGACTTTTTAATAATATGTGCATTTCTGTGAGTCACCATGTGTTACTGTGTAGCTAATGTTGTTCCTTATTTGTCAAACCAATTCTTTTTCATACTTACTGGATATGGTGGATTTTGACAAAGTGAAATACAAAAGTTGGCATCAGACACTGAAGAGAATAGGAAAAAAAATCTGGTAGAGATGCCCTCATTTTCAGTTGCACAGCCACTTCGCAAAACTCAAATGGACAATACCAAACTTTCAAAAACTATTGAAAAGAATCTCTACCTTAACATCTCCAGTGGATACAAAACAGGTGTTTTTCCAACATAATAATCCTAACAGATTTTAAATCCGTTTTCTCTGTAAATAGTAGAAGATATTCAATGATCAACAAACAGCTACAGGATTAATAAGACACCTGTTTCTGACATAGTTAAAATTAAGTCAACATTAAGATGTACTTTTATGTACTACAGGTAAAGACAACTATAAACAAACCTATATATTCATTATTCTGAGCACAAGGCAAGTATCTTGTATCCTAAGGTAGAGCTTTTGCAAGGTTTAAACATGAAGTCAGAAACTGGACTGAATCTCAAATCAAGCAATGAATGCTACTAAAAGAACACAGGGAACTATGGAGATGTCAGCTCCAAACAGAAGATCAGTGTAAATTCACCTGTTTCGCAATAAAAAAAAAGTTGTTCTCTTAGGAATTTCAAATCTGAAACGTGACTTGCCTATAAATGCAAGAGGAGACCAGATATAAAGACAAAACTAAACTGCTAGGCTAAATCTTTTCATATGTTTATAGTGGCTCGATTATTTTTTTCACTACTGGTACATGCATCCTATATGTGATTAGCAGGCAGGTCGTGAATCTCCTATTTAGCTTTATTTGACTAAAGTACATCACAGCATTCTGGTAAAAACATGGCTGGGTTTCCAATTGTAAGCAAAGCATATCTTCACCTGCACAGACCGTGACCATTCAAACGGAATATGCAGTATGCACACTTTGGAAAATATGGCAGAGATTTCTCTGGGCTGAATGCGATGTGCGCATTGCTCCTTACCTGTGCCCTCGTCTACGCGCTCCCGGGACTCGTGCTGGTTTTGGTGCACCCATTCCCCATTACACTTGAAGAAGATCTGCAGGGCGGGGGCAGCCCGGCAGCGTAGCTTGATGGGGTTGCTCTTGATGATGTAGGCGTCCTCTGGCTCTTGCACGAAATGAGGGAGTGTCCCTGCCACGGAAGGGAGGGATTCTGGAAGTGCTTCACTGGCAGCTCCTGCAAAAAGGCAGCGGGTCAATGCACTGGGGCTTTTATAAACAAAAGCAAGTATTTATCCTCTTAGACAAAGTGACATTTTGATGTATGGTAAGCTTATTATCCCCTGGCAATGAACCAAGCCCATCAAAACATTCTGCCACCAAAGTGCTTCACAACAGATCTGGTGTTGGCCTATTGGCCATATTAGACCTGGGTGATGGGTTTTATTGGGCTTATAAAGATCTGTATTTATACCAAATAAAACAATATTTAAAGTTATTCACTGGTAACATTGTAAAGTATCAAAAACATGGCAATAGACACTTTAGAGACAAGGGCATATAGTGCATTAGAATCTAGTGAACGATGTTTTGGTACTGTGACATTCATTATTCATCACATATAATACGTTTAGAAACAAAAAAGGTACAAATACAAAATTATATATATATATGTATTAAAAATGTATCAAATTTTTCTTCAATCTGGAATTTTGTTGTAGGTACAGATTCTAAGTACAAACACACTTTCGTACCTAGTCCTCCTCCCCAGATGAATAACATTTGCAGGAAATTTGTTGCTAAAAAATGGGCCATCCGAGGTATAGCTATTGCAAAGGAATGTTGAGGCTGGCAAATGGAAGGTTTATCCTGATGATACCTCATGATAAGATCTTGGGGGAAATCTGGCCTACATATGGAGTCTCCCTAACGGGAAATGCGTTTGCGGCATCAGAAAAAGCACTCAAAGATAAAGATATTCACATTGGGCCTGGGCTGTATCAATCTCTATAACAAATAACGCAGAACTCTAATAAATATAGTGAATCAATAGAGTTTCTTTCTTCTTTATTTGTTATTTATATGTGTTACACTGTCAAAGCTCATGTTCTGAATGTACCACAAGAGCCCTATTTGGTAAAGATATATTAGGAGGAAAAGAGTATTTGATTTGGAAGAGTTAACCAATGAGGACATTTCTACATAATAAAACCTGTTTGCACCAACAAAACAGTACATCTCAGTATGAAACTGTGCACAAGGTTCTTTTCTCTCCTTCTTTAATCCTACGCCAATCATTTTTAGCTGAGAGAGTAGTCAGGGAAAGCAAAGCTAACCCAATGATCTAAACAATACACAAAGTCCCAAGAGCCATTTTTCTGCTGACCTGACAACTTGGAATGAGGTCAAATCAGGCATCCCATACGAATGTATAAAAAAAACACAACTACGTTACCCAGCCTTTACCTTTTTGTTATTCTGTTCAAAATCAAATCATAGAAAGGCTTTAAAAATGTATTAAAAACAGCATAATTTAACACTCAATAAAAATAACACAATGTGTGAAATGTCTGAATGTCTGAATACAAGTTAATAAACTTGCATTTACAGTAATTAAGATGTAGTTAAGTGCATATGGTATAAAAGGGGGGGTTCATTAATCATTAGCTCAACTTTGCCTTTCAAACTTTAGAACCTCTTGAACTTTCTGGAGGGGCGAGACTGTGCCAACATTCTTTTCCCAATATCGTTGCCCTTTGAAACCTTTGGAGGAAACCACCTTACCTACATGATGCCCTCAGGTGAATGCTACTTCTTGCTGGGCTAATTCATATTTTTTTTTGTTCGAGTTTTTGAAGAAGACATGCCCCCGTCTCTCACGGCCACACAAACTCATCCTCACTCACTGTGAAAGGAGCAATGACTTTACCAGCTAGCTACTCTTCCAAGCACCACCGTTGAACTTTTGAATGCAATATCAATATGATAATTGATGCACATGTCATAAGGCATGACCTAAACACCAGAAGGCATGACCCAAGCTCCAGATAAAGCAAACGTATTTGGGCATATGGAAGTGAAATCGGTGAATATATAATTTTTAAGTTTTGGAATGCTTCTTTTCATCCTATTCCTTTTTATGAAATAGTATATCCTCATGCTACAGTACACTAAAGTAAGTACAGACAGGGCTGTCAATGACATCAGTACAAAAAATGACATCAATACATATGAAACTTAAAAAGAAAAAAAAATGTTTACGGTCACTGGGTGCCATGAAACAGTATTTTTAAAGTATATCCAGCCTACTTTAAAGAGATCAGCATATCTAATCCAACCATTATTTATGCTGCAAAAAAGTCAACTTAAATCATCCACTTTTATTGTTCCAAATAAAGTCTGACCATATTTTATTTCCTCAATAAAATACTGTATGGCATTCAAACATGTTGCACTTTTGTGCCGTTTTCTTTAAATATCTAATGTAAAACAGGAGATATTTAGTTGTTCACATTCATGAGTTGCAAAGTTAGTATTCTAATCAGAGATACTGTAAAGGCTTCAACTTCGTTGCACAGTTTAAAAACAGTAAAATAAATATGGACCAGTGTGTTTTGGAACCTGCGGATGATCAAATATACAGAATTTCCAATGAGTTTTAGCACTTCGGCCATTTAAATATCTGAAATAAGAAGCACTGTGAGCATAACAACAAATGTGGTGTTTGGAACCATTTATATGTACAGGGGTGATGTTGGGGCTTTGCCTAATCATTCATGCTAAGTTTTCTAAAAACGGTGAATGCAGCTGGGGCTAATTATCATGGTCATAGTATTTCCTAGCCTTATCTTTCCATTTCCACCGGTTTATTGTAACAGAACGACGTATGCATAGGTGCGATTCCTGGTAGATGGATCAGGGTTGGTAATGACACAAACATACTGAATAAATTCTTATGTTTTCATAACCACACATAGATTTTCTTGGCAACCCTTGTCATCAGGAAATAAAGTAAAGAGTGGATTAAAAGAGGCAGCCTCTGGTATTATGAAGAAATGAGTGGTGTCATGTTTAAAAGAGGAAGAGTAGGTGGCACATTAATAAATAATTTGATCCCAAAATCCCAGAGATGGGAACATAATCCATACCCCCTCCAATCCATTACAATCCAATACTCAGTTTGGTTTGTTCAAATACACATAGCCTATTCCTTTTCCACTGGCTCCAAATGAAAATTAACCACAAATTAATCACTTGTAGTACCGCCACAAACGACGCCAAACTTCCAAGTGAGCCCCTGACTCCTGACTTCAACAGTTAGAAGTGGGTGCAGTTAAAGGATCAGTTCAGCTCAAAACTAAAAAAAGATATGTTTTAGAGGGACTTTAGTGCTGTCTATCCATATAGGTTGTTCTGCTGGCAGTTGCCTAGTTTGGGAGATACCAGCTGTAGAAATGTCGGGCTTCTTCCCTCTAAAACATATCGCTTTCAGTTTTGGGGAGAACTGCCCGTTTAAGCTCCTTAATTCATCTTGTTTGATCACAGTTGTTTTACCCATTTATGTTCCATTTGCATTGTCAGAAAATGGTGCCATTTGTCTGGTTTTACTCTATTAAGTATGGTCAAATATGGTGAGTAAAGGCAGCCATACAGTAGCAGTCAGTTCTTACCCTGATAGAGAGGACAGTGTCATTTATGATCGGCAGGACCCCCTAGAAATACATATATACTCATTTGAATATGTGCAAAATGATACTCTCATAGATCATGAGTAATTGTTCAGTCAGCTCACCAGGAATATTTGTGTTCTTGCTGTCATGTTATATTCTTTGGGCCACTTCTCTATATGTAGGTGCATCCCCCTTGTGGAGTAGAAAATAGAGTAAGAATGACAAACTTCAGCTAACAGGCCATCACTGGTATAGATGCCCTCATTAAATGTGAGTGTTTATCCCTGTTGGAATATTTGCACCTTTCAAGATCAAAACACTTGGCCACTGATGTAGAAAAATAAATTATATTTCAGCAAGAAGTGTCATATTTTTGCCTGAAATGATGTAGTCACTTTAGTATCCAACACAGCATACGAAATTTAAAGCACTGCATTAATGATGCTAGTGGTATAGATTCTAGCTTTAACGCATGTCTTCCATGGGGAAGGTATTTCAGGAATGATGAATATTTATGATACCACACATTTCTCATGCCCAAGCCAGGGGGAAGCAAAACATTAGAAATACACGTATCTACTGTATATGTTTTACAATAATATCAAGCAATGAGAAAAACAGCATGTGATGTACCATTTTACTGAAGTACTAAAACATTGAATCGTCCAGCCAGTCATTAATCATCCTTTTGCTTTTCCTGAGCAGAACTGCATGGACAATACAGCATTTCAAGCACAGCACAGAAATCCTACATGGAATGTCAGTCTGTTGCGGGGCCTGCATTGACAGACAATGAGCAAGTTAGATGTGGCTATTCAGCCAGCAGCACATCTCTGCACTCTACGACCTGCACAAGCCCAAACAGACCACAGACAGCAGAAACGGGGTTTGAGCCCCCAACGCTGGAGGGTGAAGCCATATTGCTACCACATGAAAAGTGAAATCCTGGGTTGTTCACTGCCTTGCGCCTATAGCTTCCAGAATAGGGTCCGGGCCCCCCATGACACTGAATAGGACAAAAAGCTTCAGAAAATGGATGATGGATGGATGGATGGATGGATGGAAATGTCAAATGCAGAAAGTACATGTGTAAAGAATAAATGTAAAATCTAAAATGTTTAAATGAAAGTGAATACGAAAGTTCAAACAAGGAGACCTAAAGAATGCAAGCAGATCCAATCACATCGATCAGGAGTTTATATAAGGAGCAAGTCTAACCCACTTCTTTGCCGTTACAGCTATTCGGTTCGACCTTCTCCTCCCCTCCACCACCTTCGGCTCCCCGTCCTGGTCCTGGGTCGGCTCCTTCACCTCCTGCCTGGTCCGGGGTTGGCTCCTTCGCCTCCTGCCTGGTCGCCCAGCCAGATTTGTTGTCATCTGAGGCGATGGAACCGACGACCAAGAGACGGGCTTCGCCAAACCAACGTTCTCATTTTATTTACATTGTTTAATCAAATAAACACTCGTGTCATCTATCCATTGAGGTCTCCTTGGTTGAAATAAATGTAAAATACAGACCGCTAACACAAGGAGGTGGCATTTGAAAAATGAACATCCAGGAAGAAGCTGCATTATAATTTTCATATAAATCTCATACAGTGGTCTACCATTTAAACCCATGTGTTGCATTGCTAGCATGGGCAATGTTACATAACACTATTCCAAAACGAAAGAAACAAATTAACAGTTTGTAATGAAATGCAATTTAAATGATCCATATCTATTGTAGCTGAAAATGGCACGGAAAAAGACTCCAAGGTGCGATTGATGGGTTATTTAAAATCACCTTTATTTCGGCAGACAAAAATGATTAGTGCACTTGACCAATGACTTGCGGCCCTCATTTGGAAGGTTACTGAAGAGGATGGATGTAATTGTGTTTTTTATTCACGCGGATAATTTGAAAACACATGTGGTTTGTCAGCTGTATGATACCTAGAGCTGAACAATCAAGGTATGTCAGGATAAATATAAGCTCAGCCAACAGGAAAGAATCAATGTATGACATCAACACAAACACCAAGCTGCAATAAACAGTAAATTTGAAAAAATAAAAGCAACTTATTGTGACTCCAGCCAGGGAAAATTCTATCATTTGAAATGAAAAGTCAACTTAATAACTTATGAATATCCCCACTTCAAACAGAGCATATGACATCGACAATGTTTTCCTCAACAACAAATTTTCTGTAATAGTCTATTTTTTTCCAGAGCAACATAGAAAGTATAACTGACCATATAAAATATTGCAGGTTAACTTTTTTTCTAAACAATTGCAATTTTACTTTTTATTTTTTATTGATCATGGACGTGTTTTCCTCTGGGTGAATTATTAATTTTTTATTAAGTGCTATTATCAAAACTAACAGATTGTCAGACCTCGATAACATCAGTCTATATTGCAATAACACCTAAATAGACAAAAATGACTGCAAATGCAAAGTAGTGCAGACCAGAAAGCTTGTTTTATGAACTCCCTTGTACATTTTATCTCAAAAAGGACACTCAATCAACCAGGTTGTGATCGAAATGGAATAGTCATTTACCCTTATCTCTCAGTATTGGAGTTGTTAGTTGTTTAAAATGGAACAACCACGGAATGGAGGGAACCCAGTGCAAACTGTAATCTACAGTGTTGATTAGAAATTGAACCAGTGGCTTTTTCAAACGCAATCCACAAATTCTCTCAACTCTTCAACTTTTATACCAACATTGTTTAGTTTTTATATTCCTTGAAGTCTTAAACTATAATTAATACAATGGGGCTTGGTTTTGCATTTTAAACAAGGTGAGCTGTATGCAAATGATACCCTTGGGTGTCATGTGACCAGTAGATCAGTATAAGAAGGAGCGACGGCGGAAGGGAGTGCAATAGAGCCGCAGCGCTGCCTTGTAGCAGTTCTACACACACAAAGAGAGAACCGTTTCAAAGCCAGAATCAAATTAAATTTCTTCCTGCAGAGATGAATGAGAGGGGTATGGTGGTGGGACATTACAATAATTTTTTATGAAAGCATGAATCTGTTTAATTTCCCAGTAACTTTAATGTTATAGTTCATAACAGCCCTGCTCAAAAAAAGTCATTGTTTTCTGTATATTCAGTTTTGGTTCAAACTTTGTAAAGTGTCTGTATGCAATGTTATGTGGATAAGGTTGCAAAAAAAGTAGTACAGATAACAGCCATGAGCCAAGGCTTTTTGTACAAAGCATAAAGCGAGAAATGTTTAGTGGAATAACGATTAGATAAAGCAAAAAGGGAATTTCCCTTTATGCTGCCTTACTCTAAAACAGCAGAAAACAATGCAGTAACTACACTTAATACTTTAAAGAATAAATAAAGAAATGAGAGGAAACATAAAAACTGATATCAGCTGCTTGGAAAATGATAATTGCTGTATTAGAAACAAGGTATTACTGAAAAGGAAATTAAAACTATTTCTTCTGAAATAACTATAAATGAATTTTCACCAAATTTTCTATTTTAAAACAGAGTTCTAGAATTATCAGACAAATATGCAAATGACTTAAGGGGACCGCTGGTGGCGATCTAACACTGCGTGGTTAACGGTGGGAGAACTGTTTATGAAATCCTCTCAGTGGGTTAGGGCCATAAATGATGGCAAGTTGTCTGCTTACACAGACAAACATTAAGTCTTCGTTTGAGTGGTACTCAAATCTAACCACACAAAGCTGTGATGAAGAAACCTTATAATTTGTTTTCTGTGGGTTGATGATGGCTTTCATGTGCTATTTATTTGCCCCGCCCAGTTAACAATACTCTGTGTTCTGCTACAATAAAGATTGTTATGTTCAATTGGGAACATACTAAACCACTCTTTTTTTCTTTCCTGAATGAACTATTCAAAGCACCTCCTTTCATTTGCCTGTCTTGTGTGGCTCCTCTCACACTTAACAACCTGTTTGATTTCTAAATCCACTATCCAAAACACCAGCAGGGGATGGACAACAAAGCCTGCTCTCTTTGTTCATGCCTTGATGCATCTGTCATATGTGGATAAACACAGTGTCCCAGAGAAATAACCTGATATAACTCTGAATGCTACAGCCTAGGTTCTCTAAGGAGAACGAGTCCTTTAACAGTGCCTTTGAATAAAACATGACTTTTTGTCTTTCTCTTGATATGCTACTGTTCCTTGAAAAGTCAACCACGAAAAAAAAAGGTTACTACAATGGTTAACAGGGTCGAGTATGTAAATTAGTTTTTTCTAAAACAAAAACATTTTATGAGGACAGAGAGTACACCTATATGTTTTTACAAGATGAATTAAATTTGCATCTGTTATATGAGCTTATAAAATGTTATGCAGGAATCAACTTGAATTTTAATCACACTAGTATTTTGCATATCGAAACACTGATGATCCTATTTACAATGCAGATAGTTTCTTCTGCTTGTAATGCATAATGATCATAATCAATAGAAAAGTATGTTAAATGTGATTTCAATCAATTTTAAATGCCTATCCATGAAGCAATGCAAAAAATATTAGTATTCTTCAAAGAAAAATTGATATTAATTGCATCCATCTTCCATAACAACTTCTCGAGTAGGCTGCATTAGATCTGAAGCCAGATCTGATAAAACACAGGACGTAAGACTGGGATAGTGTAGGGCATAAATGTGGCTGAGATCAAATGTAATTAATACATTTTAAATGAAAGATTATTTATTGTTTATTAAAATATTGTGATGTAGAATCCATTTGTACGTCACAATTATAGATTTGGAATCAGACAAATAAAGTTGCTGCCGTGGCGTCTATTTATATAATATGTGTAATGCATTGAAAAATATCATTTCAAGTATAGAATGCTTTGTTCATTTCACTAAAACAAGCATACTACAATCTGATTTTTTTGTGGTAATTTGACAAATAAAAATCAAGTTCAGTTTAACAAGGCCCTGCTTTCTTCTTCAAAAACAGATCATATTCAAATTAGACTTCAGTTTTCAAAATATAACATGTTTTCAACTTGAAAATGGTAATGATAAACATTGTGCAATGCCCATGTACTCACAGCTGTCAAAGGTAATAATAACTGTAACAAGGGGACTGTCTATGCTCCATGAACCCTACGTCACTTATCACTGCACTCTGAAGACAGATACTCATAAATAAGAGTCCTAATGAAGGCAATGAGCATACAGCCAGTAAATCACTTATTTCCTCATTACGCCAGTTAAATTTTACAGAGCCTTTTAGTGTCCCCCTATCTGCTGCAAGTCAGTCAGCTTTCCCCCCGAGTGAACAGCAAGAATCCAAAAACAATGTATAGTACGATAATAAGACATGCATTTGCTCCTAAGGCTGATGGAATGGCATCCGGCTCCAGATCACGTGGTAGAGCAGGCCATGTATTACTTTGTGACCAAGCTTGACTTGTTGTTCTTTACCCAGGGCAATAGGGGATCAGGCTCCTGAAACTCTGTGCTCAAAGAACTTAAGTTTTGCAGAGAATGAAAGCAAGTGCAATTCCAGCTTCCAATTTAAACACTTTTACTTGAAATCCCTCCTATTCTGACCATTGAATGTAATACCAACTCCTGTCCCGTAGGGGAAGAAGTTCCTTTAAGGTTATTCTGTGCCACCTTGTGTGTGTATGTTGTCACGGCTTGGACTCAAGATACAGGTTAAAATGTTTTACTAGCCTTCATAAAATCAGATCTATGACAGAACCTCTACCTGGGCCGCCCATCATGCCAGGTCTTCTGCCCCCTGGCCCCTGAGACTAACCATCCACAACACCGCCAGAAACTTGGGCTGCTGACTGGATGGATGGTCAGGATGAGGTAAAACAGAAGACTGACTCATTTGCAGAGGCCTGGAAAACCCCAAACCAGGAGCCTATAAGGGGGCAAGAACATAAGCCAAGACAATAAAACCCTAGAGACAGGACGCCAGCAGCACAGATCACGAGCTGTGGAATGATGGCCACCTGGGATTATGAAGCCCCCCAACACAGGAACCAGAAGCCCAAAGACAAATGCTAGTCAATAAGGACCATGAAGTCCAGGGGTTACCAACACCACCGAGCCAGTACCCGCTGGCTACTGACAAAGAGAGAAAACAGACCTGCACTAACAGCCCCAAAAACCAAACCTTTGCCAAGGTTAATACTGAATTCTGCGCTCAAAGAGCTGATGCTGATGAGTGAGCAGTGAGCACTGCTTTCCTTAAGTAAGATTGGGCTCTAACTGATCCCAGCTCAGAATAGGTTCAATTAGCCATTTAGTAAAGCAGGGGCAGGTGAGCTAGTATGTAGAATAAGATTTGTGTGTCCAGTGAGAGACACACATGAGCTGTGTCCCAGTTCATGGGCTGCAAAGTTCGAATGACATGGTCTACAAAGGCGTAGCCTTTCTATGTAGATAACGTCCTTCAAAGGTCAAACTGAAAGTGTGGTGAAAGGGGATGGTCTGGCCTATGGATATTTTCCTATTTATGTCATCAGCTGTTCCTGCCCTTACTCTTTTGTCACAATGCTGTCACCTTGCTGGGACAAACTCACTTTACCTCAGCACAATGAATCTTAGGATCTATCGCGGCACCGGAAAGGAAGGACGCATTTCTAGGCTGCATTTGAAGGAGCCTTCGAAGTGGGACAGCCTTGTCCCACCACTGTGATGCATTCGCCCTTCAACTGCAGCCTTTGAAGGATGCAGTCCATGTACTGGGACACAGCCATGGCCATCTTTGAGGAAGACAAGTGAATTGTGGTCCATCCTTTTGCATGACTTACCCCTCTGGAGTCAGTGATGGATCAAACAGAAATCTTGCCAAACCG
The DNA here is from genome assembly GCA_026781065.1 of Mormyrops boulengeri. Taxonomy (NCBI): domain Eukaryota; kingdom Metazoa; phylum Chordata; class Actinopteri; order Osteoglossiformes; family Mormyridae; genus Mormyrops; species Mormyrops boulengeri. The sequence goes on from JAODLD010000046.1 coordinate 14,779,951, forward strand.
ATAAAAAAAAATAAAAATCTGGGAGTGCTTGTTGGAGACACATTACAAAAACACCCCCAGAAACCTTGAGTGCTCTGCTTTTCAGATATGTATCAGTAGGAACTAAAAATCTTTTTAGAGCTTTGTAAGAAGAATAAAAAGAACAAGACCCTCTGACTCGAGTGTGAGAGAATTTGCAAGTTTCCTTGATTTTACAGATTTTTAACAAAATTAACATTCAATGTGCCAGTGACCTTTGTTAATCATTTGAAACAACATTTAGGTTGTGTTTGGGTGTGTATTAGTTTAACATTCAGGTAATTGTGCATATTTCTTATAGTTGTACTCTCTCAATTGAGTTCTCTCAATTGATTGAAAGAACAATAAAAATAAGTGTGTGTACGAGTCATCGTTCTGTCTGGCTAACAAACAGATGAAATGAAGACTCTTAAGTGAGGGCAGAATATCTCCAGTCCAAGTGAAACTCTGTTTGGGATATTTCTCTAAATCAAGCTCATTAATCAAATGAATACGTTTGCTCAAATGACAATTGTAGGTCCGGTTAATTTACCACTTTGCTACATTTTGACCCAAAAGGCATTTGCTTTAATAGCTTTGTGAAAACTGGGTTCAAGCCAAAGACTTTTCAATTTTAATTATTGAATGAGGTTAGCCTCCATGTGGCAGCTCGTATGTCATTCAAGGCATTTCATCGGCCTTCTGAGATCCTATAGAAGGACAGCATTAAAAGTTAGCTACCCACATTTCCTCCTGATGCCATCCAACTCACCTCCTCCCTCTACTGTATGCCTTGCATACTTCTGTATTCTGAACATTCTGTGGCTGACACTCCCATCAACAGTCCTTGAGGTTTAATTTTAGACTAATTTAACAGTTTGTTTTTTTAAACAGATGTTTGTAGCAGTGACAGAGAGAGTGCGCCCCAAAGAGTTGTGTAAACTAGGTGAATATTTTACAGTTGGGTCAAGAGGCACCATAAATTTCAACAGGCCTTAAGTCCACATGAAAGAGGAGATGTCAGACATGGCAGGCTAATCCTCATAACTGGGGCAAAGGAGGCGGCTAAGAGTGGGAAAGCCTATGATCTGCATCTCTCTCTGTAGGACCTCTGGGTGAACTCCAGCAGCAGCGAGGAATACATACATCCCTCAGAATAACACAGGCAATAAAAAATGGGCAGGGGGGGGGGGTTAACTCAGTGAGTCCTGTAGGTTTAAGAGGAGATATTTTAATTAGGATTTGACTGACACATGAAACATTGGTAAACTTGGTGAAGTGATTTAATAAGCATATAATCATTGCAGCATGGCAGTTAGCAGCAGGGACTGAAGAAATATACACGCTCACAAGAACAAAGGCCAATCAGAACTGGAATAAAGCCGTCAAGCTTTGAGGATTGCACCTGAAATTGCAGATATTTGTTGGAGAGGCGTGTCGCTGCAAAAAGAAGCATGCCTGAAACATGTCTAAAAGGGATCATTGCTCTAATCCCATAGTGATGCCAAACTCAGCCCTTTCTCATTGGCTTTGAGCTGCTCTTCTGTGTCCCACCCACTGTGAATTGATGCCTGAGCTTCCTGCACTGCGTACTTAATGAAGCTGAGAATTAAATGCCACACTGCTTATAAAGGAATATGTAATTTCAGCAACAGATTAGACAAATCATATCTGATTGAATCATTCAGCTCGATGTCTGTACTACAGACTGTTCCTTTTATACATGTGACATAAGAAGCAAGTAAGGATGTATTATAACTTTTCAGCACGGGATGAAACATCTCAGCTAAAATCCATTGGCGTGGCTCTTTGGCACCATCATCAATGATGATTCTGGTACTGAGGCTTTTCCTAACAGAGTTTTAACACGTAGTTTTTCCTCACAGTTATAGATAGGTCTTGAACCATTATACAGTAGGTGACAGGTTGGTTAAAACAATACATTCCAAAGCAGGGCTAGAAAAAATAATTTAAAAAATGTAAAAAACATATGAAAAAAGGAAATGAAGGAAATGAATAAGCATCATAGCACTACAGATTGCCAAAACGACAAAAAGAAATTAATAAAAGAGTCAATCCAATACACAAAAAAGGTAACAGAGAGATAAATGTCTATTTACATGGAAGTATATATGGTGGTTAAATTTAGAAAATATTTGCAAGGTACTAGAAAAATAAAAAATCTTTCTAATTTTGTCATTTTAATAAATTCCTTAAAAACTGAAGTAACAGATCAAATGGACAACACTTTTTCTAGAAAATGTAGCTTTGGGCATGTGTGAATAACTTTATGAAAATGTCAACTAAATAATTGGCTGCTTATCTCTATTTCAGAAATGTTCTTGCAGAAAACAAAAAGTAATTTGCAGATTCATAGTAGTCATCTGACAGAGGTGAGATTTTCTATAAAGCTGAACATTTGCCATGTTTCCTCCTTATCATGGTGAAAAAGGCGGTGTCGTGACATTAAGTCGACCAACAAGCCAGCACTTTTTCACTTATAATTAAAATGGCTTAAACCTATTCCCTCCCTGAACAAAAACTAGCCTTAACATTAAGTGTTGTCTTTTTTCTTCCCATTGAGAAGTTTTAAAGAAGCATCTTCTTCATAACTACTGTGTGACATTTGAAATAATAATAATAATAATAATAATGATGATGATGATGATACTTTATTAATCCCCTCTTTTCAGTTTGAGCCTCTGCAAAACAGTTAGAGCTGTAATATTTCAAATACAAACCAGTGTATTAACAGAAATTGTAGAAGGATGTTTTTAAATATTCCCCACGAACAAGCAATACATAACACATAAAAGCAAATCATTATCTTGAAGAAGTATATGCTTGTTTTGGCTAAAATGGTTTTAAGATCTGCATTTTGCTAACACCGTGTTAAGTGTTATTTGACTTTATTCTCGATTATTAATTTGGAGTATTTTTCTTGATTGTCAAATTTCTTTATTTTTTGACTCTCCTGCTCCAGAGTGTTATTGATTGATTAGTTTATTTTTTACAGTTTATTTCAACATGCACTATATATGTTTAGGTGTATTTTTATTATTGGAATAACCATCGTTTCAAATGATGTTGTATCTTATTCACCCCACTCCCCCCCCCCCCTGTCCCCACTGTCTCTTGAAATGGAGAAAG
>JAODLD010000046.1:14783197-14805446 GCA_026781065.1 Mormyrops boulengeri
AAGTTTAGTAGCAGGAAATGTGAGGTTTGAGAAACTCAGACTGCACGGTGTCTCATGAAATGCTCCAGTCTGGGCCGCTGTGGTCTCTGAAATGAGCTGCCCCAGGGGATCATACCCACCCAAACTCAAATCTTACACCTGCTAGCCAAAATCTCATTGTGGAACAAGGAAGGCGAGTGCCGAGCATGACAAGTCAAATTTAAACACCTATTATCCCTTCACTGCAGATCTGTGGGAACGGCTCTAACATATGCCTGCCCCAATTTGCCCCACTAACAGGTTTTAATTGACTTAATGGGAAGGTGAGACGCTTACATTTGTGAGCAACTTTTATAAGCAATGAAATGTTCATTGTTTTTCTTGGTATCCCTATTGAGAAATAATACAGCAATCTACTGCAGACGTTACCATATGAAACGGGATCTTAAGCAGGAACTACTATGACAACAGCTTATTTATTGTAAAACCATCTATCCTCTCTTGGTTGATTCTGTGATGTAATTCAAATACACAAACAAGCAAACAAATAAATGAATAAAATATGGAAAAATTGTGGGGATATACAATAAATGATACCGCTTTACATTAGCTGCACCCTCATAATGCATTCATTATGCATTCATAGAGCATTCAGTGCGCCTTCATAAAGCATTTATAATACATTCATAGAACATTCATAGGCAGTATGTAAGTACACCTTATCCTAACATCCCTCAAGAACTTCAATATACATTAATGGCAAATATTATACGATTATAAAGTTTGTTATTATCATATAAAGTTCGTTATTAATGTACATTTGAACTTTTAAGATATGTTAGGATGTTGTGGTATATTTACATGCTGCTTATGAGTGTCCTATGAATGCATTATGAAGATGCAATGAATGTTCTATGAATGCATTATAAAGGCATTATGAAGGTGCAGTTAATGTAAGTCCTTATTGTTTATTAATTTATATTAAAGCTGCTAAGATATGTTAGCATGTTAAGATATACTTACATGTTGCTTATGAATATTTTAAAAATGCATTATGAAGGTATACTGAATGTGGGCAGTGGTGGCTTAATGGTTAGGGACGTGCACTTGTGATTGAAAGATTACAGGTTCGAATCCCTGACCAGTAAGCCACCACTGAGGTACCCTGAGTAAGGTACTGCTCCCCTGGTGTTGAATTAGCTGCCCCCTGCTATGTCACCTATGGGTTAAATGCAGAGAAGACATTTCATTGTTGTGCTGTGGTCTGTCAACAATGACAATTAATCACTAAATAAATGTTCTGCAAATGCATTATAAGGGTGCAGTTAATTTAAAGCGTTACCCAATAAATAGCATAGGTTGATTCCTTCCTACCACAGAATGTGACAGTCACATTGACTTCAACTAAAAGGAAAAATGTTTATCTTAGCGATACTCATGGAAGCAGCCCCGTCTTTGGATACCAGGGTTGTTGTTTTTCTCCCACTTGTAAATATTATGCTGTATCAATGGTACATTTGTGCTTAATCAATCAGACCTTAACAAGTTTAACGAGTCTGCAAAATCTGACAAACTGAAATTTGTTTCCAGGAGATTCCAAATGAACCACATTGTCATATTTCTATGCTCAAACAAAGCAAACGCTGTAGTCTTAATTTCTCTTAAACTTGAACATTAGGAGCTGAGGGACCCACGGGATGGTTCAGAGCCAAACTCCTACGAACATTCTGTCATCCCTACACTCCTATAACACACCCTACTTTTGGCCTTAACATTTCATAATTCTAGTAATTCTTCATCCTATTTGAAATTTTGTGAAACTGAAAAGTGCAAAAATATTTGTAATAAGGCAGGAAAAATTTATAATCTTAACAATATCTACCATTAAACAGACATTAAATGGAATGTTACCTTTTAAGCTTTTATATTACCGCTCTCTAACTCTCTTCTTCTTTTTAATTTTTAGGCACACACTTTTCCTAGGACCCTTTTACATTCTGTCAGTTTGAAAATAACTTGCATTGGCTCAGTGCTTGTCGGGTAAATTAAATCCCCAAAGATAGAAACCTTGCCTTTGTGGCTGATTTATTTACGGTGTGGGTGATGGGGGATATTGGGGGCGCAGAGTAAGATCCAAGGGAAATGACCTATAAACCATAGTTGAGGCCCACTCAGATAAATCTTATTTAATACCCCACTGCAGAGTGCCAAGACAGCCTCAAAATGTTTAAATTGCTATTTCAGTCACCAGGATTGGAAGACAAATCCTGAACTCTCACCAGCTGAACAGAAGAAAGTAGACTTGTACAATTACCTTACTATATAGACCTGAACAATGCATAGATAATGAACAAATCTGTAAGATGAATTAACTAACAGCAATGTAGAAACATGGATATTAACTTCAGTAACACTCAGTTATTTAACCCAACTGATTACTAAAGTGCTCAATGATTTTCAAAACATATTCATAACAAAAACAATGATATATGTTTAACTTCTAAAACAGGCTGGAGTTTCAGTTAGGATACATTTATTTTGGTGACAGTCTTTGACCGTAATTATTTTGATCCAAAAAAAAATTAATTCAAATGATCCAAGACTCAAGTAAAAATAATTGCCAGTAAAAAATAACACTACATAAAGGAAACTGCGCAAAATGTAAGGAATTCTATTTCATTGGTTTCCTTCCTTTAAAACCTTACTTAATTGAAAGATTTTTCATTAAAAAAAAAACTAGAACAATAGAAATGAATTCACAATGTGCAAATTCTAAAATTGCTTTCAATCACATTACTTTGTAGTGGCTCTCTCTGTCTAGATAGATATCTACATCCCTCTATGTGCAATAACATTTAAGACAAAAGGAAAGTGTTTATAATGAACGAACACTATGCAATATGTCACTTCCATCTCCAGTGAAAGAAAGGAAGCATTCCATGTCAGGCTTCTAGGCTTGGATGACAGCTACAGTATATTCAGTGGCCATGTGGGTATTTATTTGACTACTCTTTTTTATTTTACTTACTTTTCCTCAAAGATAGACTAATGTCGAGCTATAAAACAACTTGCTAATGCTCGCAGCGATTTGAGGCTGCAGGGGTAAATGGGAAGCGTAAAGAATGGCTTGCAGTTAAAAAGGGAAAAACAAATAAATAAAATGTCCTGAGCTCACTCACTATGCTCTATAGTCCCTCTAACACTGTAATGAGTAACATAGCTAAATGGTCTTCCCAAGCTTTTAATTGAGTTCTGCTGTCAACTTGAGCGTCACTCTGGGAAAAATAGGAGCGAAAGGCCCCAGGGCTGGATCTGACTGGAATACAAGGAAGCTGGCTGGGGTTCTTGCCCATGGAAGTCCTTCTGCATCCAAGGCACACACGCAATCCCCCGCTGTTGTAAATCTATTCAAGCATGATAAAATTAAATGAAGTCAGTTTGGCGACAAGGGTCCCAATTTAATTGATGAACATCTGGTCACGCTTTGTTGGACACTGAGACCTGGCCAGAAAAAGAAAGAAATACATCCCAACATTTCTTAGGATCACTTCTTAAAAAGGCCAACCGGTGCAAACTGTCCAAATGCCTTTAGTAAAGCACAACAAACAAAACAGAACAGCACAAAGTCTAGAAAATGTGCTATATACAGAATGTACATGTTATTTAGATTATGTAACTATCGGATATATCTATATTCAGTGCTTAAAGTGGGTTGGTACTCACAGGCACGCAGTACCAGCACCTCTTTGTTTTTCTCTTCAGAGTACTGGCTCCTCTAAATATCTGCTGGTACTGAAAAACAAGGGGAGTACTGGCACCGGTTTTTCCCCACTTCAAGCACTGTGTATATTGCTGTTCATATGTGATATATATACTTATTGACCACTTTATTAAGTCCATGTAGCTAGTACTGAGTAGAGGTGCTTTGACGGTTAACAAGTTTAGTGTTCCTCTGCTGTTTTTTGCACATTTTTTTTTGTCATTTTTGCACGTGCGGCCTTCCTGTAAGTTTTTTGTTCATCACACCTTTCTCTGTCAACTCCAGACACCGCACTCTGAAATATCTCAGGATGTTACTGAGAAACCTTAATCACAACACCTGGCTGCCAAAGGAGCTTCAGGCAAGTAGCGGGTAAAAGATCTGAACACATATGTCAATGTGATGTTTCAGTCTATTATTAAAAAAAGTAAAAAGTACTAAAATCCTGTTTTGATTTTGTCATTATCAAGTACTGAGATTAGATTGATTAGGGAAATCTGCAAGAGGAATAAATGTGAAAAAAGTGAAGGGGTCTGAATATTTTCTGAATATACAGTACAAATCCTCCATGCAGGTATTCTGTATTTAATTTTGAGATTAAAATGAACAAACTATATCTTGATGTCTGCTCATCTCATTACAAAACCGCAGTGACTGCTCCTCAGACTGCGCCTAGTGATAAGGTATTCCAGATAGCAAGCAACTGCATGTGCTCTAGAGAAACAAAAAAAAAGTTCTTTAGTATTATTACCCTTGTTTGTAAAATATATTCTAAGAACATGGAGTAAATGATGAAACGGAGCACCTACATTTTAAATGCAAGATGTAAACAATGTAAAAGCAGACATATTATATTAATGTATAAGCATGCTTTGCTTAAAAAGAGATGTCATGGTTTTTTGCATATTGTTTTCATAAAACTGAGGTATTTCACTGCCGGTATTATGGAGACAAAAGCATATCATAATAAACTGGGTTCTTAACATACACCTGAAAATGGACCAGTAAACCATTTCTAAATATTAAAGAAGAATTGAAAATCAATTGATGCTGAGAGCATTTTCATCAGATGGCCGAATCAATAGCCGCAGCATATACAGAGATATCAGAAAACTGGAGTGTGCTGGCAGACAAACGACACTTAGTGCTGGGATGGGAGAGCAATATGTTCTTTGACTCAGTGGAATGCTGGTTACTCTATGGGGAGGGGGGGGGATTAAGAGCATTGCAGGAAATTGTTTATTGAACGGAACTCATCTTTCAACACTTTCCTTTTTTCCTGATTGCAAATAAGTCAGTAATTCTAGTAGAAGTTGGTCATGGATTTAATTAAATCTAAAGAGACAGAATGACTGGCATTATGAACAGGTCAATGTAAGAATTAAGCTTGCAACGCCAACAAAACACTTTTAAATATATGCTTATTGCCTTAATTCTGGTGCATGTTTGACCAGACATGCAAAGACAGAGAGCAAACAATCAGCCCCCATATAAGGGATCAGATAAATATGATATTTATGTGAAATTACGCTTCTCAAATTTCCCAGATATTTCTGGTGGATAACATCACAATTATAGATATATGCATTCCATTTGAGAGAGGTGAGGCCACCAGCCATTTCAGGAAAAAGAGTCGCGCGACAGGACAGGGTTATGGGAGGTGACAGGGTTATGGGAGGTGACAGGGTTAGCTTGTATTAATTTGGTACACTGGGCCCTTGTTCTTGGCATTGGATATGCAGTTAAGGCCATAAGTTTACATACACCTTGGTTAACAACTTTCAGACTCAAATCTTTCCAAATTCACACATTTTATGCTACCAAACAATTCATGTGTTAAATCAGTTAGAATATCTATTTACATAAGGGTTTGATTTAAAATAATAGTAATGTGAAAGACTTACTTCTGCTTTTAGTCACTGTCAGATTTATGGTGGGTCAAAAGTTTACATACACTTTTTTAGTGTGGTGGAATTGCCTTTTAATTGCTTAACTTGTATCAAACACTTAGGATAGCCTTCCACAAGCTTCTCATATTTTGCTGGCATTTTGGCCAAATCCTTTTGACAGAAATGTTGTAATAGTGTTAAGTTTGTAGGCCTCCTTCCTCAGACTTGCTATTTCGGTTCAATCCACAAATTTTGATCAGCCACCAACTGTATTTTTATGTCGATTTTGATGGCTTCTTCCTTAGTCGACCATCTTTTAGACCAATGCGATAAAGTGCCTCTTAATGTTGCATGATGAAACTTTTCTTTCTCTTGCCTCCAACTCCTTCACCAGATCCATTGTTGTTATCTTGGGGTTTTGTTGAACATTTTGAACCAAAGTTCATTCATATATGGAAGTTAAATTGTGCCTCCTTCCTGAATGAGGTAAAGCTTTTTTATATTTTTGTGTGATTGATTGTACAGTTGCTCATGGTACCGTCCACCTTTTGGAGATGGTCTGTAAGGTGGTACCCGACTTGTGGAGATCCACAATTTTCCTCCTATGGTCTTTGTTCAGTTCTTTTGATTTTCCCACAAGAATCACTGGCTCTACATGTCGGCCCTCAAATACAACCATGGGTGTCCCAATTAACTTACAGGATGGGTGTCCAGTTAATTATGACAATTATCCAATCCGAAGCCTCTAAAAGTAATTACATCAATTTCTGGAGTCATCCAAGCTGTTTGTATAGACAGTCAACTTGTTTGTCAACTTTTGACCCACTCTATATCTGACATTGTGACTAAAAGCGGAAGTAAGTCTGTCTCTTTACTATTATTTTGAATATCTTATGGAAAAAAATTAAATATTGTAATTGGCTTAACACAGGAAATGTTTTGTCACATAAAATGCATGAAGTTGAGAGGATTTAAGTCCGAAAGTTGTTGGCCTCACCTGTATATTGGTGTGTTCTGCTCTGCTGGTGCCCCTTTAACCAGTTGATGGTTTGACATCACTCCCAAGACCCATAATCTTTCCACAAGCAGTTTTGGACATTGGTCCTGCATATATTATTTTCTCTACATTAATCCAGTTCCCTGTTTTTACTCTTTTCATCTGTTTTGCTTTGTATAATAATAATAATAATTACCTAAGCCCTGGGAAGATGAATGAATGGATAAGATGAATGTATTGATAATAATGCTGTGAAGGTCTATCTACAAATCATAGGTGTAGCCTCTATTTACCCATTTTGCTTCTGCCTGACTTTAAATGATAAAACTTATTTGAATCAATGTACATTCAAAGCTAAAAGCTTACATATGTTATGTCTTATCCACTCAGTGCCTATTAGACTCTGAATCCTTTCCCAAGGTCATCTCAGCTAACCTTTCCTGTGGCCATGAAAACATAACCATCGGCACTGATAATCTTTTGCACGCAGCATCGACTAGGCAGTCGTCCATTAATGCTGAATAAGACTTTTTGGGGAGGGTGCCCATCCGTCAGGTTCACCGCTTCCCTCCCTCCGCCCCTCCCTTTCTCCACCTGACCATGACACCACCACCTCAGGCCACATAAGCAGATGGCAAAGTCAATCAAGTTCTTTCAGAGGGTGCCTTCCTTAGCCTTCAGGCAAGACACAAATCTGCAACCATCAGCTAGAGTGGAAAATATGATTCACACACTCCTGGTGTTCTTTGAGGTTTCTGCTGTGCTGAGAAGACATGCAGCATGCAGCCTGTATAGATACATGCTTCCACAGAATCTGTACAGACGTGAGGCACATTAGGAATAAGTCAAATACTGAATTTCAACACATTTATATGGCCTGGATATTAAATCTACATTTGCCATAGGCTATTGTGGTAACTAGGAGAACAGAAAGAAATTACATAAACTTCTGGGAGTGTTTAGGTTGTATCAGGCTTCATAAATCGATGTTACCTGAAATGTTTACCGGTACTGTTTAAAAGAATGAAGGTACTCACTTCCACATTTCCCAGACTAGATTCTTGTATCAGACAGTACATGTTGGGTTTTAGCCTAGCTGAGCTTACATAATTAAATTTGATTTAGCTGTAGATTGATTGCTTAAATCTTGCAATTTAAATTTTACACCAACTGAGACACACGAAGAAACACAAATTTGCTAAATATTTGGATACAAATTCGATGGATCAAAAACTTTCACACATAAAATTCTCACGACTGATTGTCTAAGGTTTGCATACCGAAAGAAATCGTCAAACTGCCAACACGCACTAGCATCAGTGACGACAAGTTTGTCTTGTTTCTTTTGAGTAAACAAATCAAAAGAAAAAGGTGAATGATACTGCATACATCCAATACAGAGAATTCCCCAGACTTGTACAAGAGCTTAAACTTTACAACAACCATTTCAAACCCATAAAATTCAGAGCATTTGAAAATATGACAGTACCAATAATACAAACTCAGGTTAACTAACATTGTGACTATAAGGTTTGTTGCAGAAGGACAGTGGAATCATTCCATTACTGAGGAAGAGCAGGGATACATCGGAATCTCCTGGGGAGTGTTTGACTCCCATGAGGTGCTTCCTACTGGGAAAGGGAGCTGAGCTCCTGAAGAGACCTTGTTCTGTGACAGGTATTAGGCACAATAAAATAACTGTAATATACTGCATAAAAATCCAAGATCCAAGATGGTCCAACATTGTGATAAAGTTAGCAATCAAAACAGAAAGGTATCATTTCTTTAAGAAGATCATACCTAATGTAACAAAAACAGTGTACCTCAATTACTGTAAGACATAGTGTACCTCAATAAAGTCTGTTTGATGAGTTCTACAATGAGTGGCCATTTATTAGGTACATCTGCACATTAATGAAACAGCCTGCCCCTTCTAAACAGGGAATCCTGTGGCTGCAATATATATGTAAATATATATGCAATAAAATACTGTATGCAAATAAGTGACGCCAGACAAAACGCAACTGTTTCTGCTAGCATGAGCCCGACGCAGTTGTCATTCTCCCGTCTAGCAGCCACGTCATTTAAATAGCAAATGTGCTTGTGCCCATCAGAGTGCCCCTGGGCATTACACGACCAAGTACAACCATTTTGAATAAGGCACCTTGTGCTGCAACTATTTTTCAGCCATTAAACTAGCAAAAGTGGGTCGGCCACGCTCTAAGAGATGTTGCTTCATGCAATTGACTTTTATATAGTTAAAATAGGGTCCAAAGACACAGAGGGTCAGACAGTGTTTCTTTTGATGGAATATTTGGTTAGCTGCTTAGGCATGGAGTGGTGGTTACTCACTTATGCTGCAAAGCAAACAGATTCATAACAGGGCTAAGAGGCTTGAGCCATTTCTGAAACTGATATATATATATATATATATATATATATATAATCTATACCTTATAAGCTATTCACTGACTTTTTACTTTTAACGTATATCTATTCATCTTGAAAATTGTCCATTCAGTAGAAGATTGCATTAATTTCATCATCTTATATTATTGTTAATACCAGACTTTGCAGGGTTCACACTCCTTCAAACACATACACACAGATTAGGTTCTCTCCAATCATTTCTGTGGGGAAAACTCTGATTCCAACATGACGACCTTGACCCCTACCCAGCCCTAAACTTAACCATATGTCATCAAACAAAATAAGAGACTAATTGGCATTTTTAGTTTTTTTGATTGCATTCACTGAAAAATGGTCCCCACAACGTCAAAATAACAGGGTTTCTATTACATTGTGGAGACATTTGGTCCCCACAATGTAATATAAACATAATCCACACATACACACACACACACACATACACACACACACACACACACACACACCCTGTACAGGTAATCTCAAAATACCATTTCAAAAACATTTAGTTTCTGGGGGGCGGGAAGGAGTATTCAACCTCCATACATACAAAGCGGGGACAGGAATATGAGAAGTTGTTTTAATACTAGTTTAAGAATCAGTCATATAGAACCAATGAATCATATCGCTTCCACATCCCATATGGAGGACATTTGTGGATCCACACACTGAAGATTGATTGGTCAGCAGTGCTAGGGCTCAATGTCCCTCTAGCCAACCATGAAGGAATGTCTATGAAGCAATGTGCCTTTATACTGAGAGGATGACTCCAGAACTACATGCTGAGGGGATAATCCCCTGAGCTACAGCCACACTGTGCTGTAATGCACCTTTTATGGATTTATAGGAAAGACACATTCATGTCTTGCATATGTGGTGGTTTCCATAAAAAAACTGGCCTGTCTTAGAGTAATGCTCAGTAAAAGGTTAAGTAACCTTGTCAATAATTAAAGAAACTATAAATGTATAATTAAAAAATTAAAGAATGAGATTGATTCATTCTCATCGATAAGGAAAATTAAACATACTCTACAAACTGCCTTTTTTAAAAACATTCAATTAGTATTGTTTTGAAGAAAAGCACAGTAATAGATATTTAATTAACTTATTTTTTAATTTACATTCAATTAATAATCTTTATAAACTAACGCTAAATATAAAAATATTTCAGAACCTTACCATAATATCATTTACAACCAATATCCATTCTCAATTTCACTGTACTGTAAGATAAAATATTCAATAGACACAAGTCTTACAAGTACAGTCAAAAAGACTGCCCAGTACTTCAGGTCCCACACAGGTAGAGCCTTGTCGGTAAACCTAACATTAACTGTGGGATATAGGCTTGGAGTGCCTCTGTACGGGATATGAATGCGGACTCCTAGGCGGTCAGGTCTGAAGGACCTGAAAAGGAAGCCAAAACTACGTAAGCAGTTTGGGGCCCGCCTGGAAAAAATAGCAATTATAATGCATGACCAGCTTATGATGGCTTTTTACATCTGAACAGAAATATCTAAGTGCTAAATCGCCTGTCAGGTCATATTCTGTCGTCCACATCTAGCCCGACTCAATATCTCACATCTCTCTTCACTTGGAAGAGAAATTCAATGCCAGGTAATTAACATGACCAAGCGGACTCTTGTGTAGAGGTGTCACTGTGTATATTTGTTAAACTTAAAGCAGCCCAGATGTTTCCGTACAGTCAGAGTCTCCTCTGTGACTTCGCAGAGAGCGTATGGTAAGTGAGGCTGGATAAATGCTACTCTACTATCAATGCTGATGTTCATTCGACACATCCTATTTGGTCGAATATCTTGTATAACTACTCCTAAATGTAGGGTATGGAGCAAAACTGACCCAGTACATTTCAGGTGCCAAATGCCAAGAGGGTTCACCTTTTTCAAAGACAATTGGGACTGAGGGAGCTGGAAAAATATTATTATTTTCAATGAGTGTCACTGTGGCGTTGTCACCTGACACATCAGTTGCCAATTATGTTGACAAGCTCAGCTATCCCCTTCATCCACGTAGGGGAATGTACACCTGACCTACCTGACATTGGTGGGGAAAGCAGGACAACACATAGGCACTGGGACTTCCCAGAGATCTGGAGGGAAGCAGAGATATGCTTCCCTCCTGCAGCAAGTCCTTTAGCTTCTTTCACCCTTAGTTATTATTGATGAGGCAAAGGAAAATGCAAAGAATTTAAATAACAGGTAAAAGGACACAAAAGATGTGCTATCAAAATTATAGCATAATCCATAATTACTCTATTAGCCCTCTGTATTTTTATTATATTATACAAATGATGATAATCTGTCCACATTGATTTCTCAATAAAAAGGAATGTATAATTGAATAAATAAAAATGTATGACTGGTCATAGCCTAAGGCTTTAAAAGCAAATATAATAGATTTATTAAGCTTTTTCAAAACAGAACAATTGTGAAAATTAATCTTGAAAACATCTTTGATGAAAAATGCTATAATAAATATCATTCCCAACAAAGCAGAGTATGGAACAGAGTACAGAACAGAGTACGTATACTGCATAATCATAGAATCAGTGAATGAAAAATAATGACTGCAGATCTGCTCTGAAGTTACAGTATATATGCTATGTAAGCAATAATATGTGACAATTATTGTCAGAGTGTCATTGAATTCTTTTATTATGTTCCTGTAATTTTGTTAATATAGTTTGGATGGATGAATAGATGAGTAAGACTGCTAAATTAACCTGGCCAGCTGAGGCGAGTGATGACCTCTAATGAAAAATGACCTCTGCGTGGTATCTCTCCCAGATGTCAATCAAAGTGATACCGTCAAGATAAGAATCAATTTGTACAGAAAATTCAATGGCATCCTGAGTCACCATGATACCTGTCTCGCCTGCTGTCTGTTGACTAAGGAAACACGAGAATCCCAGATGCTGGGAGGAAATGGAGTGTGAGCATCAGAAGTGAAGAACTGAAATCCCTTCTTCAGAACACTGTTATTCCTGCATGCACGAGACATTATTATTATAAATTATGCTGCCTGGGAAATCCAAGGTATTTGTAAATGTAATAATGTTATAAATATGTTGTTGACATGACTTACTATTATTAATGTTATTTAGTTTGATTTATTTACACAGCTTGGCCAGTGTTCAATAAGGGATATTTTAGACAAGTCAGGACAGATGAGGAATATACAGTAAAAGGAAATTTGCATCTCTCGACAAATGAAATTTCTGAGCTTATTTTCTGCTATATTCCATGGGCGACAATAAAATGCTCTTGTCTCTTGAGTAAATATGCTACAGGAGTATATTTAAGCATACTTAAAAGTAGATATATTTAGATTTAATGCAATGTTTAGCTTATGGAACTTTTTAAGGCTTCATTAGAATTACTGTTTTATGTTCACAAGCATGCATGTATGTCTTGGTAATTAAAACGTCAGAGCTTATTGTCTGCTGTATTATACGGGCAAGAGCAAAAGAGAAGCTCAATTTGCATAGACAATATTTCTAAGCTTTACAACAGTAACTAAAAAGCAGTGTATTTTATATTGTCCTGTCATTCCAATAACTTTAATCTGTAAATAACAGTGTGCTAGTCACTATATTATAATTTAGGCTTACAGAGTATGTTTAGATAATCTGATATTAATCTTATATCATGTGTGAATCAGTCTTTGAATATTTTTTGTATTTATGCCAACATCTGAAATAGCTTAGCTCGGGTATTTTATAAGTAACTAACTACATCTCTAAAGCACATATGGTAGTTTACTATGCAGGACACAATGGCTTGGCGTGACCAGATCATGATCCCACATGTTTATTTAATCTGGCTTTGGAGGCCTGTCAGTTTGTCCTTAATAATTTATATACTGTCCATTTCATACTCTTGTTCACATTTAACTAATCTAGGGTTCTTGTAAAGTTATTATTTCAAGTTTTTTTTTCAATTAATGAAATTGAGATTATTCTAATTGATAATCTATGTGAGCAACAGTTCAGAGGGCTGGACTGCTTGACTTGTTTCGAAATGAACACTTTTGGCATCAGTCAGGGGTAACTCAGAAGGAACTGTACCTTGTCTTCAAACCAGTCGTAAAACAGACGGAATGTGCTGTTCTTTCATAAACTTTTATAGAGAAATACCCCTCTTTGCCTAAACTCAGGTCCCACTGCCAGAGGCACATGAGCTAAATGGATTATTGGCTGTCATATGCAAATGCCTGAAGTTTACTTCTTTTTTCTCCCACTCCACATTATATTAAAAGAAACACTTATTTTATAGACTACAATGGCAGGAAGTTATGTACCGCATACTGTTGCAAGCTGTTGTAAATGAGACTATTCAATAGTATTAACCTAATGATCAGCTATTGGTATTTTGAGAAGGTCAATTAATCAGATCCTAATCAAATATGGAATGTGTCATGTTTCATGCAATATAATAATAGGCAAAACTTGTTCCATACAAACAAAGGAAAGGTGACATGTTTACCAAACCTCCCTCCTGTAATGTGAACTTTGACGGTCCAAGAGACACCACATGCACATAAGTAAGTAGATAATTCAGCCATCTTATTAAACACAGCATATAATAGTGTTCAATATGATTTGCTATTCATGGTAGGAAACTTATCAAGGCATACAACGAGGACAAGTATAATACACATAGATGAAATATCGCACATTAATAATTATGAATTAGGCACATAACAGCCATATTAAACAATATCATTGACTTATTTATTTTACATTATTATATTGTTATTAATATATACCTATATCTGCCATATTCCACCACTATTATATCAATCCATCGTAATGACAGTCCCTGTGGTCTCCTTTTGTTATGCTTGTTAGTTCCTTAAACTGTATACCACATTCACTGTGATGATTTCAGAATGTGAAATATTCATTATATGGTATATGTTTTTGAAGGCTCATTTCCATAACACAGTCTTTAAGATGGCAGTACCAAGAAGAGATTTCTGAAAGAGTACAGCACAAGTCCTCCATCATCAAAACACCTTAAGGCTTTCCCAAGGCCCCCTTCACATGAATCTTTGTGCATTGCCGAAAGCATACACACACAATATTTGGGCAGTATGTCTTTGGAAATAGAAGGATTTAGCACGGCTGTAGGAACCCTTTTATCTCTGCCTTCTGCAAGCTTTATAAGTGGAAGTAAAACAAGTCAAGCTACAACATGACGAGGCTAGCAAAACCAACGCCAATGGCAAAATGGAAGGCTTGAATTGCGTCGCTTCCAGCGGCACCCTGCGGCATTTGACACTGTGCACTGCACTGTATCCTGGCCCATCTACCTTCACAGTGGGCTGCTGTGAGCAGCGGATACACACGAGCCAGTCCTCTAAAGTAAAGAAATGACATTATAGATTTAAATCACTGCTTAAAAACACCATCAAATCAGTATGTGAAATGTCCCAAAAATAAGAGGGAATTTCATTTATTTATTTATGTTTTGTTTCTCAAAGACAAAGAGAAATATTTCCATAGGATTCTTCAGATGGGACTTTGCATGATGACATTCTGCTAACATTTGTTAACATTTATTACTTTATAACTTAAAAGCAGCTAATGTATATTTTTTCAAAATGTACATGCATTTCAGGTGCATTCATAATGGCCCTGGCAGGCTGTCTCCACTTTTACAGGATTGATCATTAGACAAGAAAATACTTTTTCTAGCACAGTGTCATTGCATAATATGCCACTGGAAAAATGTGTGTAAAATTATAAGGTGAGAATGTTAGAAATGCAGCGAATCAGTGTTTCCACTGGTAACATTTCTCCATGGTGGCCTGCCACACCAAAATCTATCCATCCATTATCTCAACTGCTCCATCCCCACTGGGGTCACGGGGGGCCCGGAGCCTATCCCGGGAGCAATGGCGCAGGCAGGAACCAACCCTGGGCAGGTGCCAACACACCGCAGCAGAATCTATCCAATCAATGAATCACCTAATCCGATGCCTTGGTGACTTGCTAGCCCGAGTCCTGACCCCCGCCCCCCCGCCCCCCATATTACATAATTTAGTTGGTTAACGGCACTAATAGACTATATTACATTTTCATTAACACTCTTATAAAGCTTTAATGAAATGAGCTTACTTAGGTATTTTCGAAGGAAAAGAAAAACAGACAAGGTGGGCAAACAGAGCAGGCATTTAGTTAAATGGGGGCGGCGAGAGATCTCTCTCCTCGCTCTTTTAGGGCCCATTTACACGCACACTGAAACCTGCTAATATTGCTATTTACGGGCAAAGTTTTGAGATGTTAATTTAGCTACTGATTAAAGAAAAATCTAGGTTTTACTGTCACTGAAAAATAACTAGCCTATATTAATTCATATAATTATGAAGTGTTTGCTTACCTCCATAGCCAGAAACAACAACAACAACAATAATAATAATAATAATAATAATAAGAAGAAGAAGAAGAAGAATAAGAATAATAAAAACCATATGTACAACAATGGTCTGATTTCTGCATTTTTTCGAGTAGTATAACCTCCCCCCATGTCGGTTACATTGCCCCCACACCAAACCTCTTGATCCACAGGAAACACTGAGTAAAGCGCATACAGTACTACATTTCCTAAAATAAAGATATAAATGTTCTCCCTTTCTCAAGGTGGAACGCAGAGTGCAAGGTTGTGTGCTTTTCCATTTAATGCAGGAGCATTGGGACATGAAGCCTATGCAAATGTCACTGGGCCTTAGCCGCTACTACAAGTGGACCGTCTGTCCGCGGAGCTCCAATTAAAGAGCTTCACCTGCTTTTACTGCTGAGCCGTTGTTGACAGACTAAAGGCCTTTGTGTTATCAACATTCATAAATGGCTGAATGAAAGGCCTCACATAGGCCCTAAAAGCCTTGCATTTTGATAAACCTCTCAAACCATTTATACAAAAAAAACCCACTTTATTCTACATGCAACCTCCCACTCACTCGCCATATGACAAAACCACTTTGCAACATTTATCTTTCTTTCTTTCTTTCTTTCTATTTTCCTTCAAAACATGAACCTATGAGACAGTCATCTCCAGATCAACACATTAACAGGATTAAAAGCTGTACATCCATAAATGTCAGACAGGAAGACATCACGGTATTATAATTAAAGACCTGCCTTAAAGATACTTCAGGCATATTTAACAGATTAATCCACGCTGCGTATATTCGAACACAGATTGTGACAGGAGACTAGGGGCAAGCTTCAGGGTTGAGAATAGCCCAGAGAGATGGCCCATTCTGTTCACCGACAAAAAGATGCATGAGATCTCCGTGTTCTCCCTTTTGGCTCAACTTCCCCTTGACTTTAGGTATGCATATCAACCGCGCTGAATCAGTTGGTGGTATATAGCACCAAATGCTGAGCTGATGAGGTCTAAAGGAAGTGGATGTCTTCCTCATTGTGGAACCTCTGTTTGTGCTGGAGATGCTTTAAATACTAGGCGATGCGGCAATTACGACAATTAACGTCAAAGAAAAGTTCCCCCAAGATTGGAGCGATTCCTCTGTTTTCCTTCATATCTATTGGCAGCAGCACTAAAAATAAAGCTATGACTGCTGTGGAAGACGCTCTACAAAATTATATTCGTACAGCTAGAAGACAAAAAAACTGACTTGCAGTGCAACTTTCCTCTGTGTGGATTGGACTGGATTGCGCATAGTGTCAGATGGCTTAGCTATGATGAAGCTGGTATTCTATGGCTAACCTATCATTAGCAGACAGCTCCTCCACCACACAGCTTCTCACGTAATTACATTCTTGTTTGCTTGACTATAAGGCTTTGCTCCGAGCAGAATGCATTCACCGAGGAGGAGGCTGAGGATTGTTACATCACAGTTGTTTGTGCAAGACTTTATTGTGTATTCATAGCTGAGCCTTTGTTATGTAATCATTGCAGTTTAGCAGGTCTCAAAGATGCCTACAATATTAATATCATGAGTTCAAATACTGACAAGATCTAATGACCTATTAAAAGCAACTAAATTAGTTATGTATCACTTCCAATTAGCCATTTATATTTAATTTTCACATGACATACTTAATGCCTAACTTTGTCATTTGTACAAAATGAAGTACTAAAAGTAGACATATCTTATTAGCTAGCACATTCTCCTGGCCCCACTGTAATTTGAATAAACTATCCCATTATAGCTATCAGAGAAGAATCAATCTGAGCCACTTCAGCTTATGTCTTGTAACACTTGAGGATATTGTAAAACGCGTGAATGTAGTATTTCTTAGTGACAACATTTCTTGCACTATAAGACAATATGCTTTGCAATGACTACTGGTAAATATAACTCACATGTGCATGAATGTGCTACAAATTCAGCTTATAGTCGCATTCATTGAAGTTACCCACACTGTCATTGTCACTTTCCTCATTGTCCCTTTTGTCATACTGGTTGTGCCAATCTCAAATACGTACACATTACAGATGCACAGCACCTGTAGTCAATAAAATTTAATTGTACACATTGTGGCTAGGGAATACTTAAATCCTTCTGTTTATTAATATGTGTTTATTATCTCAAAAGTGGATTGTGTCTGTCTGATTCGTCAAAATTTCCATGTTCTTTCAAAAGCATCCATCATTAACTGTTGTCTTTTAGGAGATATATTGGATTCACAATGCAGTGTTGATATTTTTCACATAATGTCCTAATAACGTCAGTGAAAAAGAAAAAAATACATACACAAATCTACATACACACATTTCATAAAATATTTGCCTGTTGCCCAAATATCAAATGTCTTGCCATCTAAAAAGGAACCAGGAATCCCAGGTTGTGTAGATTTGTTTTCAACATGGGTAGGGCCAAATTTAGCCAGGAACCCCCTTCCCCCCAAAAACAAACGGTACTCCAACAATAGTGGTAGGGATGTGTTCCTGCCATCCATATCCAAATCTTACTCCTACATAGTTCATGTTCATCTATAGAATGACCTGGTCATGATTCAATTCAACAAATCAATAATGCTGGGGGGGGGGGGGCAGTCCATTTGTGAGTTATGAATCTGACCTCCAACTGTAGGTCAAAAGAGCAAAGAGAGACATCCCCTCCGATATTAAGTCAAATTTACAGAGTGGGTGAGAAGGGCTGTATTGGGGAAGGAGAGATTGCTTGCTTTTCATAAGTCGAAATTATATTCATTACTGATTAAGAACAATGGGCTTCAATCATCAATGTCATCCTTTTTCTTAAATTGTTATTGAGAAACGTCCTAAGAAATTTGAAGTCTACATCAGATTCACAATGTGCTCTTTAGCTACAAAATTGTTTGCAAAGGTTTTCTTATAATGGTGAATTCACTGTGCCTGTGAGGTGGAGGTACTGCTATAGGAAGTGACCAGCAAATCAGCTTTTATATTTACTAGCATCAATAGTGAACAACACAAAAAATGCATGCGATGCTACTACTTTTTCTTAGTATTTTAATAACTATCTAAAATATTAAAGCGATTATTGATCATTAAAATTATCGCTATTAAATAATAATTTTACATTACTATAAATGACAACACTATTATTGTAATTTAAATCCTATAGTATTGTACAACAGTAGAACTGAAGAAAATGCAATAAGCAATTATTTTGCACAAACTTATTAGCACTCAAATGTACGTAAGTGTGCCATTGAGTGTGCTTACCTAAGAACAAATCCCAAATAAGAAAACATCAATGAAGATCAGAATCTTCATGACAACCGTGTAAGTGGATTTTAAGAAGAAATTTCTTCTTAAGAGCCAATGCTGAATGAGACCCAATATTAATGTCTCTAACAAAACTAAATATATTACGATACACATACAGTGCAAAAGTATGTTAACATCAAATTGTTCAAACATGTCATTCCAAACCCTGGGGTATTGAGGTAAAGCTGTCCCTCCCTTTTTTGCTATAATAGCCTCTATTCTTCTTCAAAGGCTTACCATTAGGTCTTGGAACATTGCTGCAGATCAGGTTCGGTATTGCTGATGGATTGATGAGGTCCCTTTCAGTGAGTTTGTGTGGTATTCCAGACGTTTTCACTTCCACAATCACTTTACTTGGGGTTGAAAGTCACTAATTTCTTCTTACCACCCATTCTGTTGCCAGTGTTTGCTGTGGGAGATTACAAAGTTGTTTGCATAATTTTACACACGTGTTGGCACTGGGTGTGACTTAACTGGATAACTCCTTTAATTAATAGTGGTGTCCACATACTTTTAGCTAAATAGGGTATATTAAATTAGAACTGCGGAAACATATGTTTATGTGTAAGAAGATTACCATAGGTGGCGAAAACGGAGATTTGTGGATTTGTCGAAGAAGATTCATCAAATGAATTCTATGCCTTTTTTCTGTGAAACCTGCTGTGCCGCCTTCAGTTCAAATCCCCGAGAGCAACTAAGACCCTGTATCTCCAGGAGCTATAACGTATCAACAAAGCTAACATGCCTTTCATCCTATTTCTTCCACCTCAATGGTAAGGGATCATGCTATCAGCTCCATCCACAGTGTGAAAGAGAAGAAGGTTAGTATTCAAACAGATCCAGTCCAATATTTTAACACAATGCTTTGCCGACACTTGCATTAATTCATCCCGATAAGAGATAGCCTGCCAGCTCTGGACTTATCGCCAAATATCTGCCCTCTATCTTGAATGGCCATTAATTAAGACTGCTTTCAGTTCTTCATCCAACAAGAAATAATTCTAAACATTATCTCACCTAAAGTCTAATTTACCATCCTTTTCTTATTCAAGAATAAATGGACAAAGTATGTCTTTACTTTTTAACCTTTTCCTCCTCTAATTATTGAAAATCATTCATTCTCATTAGTTATCTTCCATAAATATTTATATAATTTCACTTTAAAAAGCCTGAAAAACAATAACCTGTAACAAGTCCTTTCTGCAATGAGAGGCCTTTCAGTCATTTCCCAAGTGCCTCTCATTTCAGCCCTCGTGTTGATGATCCCAGATGCCTCTTATTTCAGCCCTCGCGTGGATGATCCCAGGCGCCTCTCATTTCAGCCCTCGTGTGGATGATCCCAGGTGCCTCTTGTTTCAGCCCTCGTGTTGATGATCCCAGGCGCCTCTCGTTTCCGCCCTCATGTGGATCATCCCAGGCGCCTCTCGTTTCAGCCCTCGTGTGGATGATCCCAGGCGCCTCTCATTTCAGCCCTCGTGTGGATGATCCCAGGTGCCTCTGGTTTCAGCCCTTGTGTGGATGATCCCAGGTACCTCTCGTTTCAGCCCTCACGTGGATGATCCCAGGCGCCTCTCGTTTCAGCCCTCGAGTGGATGATCCCAGGTGCCTCTCATTTCAGCCCTCATGTGGATGATCCCAGGTGCCTCTTGTTTCAGCTCTTGTGTGGATGATCCCAGGTGCCTCTCGTTTCAGCTCTCGTGTGGATGATCCCAGGCGCCTCTCGTTTCAGCCCTCGTGTGGATGATCCCAGGCGCCTCTCGTTTCAGCCCTCGTGTGGATGATCCCAGGTGCCTTTAGTTTCAGCCCTTGTGTGGATGATCCCAGGTGCTTCTCGTTTCAGCCCTCGTGTGGATGATCCCAGATGCCTCTCATCTGCTCCCTCATCTGTAGTGTATAGTGCCTCCTCTTCCTGAGCTCCCCAGTCTGGTCAATGTAATGTTATATGGTGATGCTACGCAGCTGACTGCATGTACCCCTTTGTTTACCCTGCACCCTGTGTTTCTCCTCTGCTCTCCTTGCCAAGTTTCCTTTTGCCCTTTCGTGTTTTGTTTCATTTAAATAAAGCCCCTTTACTTTTCCCGATGCCTGCCTTTGCCTCCGTCCTTCCCGCACCATGACACCTAGCCTACATGCATTGCATTACTAAATGTTCTTCATAGAGCTTGCTATTAAGGCTGCATAAAAATGGACATAATTTTAATATGTAACTCATATATTTTTTTATAGTTGTTGAACAAATTTTCATTTGTTAAGCATGTCACTAGCAAACAAAAAATCAAATACAAGAAATGAACAGTACTAGTCAAAAGTTGGGACACACCTAATGATAGAAAGGTATATACTGTATGTACTGTCCTCTATATTTTACAATAATTGTAAAGACATCAACATTATAAAATAACATACATGGAATTATGCACTGCCGAAAAATAATTAAACAAATTAAAATAATAAATTTACTGAGTGGGGGGGGGCAGCTCTGTGGGTTGACACTCAAAAGGTTGCTGGTTCAAATCCTGTAGTCAATAAAGCGACGTCAACATTGGGCCCTTGGCAAGGCCCTCAACCCCAATTGCTCCAGGGACTGGCTGACCCACCTGTCTCCTTTATGCCACTTTCATGAGGTGGCCTCCTGGGATGCTTTTCTAGCTGTCCTGAAGGAGGTCTCACATATGTTAAACACTCATTGGCCACTTTTCCTTCACTCTCTGGTCAAAGTCTTCCAAAAGCATTTCTACTGTGTTTAGGTCAGGTGTCCAGGTCATGTGATGCTGATTACAGGTCATGTGATCAGTCTCCTTTGTAGAGGGCTTGGCAAACGTTTGACTGGTACTGTATTTATTGACCCACTGAACTTCTTCAACCACTTATCCAGGGTTTCTAAGACTAGGTACAGCATTGGAAGCACAGAGCACAAAGCAGGGGACTCCCAGGCGAAAATGTCAGTCCATCACAGTGCTCATATTCTAAATCAGTTTATTGATGCAATTTACCTAAATGCATAATTTTGGAAAGTGAATTTGTAATAGCCGGAGATAAGCCATGCAAACACAGGAAGCATATACAAACTCCACACGCTGAGCCAGGGGCAGGATTCAAACCCCCATACTTTGAGGCGTTACATTTTAAGATTTAAAACGGAATACACTATATTCTTCAATGAGAATTCTGTCGTTCTGCGTGAAGTAAAAACATACAATTTAATTATCTCTCAATTTTTAGTTATGAGACATAGCCAGCTCTTTTGAACTTCTACCCATAACTATAGTGAAACCCCTTGTTTCAATTCAATTCTCTTTAGAAATATATAAATATATATATCGATTCATCTTCTGAAACCGTCTCATTGTGGGTCGTGGGGATATATATACACTCATCTAAAGGATTATTAGGAACACCTGTTCAATTTCTCATTAATGCAATTATCTAAGCAACCAATCACATGGCAGTTGCT
>JAODLD010000046.1:14805546-14820171 GCA_026781065.1 Mormyrops boulengeri
TCTCCATCAACTGCAAGATGCTATCCTATCAATATGGGCCAACATTTCTAAAGAATGCTTTCAGCACCTTGTTGAATTAATGCCACGTAGAATTAAGGCAGTTCTGAAGGCGAAAGGGGGTCAAACACCGTATTAGTATGGTGCTCCTAATAATCCTTTAGGTGAGTGTATGTGTATGTATGTATGTATGTATGTGTGTGTGTGTATATATATATATATATTTTAATCCTGATGTCTTCATGTTATTTTTCTCTAGGCTGTAACTCAATGATCTGCGGCATATTTTCTATGAGTGACAAGATCTTTGCACACTAGCAAAAGGAGTAGCTAACAAAGCCAACGATGTTCTATTTGTAATAAAATACATAGCATACAATCATAATTACTAATAACAAAAATGTAAAAAAAAAAAAACATTGCTTGCTAGCCCGCCATCATATTTTATCCAAAATGAAGAAATTGACAAAAAAATACTGATGCAGGCTGTATTTTTCACAGTTACTCTGGGGTGAGTTTCCCGAAGCCTTCTTAATGCTACATTGTTTGTAAGTTCTGTCTTTTAACATAGTACTTATGAACGAAGGTTTTGGGAAACTCACCCCTGGGCTGCTAATATAAGGTTATGCGGACTTATTGCATGTATTTCCAAATGGACAAGCAAGCCTGCATGAACTGGCCTTAATAACTAACCAAATGTTAACACTGCACAATGAAAGGGAATAAAGACCAGGGCTGTGTTACTAGTTCCAGCAAGTCACAGTCTGGTACCTAATTGTAAATTAATTTGATTTGCCTCTCGCTGACATTTACAGCAAAGGTTAATGCAAAATAACAAAAGCCATCATTGTCAATGACTTAATTAGCCATCGCACAGAATCAGCTGTGTAATTCAGCCTGTGGCAATAATAATAACACATATAAATATTTCATGCTGACAAATGTGATACACCAATTCTGAAGATGGCAAACATTTAAATATTCAATCCAGAGAAATATTAGTTCATGTTGAATTCAAAGATTTGTGTGAGTTTTAAAGCAATTCTCCTGTACATCTGACAAGCAGGCAAGCTGGTATAAAAATCCCACTTTAATATTAAGTTAAATGTACAAAACCTGTTCATCGTCAATAACATACACTAAAAGGAATAATTCCTAATCAGTTAAGAGATTCTTTAATACATAGTTCTTCCTCTATATTAACATTATATACAGTTATGTTAATGTTATACATAAAGGTCTTAAACTAGTAATAATGACATGTAGCATGGAACTGAGACAGACCATATAGGTTGAAATAAAACTATAATAAAAAGATGCAGTCAGTCATTCGCATAACACTCATCAGTTCCTTTTAAATATGGGAGTTACAGAGTTTATTGTGATTATTCAATGAAAAGATAAAATATCCTCTTTTGTAGACAATGAAAAGTATCTGCTCCGGAAGACACAACACTGGCTTCCTTATGGCTGGCTGAAATCTATAGGACAGTTGTGGGGATATTATTGGTTCTGAAACACTTTGTATACACATGCCATTTTTAGGATAGGTTCTGCTAAGCAATAACTATTACTGGCCCATTTCAGAATGGCCATAACTTGATAAGCGTGGATGAGTTTCTCATTTCTATTTCACACATACATTAATGTAACAAAAAATTCGGGCAATCAATCAAATGCAATTTAACAAGGAGAAAAACCTGTTTACTCAGGTTGTCCTTTGTGTTATCCTAAATTTGTTTGGATATCAGAAACAATTCAGTGTTATGAACGAGAAAAAACAATCAAGAAGGGGGCAGATATTTTGTCACGGCACTGTAATTGCACATTTTGCCCCATTTAAGGCAGAAAGGCAGAAGGCATTCAGCTGGCTTTTATTGCAAGACTTGCCGTTGATGGTATGTGACAGGTATCGCCACAGTCCAGTCAATAGGCTTTATTGATTGGTGACTTCTTGTGTAATCTTAAACTGAATCTATCTATTGGGCTAGAATGTAAGAATTTCTAGCACCCTAAAGATTGGAGGGAAACTGTGACATCTAAGTAGTGATCAGGATTAATGGAGACATTAGCTTCTTTTGGGATTGTTGAGGGGGGATACCCTGCGTTCTCCTCCAGGCTCTGCCCTTGCGATGCAGCCTTACACCTAGCTGCAGTAGTCCTACCATAGTCAGTTCCCAATGAAGGTTCAGATAGCCACAAAGCATTCCTCATTCAATATGAGCAAACGGATTTTTGGAGCTGCCAATACTTGGTTCTAGTAGCTAAGCTTAAAAACATCAGTAGTGTCTTTCCCCCATGATATCATCCACTTACATCAGTGTATTTGTAAGGGCTGACCATTAAGGATATATTGGGATTTTTAATTTTTTTCTTAGCCATAGCATCTGTACCTTCAAATGACTGGTAGTCGGTTGAGAATAAGATGATTTACCCAAAGGTGTAAAGGTGCTCTTTAGAGAGGTTACCACACCCTATAACTGAGCTGTAACATATGGAGCACCGCATAGAAAAGGCAGGCATGATGGAACTTAACCATGATACAGAATGATATAATCAGGGTTACCCTAATTATAATTTTAAATTATTATATTGTAAATTTGAAATGCATTCATTCACAGTTAGTATTTAATGTAAATGTATGGGAAGCTATTATCATTTGCTATTAATTTTTGTATTGAATGTGTTATGAAATCATTTTTCACATTTTTGTCAAGCCTTGCGTTCTGTGTTCACTCGGTCGCACTAAAACACGCATGGTGTACGAAACAAAAGGCCTGCAGCTAATTAACACTGAGAAGACAGTTATAGTCTTAAGAGTTTAATAATTAAAGGGGATTATAACAAAGCATAATGTTATTTCAGCTTTTCATTTTTTTCATATGAGATTCTCTCAAATCGTTGCTAAATATGCAATTATGCCGAATGTGTTGCAAATTGAATCTGTCTTTCAAGCCTGTGTTAATGGTCAAAGGAAAACAAGGGTATTAACAGCCAGAGGTGCTATTTTCTATGGTAAATATGCTTTTCCACTTGGGCTTGATGGCTGCACTGCAGGGCTTTAATACACTGCAGGCAGGTGCACAGAATGTGATGAAAACGCATAAATGGTCGAAAATGACAAGGCTATTTACTGCCAGGGCTGCATTCCTTGATGTCCAAGATATTCAATTGCCTAGACAACAGGTGCAACCCGAATGACACTTTCATTATAAATTGGTCTGGAAAGCACACGTGGCATATTTATGTTGTGCTGCTACAATACACAGTCATGAGCAAAAACTGACGAAATTCAAGCCAAATGTTTACGTAGATTTTAATATCGCCTACATTCACAAAAAAGCCAAAAGCAAGCAAGCAAACAAATAATGTAAATTACTATATTTCACATTAGATGTAATACAACCCCATGAGTAATTTTCAGGCCAAATCACTAAGTGGAATTCACAATTTCTTTCTTATATGAAAAAGTACAGAGGCACTGAAAATATATTAAAGCGAAAGGATAAAACAACATCCTGAAAAAGAAAACAGCTACATAGAGAGAGTCAATTATTGTACTTGGCTAGCTCTTTCTATCAGCGTGTGTGCACTGAGATTTGCTGAAATGAAGCTTGTGCCCCTGTCTTTGGCAGGTCCCTATCAAACCAGTATCAATAATTCATTCAGCCGCTAAACTCCCCTTTCTATTATGAAGAAAATCTTGTTAGCGAGCCGCCAGCACTGTCTCACAAGTTCATTTTATTCTTCTCCCTCCAGCCTCTCTTTCTGCAGGTTACGGACAGTTCATTTCAATCCATCTACACGCGCCGCTTCTCTGCTAGAATGTAAGAGGTTACGCGAGATGCATGTACAGCCAATAGGAGATCCCGAGGGATGTCGATTGCGTGAGAACGGTTTCCCACTACAGTGGCTAAAAACCATTCTAATATGGGAGACGGAGTCACTGGGTCAGCTTGTGCACCCTGATTTGCACAGCCATATAGTCCACTAACAGACCATTAAACCTGGACAGCTTCAGGCTGAGGGTCTGAGGAACCAGAACACTTAAGTAGAAATAATCTGACGAAGAAGTGCCTCAAGAAGACGTTCTGTCCTTCACTGAACCTTGAGGAAGGAAAAGGAGACAGTATTACACTAAGCTTAGACATGAATTAGAAAATGCAAAAATTTGCTCTAGAATGAATCTCCTTAAATTTTCTACAAAATGTTTTTTGTAGAAAGGTAAGGTAAGAGGATTGTTCTTGCAAGTCCATAAAATAAAAGAAGCAGACAGGCTTTCTAAAATTCATTACTGGAGCAAATAAATTATGATCTGACGAATAAGCACCTAACTTCAATCACATGATGTAACCATTTTTTAAAAATTAAGTAAGACTTCTTAGAGGATGATTGCGTGAAAACCTTTTTTGGCAGCTAAAATTCTCTCTGATAAAATTCTCATATTGTACACTGATTTCAAGTAAATAAACTTCTCTAGCAAAACAAAAGGACAAGTGACATCAGGATGATCCATCTTAACTCATAAATCAAAAGAGCTAACCAGGTCTCACAGAACTCCCTACATTAGTTTGTTAATGAGGTCCCAGTGTGGCATGTTTTAATGAAACAATCTAGGAAGCCAATCGCCCATAACTAATCATCATCTGCTATACCTAACTAGTTTACATGTTAATGTTTTTTTTTTTGCAGTGATAAATCTATAAAATTTATGACTACATAACAGTAGCGATAACAACTTGTATCAATGAATTAACCACTCAACAGTGCAAGCATATTTGATGTTCCTTTAAAGTGTCTACCACCCACTGATTCATTCAATCATAATATTGTATCTTTATTTATCCACATTTTTGGGGGGATATTTTTCTCTTGGCCTTCTGAGGCTTTGGTTGACAACTTTCAATAAGCAGCACTGTATAGACTAATCGAAACCTTACCACCACTGTGAGGGGGTGACACGGAAGGGGCAGCTTTTAAAACCCCTCTCAGCCTCCTATGTTTTTCACGCTTCTAATTTACAAGGAATTTTTAACCGTCTGAATATTTTCAGTTTACTTCTTGGCAACTAAAATGTCACAGCAGGAGAAAAATGTCTTTAGTGAAATCATTCAAATGTGTTTGGTCGACAGAAAATGAGATCTACATTTCTTTTACTAACTTTTTTTTGGACGCGTATGTATTTTAATCACCCACATTTAAAGGCAAAGATTTTGCAAACCTTAGTTATGTCAATTAATCAATTATGAAGAATAGCTATGCGTGCATGACATCTTACAAAATATTTTATGTTTATCACATACATAACTTCCAGTGAAATTGCTGATACATGTGAACACATGCAAAGCTTATTTTTAAAAAGAGTGGAGGATACCCTTAAAAGACTGCATGTGCAAAGAAAGAGGCGGTAAGGAACACACGCTGACACAGAACATCGCCACATCACCAGCGGCTGGAGTGCCAATCCTGCCACCATCCCCAGAACTTTCCCTGATAGACAGAACCTGCTTGAAGGACTGGATTTAGATTAATGTTAGACTAGTGTTGGGCAGTATATCAGTTCATATCGAAAACCTTTTTTAATTATTGTTATGATGTGAATTTTTCTTACTGTATACCGCAATAACGGTTTAAATAGCCTACATAATGTTCGGAAAGTGGCGCAGCTGAAAACTGTTCAAGGGGGGACCTTTTTCACTGCTGTACCTTATTCCTTGTTTTAAAGATCAGAAACGGAAGATATAGCTGACGCTGGAGTTGAAAATAATGAGACACTGGGGTTGACAAAAATCAGTTCTCAGATACTAATCCATATTAAAAATTAGTATCTGATTAGATACTCATTTTCACCATTATTGATACCAACAGTGCGGTTTCTGCTTCATTCACCACACTTCACACAGCACCACTACAGCGCAGGCGCGTGTGCATGCACGCATACACACGCACACACTCGTGCAGCCCCTTCCCTCCTCTCAATAGCCGCTGAACACATTTGTGCTGCTTAACACACACATACTGAGCTGGCCGACCATGGCATATGCTACAGATGAAGGCACCTTGCAAGCTGCTTTAGTTAAAAAAAAAACGTAAAAGTGCCGTTTGGAAGCATTTTGCAGACGAGCATGGAAAGGCAAAGGATGTCGAGAAGCCCCTATGCAAACAGTGCTAGAAAGTTGTGGCAACGAAGCCAGGTAGCACGTCAAACTTGGCGAAGCATCTTAAAGACTGACATCCCGATCTTTATGAGAAATTTCGCGAGGTCTGTAAAGCTCACATTCCAGCAACACTGAACTATTAAACACTTATCAAAAATGTTAACTTGGCCGGCGCACACCTTAACATTAGAAATTTATCTATAAGCAGTTAGCCAACAAACACGTTAGTCGTATGTTATCATTAAGGTAGCGGATAGGCGCAATGGCTAATAATATTTATTATAATTTAATGTGGGCACAATGCAAAAACGTAAAACGAAAATGTGTCCTGTAAAATCCTGTAAAATGTGGTAAACACCCAGTCATACTTTTAAAAAAATACCGTCTTATACCGTGAAACCGATATAACTTTGAAAAATACCGTGATATAAATTTTTGGTCATGCTGCCCAATTTTTGGTCATGTTATACCCAGGATGAAGCAATTGTAGGCTACTCAAGGGCCCAAAAGAGTAGAAACACCCCAAGCATTCACTGGTTTTAAACCCACAACCTTCCAATCACCAACACACATCCCTAGCCTCAGAGCCACCACTCCATCCGTAGATATGCTACAAGAGCACTGTTAATGGGTTGATTAAAAAAAAAAAAAGATGTCGAAGACATTCATTAAGAATCCATTGAGGATGTCAGACTTACAATAATTAT
The DNA here is from genome assembly GCA_026781065.1 of Mormyrops boulengeri. Taxonomy (NCBI): domain Eukaryota; kingdom Metazoa; phylum Chordata; class Actinopteri; order Osteoglossiformes; family Mormyridae; genus Mormyrops; species Mormyrops boulengeri. Next base: position 14,812,409 of record JAODLD010000046.1, read on the forward strand.
TTGCCCTACATATTTACTATGACCAATATTTGAGCAGTTTGGGTAGGTCATGTACCACAGTCCAAGGTAAATGCAATAATACTGAAATCTAGTCAAATGCATTTAAGCATATAGTCTTCCACAAGTAATTCACATAGTGTAGATACAAAAAACAGGAAAAAACCCTAGTAGGACTGCAGAGGTAAATCATCTTGAGTTTTGAATAATACCCACATTTTATGTGAGAATACATCTATTCATGACAGGGTTAAGGGGACGGCCTGGAGCCTCTCTCAGGCAGCCCATGGCAAAACCGCACAGTATGTCTTTGGACTTTGGGTGGAAACTGGAGTACCAAGCAGAAACCTGTACAACATGGGAAGGATGTGCAAACTACACATACAGAATGAGGGCCAGACCCAAACCCCCAAGTGTGGGGGTAGGAGGCAACAATGCCGCCCACTGAATCAACGTGGCTCCCCGCGCGAGAATTCAGCTTTGGTTTACAGATTAGGGATACAAGATCCTTCATAAGCTCGTCAAGGAATGCAACTCCATCAGCCATGGATTACAGAACGGATGGGCTCTATTTGTGATACACCCTGAGCCACAGTTAAGCAATTTACAGAAATGGGTTGTAAATGGGAGAATATCATGTGACCGTTTGAGGGTAAGAGACTGTTAAATTAAATGTAGATGAAGGAAACCAAGACGATGACATTGAAGCACATTAAAATTCTGTTTTCCAGCTCAGAGCCATTAGCCACAGCCTTTATTAAGAAGCCAGGTAAGAGAAGGTATCACGGCATATTAGCTGGATGCTTATTTCCACATGCTGCTTTCTCAGTTTTCCTTTACATTTTGAGATACTGAAATGATTAAAGATAATGAAAAACAGAAATGGGAATACATCTCACTATACCACAACCTTAACCACTGCTTGATTGGCTGTGAAAAACAATTCTAAAAGTTCCCGCTTGTCTTTTAATAACCAGCTTAGCTACTATAAACTGAATAGTCTCTCCCACCCTATAACACAAACCGCGATTACTCTTTCTGAATAAAACTTTTTTTGTGCTTGGATCACCCTACTGTCCTGCACAATGAACACAGAGACAACATTAAGTAAAAGAAAACATTTGTTGACTTTTGGACACTATTGGTTCAGTGCCGGATCAATGTGCCTGAAAATAGGACTGCTGAGTATAAACAAACCCGTGTGTTGCTTTTGGGATTGAACTGCCCCTGTAACATGTATCCAATACGGTTGCTGTGTCATGGTTCAGTGACATTCACACAGGGAGCTACTAAGCTCTGAGATGGGCTCAGGCTTTGTTTCGAACAGACACGAAGCTCCATGTTTTCCTTGAGGCGATGCCCCACCGATTGCAGAGTTGTTTCAAGGGTGAATGCTGAAGTGTCTGGTTGGTTCAGAAACCAAATACAATTGAATGGAACAGCAGTTAAAAGCAATTTGAGTATCAAGCCTTTGCAAACATCTCTTAATAGGAACAACCTACATAAGTAGCTTTCAGAGTACAAACAAGTGCCTGCATTATCTTTCCTCAATTTACTTGTTCATTAGCCTTGCAATAATTAGCTATAGGCAATCAACTTCAGAGGTAGTAAAGAAGAATCACTCTGTATTTTAATTAGCACTTTTGTATTACATCATTTGTATACACTAGTTGGGGACTATGATTACGGGCTACACGAACATGGCAGTGCATTTAGGACTCTGGACATACTAGTAAATTTAGCTGATGTGGTGCTTAGTTCAGCTTGTATCTAAAAGTAATTTTTGTTCTTAGGTTTAAGTATAGGTAGAATTTCAATAATGGTTATGCACTGAAAATGGCAGAACTTAGTTATGGATATTGCATTAGGGACACTACTATTTCCCAAGTAATAAAGAAAAATATTTTAAAAAGACTTTTGACGTTTGATTTTGAGCTGTACATAGTGCAGGCTAAGGTTCAAACATTTGAGAAGTAAAAGCATAATTTTGAGACTGCATGGACCTCTGATTACCGCGAACACAGAAAGCACTGTGACTGACTGTGAGGTCATAGCGTGAGCAGAGAACCCCAGCTGCAGAATACCTTCCATAACTGCATCGGCGGTGGACGGCGTGCGGTAACTCTGCCGGGGCAGCTATCGTTGTTTTTTGTTTTCCCCACAGCCTTTTCTAGCTTTTGTTGTTACATTTTTTCAGCTTCATTGCACATGGGTGGCGATCATGAATCAGGGTCTGCAGGACTCCATCTGAGACCTTTAGATGTCTATTTTTTTTCCCATCTTTCTTTGTGGGATGTGCCTCAAAGGGATGAATTAAACAGTATAATTGTAACTATAACGCACATTTCTACCATGACATCTTCGCGTTAATAAAATAAGGTCAGCGTTGTTGACAATTTCAGTTCTCCCATTACAATTTAGCATGCAGATTACAAGAAGACTGAAAGAGTTCGGGCTCTGTATGTATTTTGAGCCTGAAGAGTGGTGGCAGCATGGCAATGATTGGCTTAGCTAGCTTTGTGACAAAGGCCTTGAGGATTTATAAGAGCTGATACTATAATCTACAATAGCCCCAGAGTCCCTCATGGCCTTCAGGAAGTGCTTTTGTGTGCTGTATGGACACATAATAATGATAAGGCATATGGGATTGAGGAAAATTAAAGTGGTTACAGAGTGTGAAAATAAAAATGTGAACCCCAGTGCAGGCCTGTTCGCTTCTGCTTGGATCAAAACAGCAATCAAAACCCAATTACATTCATCAGGCGGCGGCAGTGTTCATGCATTCACTTGTGAACACCAGTATTTAATCCATACAGAGTATCTAATGAGAAATTTCAAAATGGAATTCACACCTCAGTAACTTTGCAGGGATTAACTGGGATTAATAAATACCATCACCGTGCAGAGAATCAATCCGAACTGGACTCGCTTACTCGAACTGCAACATTTCTTTCTCCACTTAGGCTGCCTGTTTCTTTGTTTCTTTCAATGTCTGCATGATGTTGCCATTTCTGCTTTGAGATACAATGATTTACAAGCATGTTACTGGCATTAGATATCTGTGAGTTTTCGCAATAACCATTAACATATGTGTATTAGTTAAAAACATAACTTCACAGTCGCGAGTAGTGCGTTTTACACATCACAGAAGCATAGGCACCTTAAAATTCTGGAACAATGTCATGTTGAAAGCCCACTGTGTCAATGAAAGCTCAGGGTCATAATGATCCATTCCACACAGGAGTCCAAGCCAAGTCCGGCTTGGTCTAAATGTGGAGCCTGATTAAAAGAACCTGAGAGATTTCTCGCTGAGACGATGAGTTGGTGCTCTACTTTGGCTTCCCCTTGATACCTGCAGAGCTAGCGTTTCTGGGAACAGATTAACTCTGCTCAACCTGAAAGAGAATTTAAAGTGACTTCCTTGAAGCCAAAGGCTAAAAATGTCCATCATTTCCAGCAGCCCAAGATGTTGACATCAGAAAAGCAACCTTGGAACTGATCACATCGTGGATTCTCTAACAGTAAGGATGATCTGGGGAAAGAGTTTCAACACACTCTCCCCCTGATGTAAAGTCCTACATATTTGACAGTCTCCCCATGTGAAATACTTCCATATCCCTCCGCCAGAAGAAGAATTAGGGCTTTCTTAAGATTTGCTCAAGGAGAAAAATCCCCAAATGCCTGAAATAATTAGAAGAATTTCAATTACATACTTCCTTGGGCCCAGTCCATTCCTCCTTTTCTCTTTCCATGCTACTGCAATATCAATTAAATGTTCCTGGATGTTGGAGCATCAAATCCCTTTTCCACTAAGAGGATGTATTCTGCAGTATGGAACCCCTAAGGGTATCTTGATCAAGAAGGCATGAAGAAATTGTCAGGGAAAAAAAACATAATAACAACAAAATGATATTTCACAATTTATTATTTTGACTATTAAATTCACAGTACAAGATTGCTTTGCTCTTCCCACTTAGCTTTGTAAAGAGATGATGCTTAGCAGTCGCAGAAGTGACAAACTGTTGAGTGTCTGCCAAAAGTAATTCACAATATTACTGTACAAACCAAACAAAAATAATTTTAACCGAAAATCAATCAGTGATTAAGTATGAGAGTTGCATGAATTCAGCTGATGGTAAAAACCAGTTGTAAAATGCAAATGGCTATTAATGCAAGCTATTTAAATATTTTCATATTTTAGTGTATTTTCTAAGCAATTGCTGCAGCGTAAACCGAAGTAGATTGATGCTTTCTTCAATTTCTCCTTTTAAGCTTGTAAGTAATCTAATTACTGAGCATATAAAAATTAGCTGACTACTAAATGCAAATACGGTATGTGGGTATAGAGTAATTTATAGGCTAATTCTACAGCATTTGCCCTGTTTTGTTTGCTATAAGCGATCTAATAGCATTCAGTCATCTTCAGCTGGTTTGCTTTTTTTATATTTATGTGATGGTAGCTCTGAATGTGCCAAATGTTGATATTGCTCACATTAACCAGTATTTGATACGAAACAATAATAGAAATCACCTTCTGATTTTCAAGCAGTTACATTGTGCTGCATACAGCTATAAAACAGACGAGGCAGAACCACGCAATGAATAGTGCAGAACAGCAAAATGGGCTTTGATCATTTCATATTTCTCAGTACATTCAAGCACCAACAATGTTTCAGAAGTTAAGGAAAATGATCCAGAATACAAGACAGGCCTTGCAGAATTCCAGAAAAGGGTACGAACTTTTGCCTCTTCTTTTTCGGCCTCCTCATAATCTAGGAACATAGAATATAATGAGAAAAAGTACTCAAACACTATGCATAAGATGCACAAGTAATGTATTCAATGATGTGTGAAAGGCATTGGCAGCCAGAGGACATGGCACTTTACTTTATACCAAATCAATTACATTGCTTATTATTTTGCTGTCTAAATACATTAGTATAAAGAGAGTTTGATTTGTCATGTTGAAAATATCATAGATTACCATGTATTACACTGTCATTATATTCTTATATAAATTTAGGTGAAGTGCTGAAGGGTCCAGTCTTCCCTAGGGTTTGATCCTGTAGGCTTCAGCTGGAAATTTTCAGTTAGAAATTTGTGGCATGTGCCTTAAACTAATGACAATGTTGGCATTTAAGCCCATCTGCAGAAATATTAACCAAAAATAAATCAAAACACAGGAAATATATTTTTCAGCCTCTATCAGCATTTGAAAGCCCATCAAATTGCCCCTGGTTCTGCCCACACGCTACACGTTTCAAGCTCCGTGAGGCTGAATCAGCATCAGACATACAAGTATAGCACATATTTTGAACCAATGAGAAGGATCTACTGCACTAAGAAAGAACCAAAAGAGTAAAGAAAGCCCAATGGAACAATTGATTGTCAAACTGTTGTACAGAACTAGTGCAGAGCTCAGCATTTTATATCTGACAGAAAACCCGTAACATAAGATTAAAATATATGTGTAGGGTTTTATTTATTATTTCTCCAGTATAGAATTCATCCTGCCCAGCTACCGATGCCCTGCTGGGCTTGTTTAACCAAGGTACTCAGAAAAGGGAGAGTGAGGATAATGCATTCTTGGTTTTAAGAAACAGAGTTCTTTTCTTTGTTTGTTTTATTCCTTTATGTCGCCAGCCGATTTGTGAAATTTCTGAAATTCTTTTCTGGTCTACCACTGTTACATTAACAATATGGAGCAGTGAACAGTCTTCAAGTGCATTAAAATGCATGCACATCTTGTTCAGGAGTCCTCTGGGACACGGCAGACTGAATGATCTAGGCCTCTCTGGAAACGGGAGTCTTTCGAGACGTTGACGAGGACACTGTCACAGACTGCTACGTCCAGTCACATAATGGGAGATGCTCATTGGTGGGGCTGTCACGGGAATAAAGGTGGGGTTATTTTTCAACACTTCATCAAGCACATGACAGAGTGCAGCTTTGTTTCAATTAAGCCATCAATCCATCAATCCGCCACATCAGTCACCCACTGTGCTCAGATGGGGAGAAAGGACTGGATGTGCTTCCTCTTACGCATGGGGCCCTCGAGTGTACTTAATGACTTCCTGCTGTGCTGCAGCTGATGAAAACCATCTGATATACTGTACAAAGAGATCCCAGGTAAACAGGCCATGGCTCATATTTGCAACCCCCCCTCCTTAATTTTTGGTCCAATTAAAACATCATTCTGCTTTACACAAATGTATTCTAAAATGAATTCTCTCTATTCTTACATTTTTCACATCATTTTTGTCTGTGTTTTTTTCTTTATAGAAAACATTGGCAATTAAATAACTAATACTAACTATACTCACTATATACTCAGCATGCTCACTGATACACACATTCGGAATAAAACAAGCTTAACTGTTTGCTTATCAGCATAATTTCGCATTAAACTGATCAGAAGGTCGCCAGAACATTATGCTAATCAGTATATGGTCTTATACTTTGGTTTTCCTGCCAGGATTTGCACATTTTTTTAAAATGTAGTTTGAGTCACTATATTGAATAATACAAATTCCCTTCTCTACATATTTTCAAGAATCATTACAGATCATAGAAAGAAAAAATACATGTACTGTAGCTGAACAGCTGATCATTTATAAATAAAAATATGACCATCAAGAAGAAGGGTGAACTGGTCAGGTCTGCCATCATCGCTGTCACGGCCGTACCAAGCAAATAAAAGTCTTAAAAGCATGATCCTTATGATAAATTTCAACCCCAAAAAAAATCGATGACAGATGAAGGAAAAAAAAACTCTCCAGTTCCGATCCGATTCCGATGCAAAACTGCCAATACCGATACAGATTCCGATACAATAGTTCTTTTTACTTTAATATGTTAATGTAATAAGTGTATGTAATATAGATTTATACTTGATATATTATTAACATTTGTAAAACTAGTAAATACAGATGAAAAAATGTATGCCAAAAAATCTTTAATAAGGCTACGAGAAACATATATAGCATACTGTTCCACCTCGCTTGTACATGTTATTTTAAGCGTTTTTGAGTTTGAATATCTTCCAAGCGAGGATATGCAAGTGGTGAATGCTGAAAATGTCCGACAATGTTTCTCCCACTGGTAACAGCATCGCTTACACATCATTGTAACAGCAGCCTCTCTTGTATCACAAGCTGTAGCGAGTGCGCAAAACAGCCCAAGCTAGCTACTCCCAAATCAACCATTGCTTTTTTCATATTACACGCGGTGTCTCGCACAATTGCGTGCACTTTTTAGTGGAATTTTACTCTAAACGCTACTTCCACCTCTCATAACTTTGTTTTTACAAAGATTGCAAATCGCTGTGCTACTAGTTATTGTTAAAAACGTAAAATACTTCCAGACCGTCACTCTGCAAGTGACGTCACAGCAGGTGGAAGTCACTCCGCTCGCGCCCACTGAGTGGCAGAAAAACTGAGAGGACGCAATGGCATTCAGCTTGAATGCCGCAAAAGGCGTATTAAAAATGGGAAAGAGCTATTCTGTGACTGATTATACAAATCGATTTAACAAGAAATAGGAGCTAAGGATCTTTTTTCAGATTGCCGAAAACTAAATAAGTATGTATGGGACATGGACTGGTCACATACTGTATGGCCGATACCCGATCCGTCTAATATAGGGGTGGCCAATCTTATCCAGAAAGGGCCGCTGTGTGTGCGGGTTTTCATGCAACTGCCTAATTAGATTACTAATTAGAGGACTGATTGGCTGAAGAGTCCTCACACCTGGGTTTGAACAGCTGA
>JAODLD010000046.1:14833438-14846839 GCA_026781065.1 Mormyrops boulengeri
AGACATTTAGTGATGATATCTCTGTATTTTTAACCGACCCCTGTTTTTTGGACTCACTGAATTTCACCATGCAATGTAATCACGAACACAAACAGTAGGTGGCATCCTGGGCATTGGCAAAATCCCATTCATCTGAAGAAGCCTTTATACTTTTCGAAAGTGGGGGCTACTGCAACATTGACTACTCTGCCCGGTTTTCAAAGAGCGCTGACAAGTCAAGGCAGAAACATAATTTATAGCCCAGGGCTGACAGGCCGGACACAAAACTTAAAATAGACAGAAACTACTGGGAACGGGTAAAATAACAGCCCATTTCACGTGGTTCCTCGGCACAAGTAGATTTGAATCACTCTGTAGCTGCTATTGTGTGCACCTGACTGAGAGCCTTATCAGAGGACACTCGGAGCAGTGGGATGGAAGGAGAGGTTAAACGATGTGTGCACTGTACTCATCGTCGCCTCCTTCAGGTGGACCGCTCCTTGATGGGCATGCCCTGTGAGTCCCTTTGAGAGGGCCAGGGATTATCAGAGAGGAAATAATTAAGGATGCTACAAATCGAGTTAACTAAAAAGCTTGACAGCAAGAGCTTAGCAGCTCCTAATGACTGCGTGGCCTCGCATAACCGAAGGGAGTGAAAGAACTTAGAGGTACTCATTAACATATAGTCACCCCACCCCTTCACACAAACACACACACACACACACACACACAGGTTTGTAATTATATCTTTGTGGGGACTCTCAATTCATTTCTATGGGGAAAACTCTAATTCCAACATGACAACCTTAACCCCCACCCAGCCTTAACATTAACCATAAATAACCAAACAAAATACAAGACTTTTGGCATTTTTACTTTCTTGATCGTATTCACAGATCTTTGTGGGGACCTGAAAGATGGTCCCCACAACGTCAAAATAATAGGTTGCTATTACATTGTGGGGGACATTTGGTCCGAAAACGGAAGGCAGGTGAAAAAACCCTGGAGACAAGATGACTGTAAGAGAGGAGGAGGGAGCATTGGCTTTGTAGAGAATGCTGTAGGTGTGCATCAGAACAGAGGCATGGGGAAAAGGGAGAGTGGTAGGATTTTGTTAGACCTTTGGGGTCAATGCTTGGAGCTTCATTGCAGAATAGAACATTCACATTTTCTAGCCTTCCACTCTACCCCGACACACAGCCTACAGTGTGCAACAGCTGAAGATCCACAATCAAGTTTCAATTTGAAACTTAAAGTAATACGACACGGGCAGACGATTGTGAAAACAGATTAGACCGATGCCAGCTGTACAAAGAAGATTACCAGATTCTTTTTTTTTTTGCTGTGTATATAGCTAAGGGTTAAGGGTAAAGAGCCTTTCTTTTAAGCAGAATCTACGAAAAGATAAGTCAAATTACCCTGCACCTGTATTCTTACTTGTATTTCAGAAAAAATCTACAAAATCAACAAATGAAGCCTCTGAATCTGCCAGTTGCCAGCCTGTATAAAAGTGCACAGGAGAGCCGTTGTGTATACTGCTACACTGCATCATGCCCCACTACACATTTACCTATAATGGGAAAGCAAACTACAATAGAAAATACACTCCCAATTTGGAAGACATGGGGAGAGTAATTTGTACCCATTGAGTGGAGCAGAAATGCACATTCCTTGGGTCAGAAAAGAGGGTAATGGGTTTTAACAGTTGAAGCCAACAGCATTTAACATCATAATGAAAGCAGGACGATAAATTAGTGATAGTCAAAAAGCTCATTCTTTCACTTACAGAATCAGAAGAATTAAAAAAATGCTATAGATAATTACTTACTACTATAAAATAGAACCAGCAGATACTGCCTAAATAAATTCACACATGGAATTGAGTAGCTGACGAGTAGTGTTACTCATATATAAAATGTTTTTTTAAAATATGGTATTTTAGCTAATGTCATAATTATATGCACGGAAGCTGTAGGAACTTGATCATAAATTGTAATGCTCATTATTTGTACATGCTTGAGACATAACACCACCCACATTAAATTTTTAGCTATCTGAAAAGTTGAGTATTCTTAGACGAGTCATGTGATGGATTGGTGCCCCGTCCTGGGTTATTCCCTGACTTGCGGCCATTGTTTGCGAGTGTCACAACCTGCATCCCTGCCCCTCTCGTTCTCTGTTACTAATTTGTCTTACCTCTCATTTCAGCCCTCATGTGACTCACTCCAGCTGCCCCTCGTCTGCTCCCTCGTTAGTGGTGTATAAGAGTGGCTCCCAGTCCTGTGCTTCCCAGTCTGGTCATTGATGTCACTACCTGCATGTGTTCCTCAATGTGCCCTGTGCCTAGTGTTCCTGTCTGATCCTCCCTACCCCGTTTTGACCTCACGTGGCCCGTTTCCTTTGCCCTGCCTATATGGTAGTATGCTTTAATAAAGCCCCTTTTGGTTTACCCCCATGCCTGCCTTTGCCTCCATCATTGCCAGTCACGTGACAGTGGGACAGGCTCCAGAACCCTGCAGCCCTGCACAGGACAATTGGGTATGGGGAATGGATGGAAGGATTGCGTATAGGTAGATCAAAACACACTAAGTCAAAAAGAATCTTGGAAATGCTGTATACAGTATGTACATACTGGACTATATAATGTTGCAAATTTTCAACAATACATAATTACCAGATCTTTGCAGTGATGCTGGTGTCTACTAACTGTATCATGTGTATGGAGGAAGAAGTTTAAATGCTATTTTAGCATGTTTGTCTTGAGGCATGACATGCTTTTTCCCTAAAATTTCTAACACAAAACATCTAGAAATCATGTATACATTTATATGATTCAAGAAGTGTTATCTATGTGTATCTTTTAATGATGTCATTAATGGCTTCTTGGAGCAGATGGTAACAGTTATATGGATCTGACATTCATTAAAGGTATGTTACCTTTCCATCCATCCACCCGCCAATCCCTCACTCATCGAAATTTTCTTTGCATCTCAGACGAAATTTCCAACATCCTGAAAAATGCCAGCATTACATAAGCCTTGAAAAGAAGAATCAGGTTTTTGTCTTAGAGAACATTTTATCCTCAAAAAATATATGTTGCAATATGATTAGGATCCAGAGAACAGAATTTATAAACTCAGTGAAATCAGTAACTGAGCCGAACCCCAGTACCAGCAAAGACTGCATACATTTATGACTGTCACTGATTTATATTTCAACATAATATTGGCATACTTGCATGAGCATAGTGTGCCCCTGTACTCATTTATGGTATTTTAATTTTCTGTTTCCCATAAACCTTTGCTGCAATGAAAAGGTAAACAGCGCTTAATGGACAGCAGCTAATTACTGCCTGTGATTTATAAGCCAGTACAAAATACTTATAAAAACGAAATAAGTGATACAGTATACACTCCAGGAACAATAAAAAGGGAGACCTTATTCCTAATTTTTAAAGTGATAGAACCTTACTCCTAATTTTTAAAGTGATAGAACCTTACTCCTTATTTTGAAAGCGATAGAACCTTACTCTTAATTTTTAAAGTGATAGAATTCTGGTTTTCTGCAAAACAGTCCAAGAATAAAGTTTGGAGGCACTAGTCTATTGGCATGTATAACCACAAGGGCCTAAGCATTTGCTTAGCTTGTTGATAGAAGGAATCCACACTGGCCATGCTGTGCCTACTGCTGCCTGAATAACAAATGCAACTCCACAGATTTAATCTGCAGAGACAATATTCAGAAGTGAAATTTGTGCCTGTGCTGATTTACATAATCAAAGTAAATACTCGGCAAAACTGGAATCTGCAGCCCTCACACCTTATTATCAGACTTATGTTAATTTGTATCTCCTCCAACACCTCCAGCCTTTAGACTTACAATTGAAAAATTCTGGTTAAAAAAAGTTTCATTTCTACTCAGTGAGCACGAATGAAATGCAGTTTTGATGTGAGTTGAGGACCAAGGTCAAGTTTTCTCGCCCACCATGTATTAGTTAAGCAAGCAAATAAAAAGATCCATCCAGTGGTATCTGCGATCAGCAGCCTTGCTCTGGTACGGAAAAGCAGAATAATGACAACCGATTTACATTCTCTAACAGATGAATTACGAATACAGAATATTTAATGAGTAAGGATAATAAAGAATAAAGTTTCAATTAGCTTCCCTGATCCAGGCAGCCATTCAGGTTATTTGTAATTCTTTTGTTGCCCTGGTGGCCCCATTAGTCCAAAGCCCCAGCAAAAATAATCTGCTTCAGAAACATTCATTTCCGAACAGTGGCCTGTGTGAAATATTTTAATCAGTATTTTTCAGTTTAAAAGAGGGGGAAACTCAAGCACTGGAACAACTGTGCCTCTAATTTGGCAGTAGTGCAATATATCCCTCAACAGTCAATGCCTTACTAATGAGTAATAATAAATAAATAAGAAAATCTGGGGGAAAAAATCATATCATCCAGATTGGAACTGTTTGTTTGGTAGATTACTTGCAGTTCGTTCTCCAGTAACCGCTTCTTTGTTTCCTAGACTTAGGGCCCAGTTTCACTGCCTTCTCACAAACAGAGTTGGCCTGTAACAGTAACGTCTTAATGAAGCCCTTTTTCAAGTAAGCAAAAAAAGCAATGAGAGGGCATGTTTAATTCGTTTACGTCGCTCCTTCAGCTATGAACAGATTTTTAATAATTTATGTCTCAGGTCGCTGTGTGGCCCTTTCTCTGTGCAGTTATGAGAAAAATTTTGATAATAGATGGTAGAAGGCTCCAGAGTGATATTAGACTAATGAAAAGCACTCTTCCTGCTTGGCTGCTGGCCCGTCTATCGCTCTCCCATCTCTCCTTGCGGGCTTCTGAATTGAAACTAGATTGGCAACTGATAAAGTGTCCTATCAGAACTACCGATATCTCCATTTAATAGTCTTCAGGAAAGGTTTTATCAAATCCGAATGGCAAATAAACTTCGCTGCTATTTTAAAACCTAGTTTAATTTAAATATGTTTGATTCAGTCAATGAAATAAATTACATAAATGATACCACCCAATATCCTCCAAGACCATAGAGTGGATATCCTGAAGAGACAAGCATGGTGGAACTGTGATCCTTTGAGGTCATGATCATCATCTGCTACACAAATGACCAAAGAAATTTCCACTTTACCCCACAGTTTAGGGTTGCATGGTGTTAAAGTGTAGAGGCCAAGTTGATTAATTCAGGCTTGATAGTGCTCCATTAAATGCAAAAAAACAGAGAAGAGAAACCACCTGGGCCATCATTAACATGTGGAGTGATGTACCGGGCACAGGAGTGACAGCTGAAAAGTGGCATACTGAGCAAAACAGTGGACAGGTTGGAGGAAGCAGGTTGAAGCAATCGTGATGAAATTAGACTCAGAGAGTCAGCGTTTCCAGAAGCAGGTAGGCTGAAGCCAATTCATCCAATCATCTCTATAAGAGTCCAGATCATCAATATGATACATTTTCCATTTCACTCCTCATTTTAAAATAACCATTAGTTTTCACTAGAATTAAGGGATGAAGGTTGGTGGGAGGTTGTTGAGAAAGTTAGCAGGAGGGCAGTTTATAAAAATAGATGTTGGGATGTGGAATAGCAGGGTTAGGGTTTTGCTTGTCGTACCAGCAGATGATTTTCATTATGGCTTTGACTTTCAAATTTTCAAATAAAAAAAGGCCACACACCTACTCTGCTTCTTCCCAATCTACAGAGAGGAGAAGAACTTGTGGAGTGAAGCTTGTCATGGACATGCATCAAGACAAACAGCAAGGTTACTGCTCTCTGGCTATTAAAATATGTCATGCACGGGGCTTTCCTAGTGGATGTGGAGCTGGAGAAGCAGGCCTGACGACTGAGAGGTATCCATCACTGTTAGGTATGATTAGACGATCACGTGTTGTCCCTTTGGTTTGGAAGGGTTGCATCATAGAGAGTAGAGACGACTACCAGCAGAAGCAACCTGGAGCATCTTACTGCTATGCAAGAAGTCAGTTTCATGCTAAGTCAAACTTGCCATGAATGTCTGACTCCTGGCAATCGTGATGCTGCCACCCAGAAAAAAAAAAACTGACGATATACTTTCCAGCCAAATCCGGCATCTTTCAAAACACATATTTGTTAGATTATTTTCTGTTTGTGTCTTATCATTTCTGCCATGCAAAAGTCACCGGGTCTTCTGGTCTTACTGCTGTTGTCAATATTATTCTGAAAAGTTTGTGAAATTTGTGAAAATCTGCCTGTATTTGCACATATAAGGTTACATCAAACAGTGAAATTCATTTAAATCCCATAGCTTCTCACAAGTGCCCTGTCAACAGATTGAGGGAGGCCACAGAGTAGCATTTCAAGGAGAATATTAACCTTAATTGTATCCCTAGGGCGACTGGTGTGAAAGAAATATGAGTAATGACCATTCTGGAATCCTGAAATTTCTATACAGTGCACAAAATCAAAGAACAAAAGCAGGTAATGGAGTAAACAATGCAGCAGTAATGACATGTATAGCTACCATTGTATATTCACGGCAGGCTTATTCTGTAACCAAAATGATACAACAATGATAGGTCACAGAGGAATAATTTTCTTCTCCTATAGGCTTTAACTCTTGCAAATCACAGATTCCATTATATAACAACCCACACAACATAACTACTGAAAATACTAATACAATAATAATTAAAGGACATAAATCTAATGGGCTCTAGTATCAGAGTCAGCTGTTAATGCAACTATGAACAGAGACACTCAAACCTTTGCCAGATACATGTCTTCAGACTTCTTACACTGGCTGAATATAATTCAGAAGACAATTTGGAAATATATTTATGCAATATATTCATCCAAAAACAAACATTTATACATTTTTTATACAAGTAAATAAATTAGTATTTATGTTATTTTCCTCCTGACAACAGAGAGCGGTGTTGCTGTGGCAACCATAAGTAAGTTATTTTGTATTGGACATCTTGTCTGGGGAAAGAAGCTGGATGAATTGTGGGCCAGAAGTTTGAGTAATTAGCAAAACAGCCGATATGATAATGCTTCCATTGCAGTGCCCATTCCTCATATTTACACTGTCATATGCACTGATTTTTAGTAAGCACCGTTATTTTGTGCAAATCATGTTGGATAAGTTTAGAAAGAAAAGTCCTGACACTTATGGTAGACAGAGAACAGTGTTTTAAGTGACTGCAGTCGACTTTCAGACTAATCTGTCTGAAATGGAATAAAGGTATATACTCACAGTCAGCAATACATTAGCTTCCATCTGTCAATGAGTCGCTTACAAGATTTAGTAAATGTAATAAGGTGGGCAACAGACAAAACACTTACTGGAGGGAAAATGTCAGGGTGAATCTGTGTGAGGGGAGGTGAATAGGCATTGTAATTCTTACAAAATAGGCACCTTTCAAATGTATGGTGGATTGCCCTGCTTGTCGCTTACCCAAGGTGATCTCTAGAACAGAGCCATAGAAGTATCAGCCGTAGAAGAATCAGCAGCAAAGCAGTGTATTACAAGGAAGAAAGAGAGCCGTCCTGGTGGTCTGCAACTCCTCCCCACTGACGTTATCATGTCATTTAATCACCACACTTTGTTCTTCCCTGTCACATCTCTCCATATTACTATTACCACTCTCCCATTTCACCTTTCTTCCAAGATCATAATCTCATCTACTTTACATTTGCTGTGGATGTGACTCTTCCAGCACTGGCAAGCCATACGGCAGCTGAACTTCTTTTATTATTATTTTTTAATTCACTTTCTGCCAAAGAGGTTCATGGAGTCATACACGAAAAGATTTGTACTGTTCAATTACTCAAATTGAATGGAGATCCTGTTTTTTTAGTACAAAGCTTTAAAAAGGTAGGACCAAAAAGGATGTGCCTGTGTGGATGAATATGGCCTGCAGTAGAAGAATTTGACTGAAGACATGCTATAGGGAGTCATTAATCAGTGAAGATTGCAGCTACAGTTTGATATGTCATTTATCAAATTCAGGCACAATTTTTCACTGTAAAGAACAACTGCAATTACTTCAACTTTTAGCAAAAGATTTGTAGCTATCTGGCCTGAAGATAATGTAGTAGTTTTTATATTATATATCTGCATGACTCGCTGGGACTAAAGATAGGTTATATTTTCCTGTTTCGAGTTATATGCTGCTCTAATATAGAATTAGACAAAACATTACAGAAGAACTGTTAGAGTGTGTTACCATGGTAACATAACAGAATCTTAACAGAACCTATATCAACAAAAGCAACTTGTTATTTTACAGGATTGAACTTTTAACATTTACTTTTAAGAAAAACATGTACTCATTTAAAAAAAACAGTTACATAGACAATGGAAATAATGATGAGGAATAAGCAGAAATACATTGTGAGGTGTGGGTTACTGTGATCGTGAGAGAAAATACGAAAAACTCCTTTCCTAATCCAATAATCAAAACATATAGGTAATGCTTTACATTAACTGCATCATCATAATGCATTCAAAGAACACCTTCATAATACATTTACGATGCATTCGTAGAACATTCTTAAGCATTATGTAAGTATACCTTATCATCCTAACATGCCTTAATAGCTTTAAAATACATAACAAACATTATATGATTCTATAATTATAATGTCTGTTATTATCATATAATGTTTTTTATTAATGTGTACTACAGCTCGCTATAGCTGTTACAGTATGTTAGGCTGTTACAGTATGTTAGGCTGTTACAGTATGTTAGGCTGTTACGGTAAGCTTACATGCTGCTTATTATTAATGTTTAATGAATGCTTAATTAATGCATTATGAAGGTGCACTGAATGATTTATAAATGCCTTATAAAGGCACTGTGAAGGTGCAGTTGATGTAAAGTGTTACTAATTAAAAACTTACAGTTAGTGTGTTATATAATCCAATTGAAAATTCTGGTTCTTAGTAATTGAACATAACAGAAATATTGAATTGTATAGCTCTTTGTTACAACCTTTGTTAAATAGTATGTACACAAAAAAACCTGGCACAATCACCAGCAACTTCAATTAAAATCTGAAAAAGGTTAGATCCCTTAGCATGTGTTACTTTTCAGCCAAAAAACAAGAGACTGTGGTCCTTTAACGGAACTGCATGACTTGATTGACAAACAGTCATTATAGTCTCATGAGACAATGATGAAGGTAACTGCTGCACAACACCTTCTACTCATAACACACCTTCCCATGGAAATTCCAAATGAGGCCTTTTGCCTGGGATGCTGAAGAAGCAAGTTTCCTACATATAAATAAAAATTAGTTTACACCAACAGACCTTCAGAGACTTCTGCTTGTGCTAAAACTTTTCATGTTATAATTAGGTTCCCTTTAATCAACGTCGAGTACTTCTGTGTCCAGGCATGGCATTGAAAGTGCACTACTTTTAGTTTAATCAGACAGTTCATGCAGCCACAAAAAGACCTAAGAGACTCATCTAGCACATAGGGGACTTTTCCAATCATTCTTTGAAGTACCTCTAGTTGTGAGGAAATGATGATAAAATGATACTCTGTTTAATGGAGGTCTAATGTAGTAGTAATGGAGCACTGGAGCCACAAGTGCATTGGAAGACTCGACCATTTTGCTTCTCTCAGTCGCCTTCATGTAGAAATCTAGCTGGTTCACTCGCTCATCTTCTACCTCAGCGGCCCCAGCCGTAAGGTACCGCCTCCAGCGTTGCATGCCTACTCTTGTGCATCGCGGTATCCAATTGATTTTGCTGGACCTGGCCAGAGATTCAATTTCTTTTTCTTCTTAAATGACACTGCAGAGTAAACACTGTATGGTTCATTAGGAGTGGCTAGCTTGGAGACCACGGATCCCTTGACACGGACACGCTCCCCTCTGCACAGGCCTTGTCAGATAACCAGGAATTAACTTGGCACTCGGTGGAAGGCCATGCTAAGTTCTTGGCCAGTTCTTCGGGGTCTGGAGATTAAATGAGTTCTGCCCAAGATTTCCACATAAGCCATGCACTGTTACCTCTGCACCTGGAACAGAACAGTAATTGAATCTCTGGGCAGGTCCAGCTAATCAATTAGATAATGAGAATCTGTGAGCAAATCTTAATGTGCTGCATTATTCAATATGCTGTATCAATACTGCAAAATAGGAAGGAAACATTAAATTACCGCACCTTTAAATACAGATCAGAATAAGGATGAAGCATCTACACTTAGGCTATTCATTGATACATGCAGAAGTATCCAGCACTAAAAGTTACTGATGCACATCGCAATTGCTAACTACAGATCAATATAAGCTTGAAAGCAAGTGTTGCTATTGCATTTGACTATAAACATAAATACACATTTGACATAATATTTGCAGATCACAGGCAACATATAACTGAGTATGTGGTGTGGAGCAGACAGACCTTAAAGCAGAGTGTAACTGTAAGGGCAAGAACACGGTTGTGCCAAGTGGAAATTGTCACCTCCTGTGAAACGGAGAAAGCAAGTGCAAACCTTATGCCCGTTGTACTTATTAATTTGTGATATTAATTGGAAACATGATTGTAAAAGCAGGCAGTGACCTCTCATTAGAAGAATAAGTAGAAATGCTTTTATTATTATGAATTGTGTTTGGAAGTTTTGGCAGTGACATATATACTCATGGATAAAATGCATGCCATTGGCATTTTTATTCATTATTATTTTTTATTATTATGATTTTTTTAACTCCCAAAATTACATAAGCAGTAATCCATGCACAGTTACTTCATTCAGTCATTTTGCTGAGTTTTTATGGCCTTATATTTGCAAGGTGAAATGTACTGATTCCATGTGATCCTCAGCAGCAAATATGTTCGGATACTCATGGCTTGCTCTTGACTTTTAAAAGCAATATACAGTATTTTTTAAAAATTCATGGTTTTTCCAGGATAACCTAAACAAGACTGTACATATTAGAAATAGTTTACATTTTGAGACACTATAAATAGTTTATTTTGGCAGAAGATCAGGGGTGAGTTTCCCAAAGCCTTCTTAATGCTACGTTGTTTGTAAGTTCTGTGTTAAAGGGTAAAACTCACTCCAGATAGTTTGTAATAATAAAAAAATGCCAATAACATTAGGTAACTTGCATCTATGTTTTAAGAACTGTTTTAGTTAAACAGCAGAAAAAGCTGAAGAAAGTCGAGATAAGTTCTAAGATATCTCTATAACCATGTATTTGTATGTTTGTTACACATAATCCTATGGTTCTATGGTTCAATTGCACAACTCTGATAAGTATCTACGTACCCCCACATACTGCGAATTATGCTAAGTAACACCCACATTTTTTCTGTTTATGGAAGCCTTGAAATGAAGCAAAATTATGCAGAAGTATGAAAAACATAAAAACATAAACTCATATTTTCAATTTATTAGTTATGATTGTTTTAATTTGTTTTCAGTTTTGTATTAATGTTGCGGCAGAATGTATAACTTATGGTGTTTTAGCTGTATCTGTTGGTTGTAACCAAGGGTTTGCTAATACAATCATGAGTGTCTATGAAGGACAGCCTGCCAAAGACTACAGAGCATTTTCCCTTTCCTCTTGTGTGGGATATTCTATTCAGAGTCTGGCTGTATTGTTCTGAAAGCAGTCTTTTTCTAGATACTTTTATAGCTAAGGAACACCTACATTATCTAATGTAGTGCTGAAAAAAAGACCGGACACAGGTGTTGTACACTACCGTATTTTGATACACTGGATACATGATGTGTCTTACCTCTTACTTCAATGTTAAAAAAACAGTACATCACAGTTTCACTAAAGATTATTAGCAATGTTTTTCAGATGTACAAAATACCATGAATACTGCAGTATAGCAGCTCACCAGTTACACCCCTTCAACCAACTACTAAGAAACACCCACTCTTCATAAATAATTACAAATTAATTTAATTATAATTACGGATGGTTGATTACTGGCACTCTTATTCTTAGTACAGAATGATACAAAATTAAGGTATTTATATTTTTTTGATACTGATTTTTATATATATATATATTTTGTGCTGTCATGGTACAAAGGAAGAAACGTGTTTACTTAATTAGGAATAATGAAATTGTAAAAACAAACTACATCATACAAGTCAGAAAGATTAAATAAAAATAAAGACATATCTGAAACTGATTAGAATAACTAGAATATTTCACTTGAACAGACTTTTAAAAATTTAACTACAGGAAATATTTTCTGAATATGTGTTCTCCAACTTCCAGGGTTCCAAAACCTGTCTATGGCTTCAACTACACCTGAATATTGCTTACTCTGCAATCTTAGACTGGGCTGCAATTTCAGATTAGTTTGCGTGTCTTTCTTAACCAAGCTAACGGCCAACTTGACGTATACTGTCCCACTTGGATCATCTTCTTTTAGTTTTACACATATTGATATCAGGTCTAAGAATGTCTTTTAATCCCCAGAAAAGTCTGCCATCTGTGTCAACTGCAATGTTAAGTGCAAAGCAGGTAGGAGGAACTGGTAGTCATTAAGGGATTTCTATGTGCCCAGTGCGGTCACAGAGCACTGAAATGTGAGGTAGCAATTTAATTGGCAAACAATCTGTTCTTCCGCTTTAATAGAGTCTCGTCTTCTCCACTAGCTACCATGCATTCTCCATAATTGAGTTCCATATGACATAATGGGAATACAATAATGCCAGATCAGTGAAATAAAAAAAAACGAGAGCTAAAAAGGAGAAAAAATAAACTGCCACGGCAGATGTGAGCTGCTTTATATGCTGTCATTATTTCAGTTTGGTTTTGGAGCATTCTGCATGTGTTTTATTTTTTCCTTTCCGGAGCAGTTAAATGACAGAATAAGTTCCGGGAGGAATTAATCACAAGGCACTTCATGAGAAAATGCTGCTGATTTCTGCCGCCAGCAGGCCGAAAGCTCTGTCTTTATGACAGTTCCGGTGATGGCAAAGGGGAGCCATTGAGGGGGCTTTTGCAAACGTTTCCCCTCTACTGCAGTGGAGTTCCTGCGATAACCTTACATTTAAAATGACCATACAAACATTAAGCTCCCTGTATCTCAAAGGCAAAGCCTGAGTGAAAATGATAAGCAATATATCAGCGGAACCCTCTCAGAAGCGTCCACACACACACACACACACACACACACACACACACACACACACATTTATCTTTGTCTTTGTGGGGACTCTCCATTCATTTCTATGGGAAAAACTCAAGAACCGACGACAACCTAACCCTCGACCCACCCCTATCCTTAGCCATAAACAACCAAACAGAATACAAGACTTTCATTTTTATTTTCTGGTTGCAGTCACAGAATTTTTTTAAATTGAGCTTCCCCACAACATGAACATAATAGGTGTTTATCATTTATTTTGTCCCCATAATGTAATATATAGATGACCCCCCC
>JAODLD010000046.1:14860776-14872045 GCA_026781065.1 Mormyrops boulengeri
TACTGCCTGTGGTACTGCCTGTGGTACTGTCTGTGGTACTGCCTGTGGTACTGTATGTGGTACTGCCTGTGGTACTGCCTGTGGTACTGCCAAATAACTGCAGTAATCTTCTTTGCAAGCAAGTCACACATCTTTGCCATAGAAGTCATTAAACTAAATGCTGCACGAATTAGTGGATTTGCGCTGTTTTAGGCCTAGATGTAGGCTTCATTTTTCAAGCACACATTGCAAAGTAAGTACAGCAGGAAGCTAAACTGATCTGTGTAAAAACCCCGTGACAGAGGGGTTGACTGAAAACAACTGCAATGTTTTGAATGCATTGATACTATTCAACACTTACTGTAATTTAGGAACAATGAGATGGTCAAACTTGTACCCCAAAGGGTATATAAATAAGTATTTGCAAAAGATCAATAATTCCCTACCTTGAAAGCTGTTTATTTATTTATGCCTTAAGCAATTACATGACCTGCTGCTTACACAAATTGTGTTATTGGTGTTGTTTCTATATATTTCATACATATATACTTCAGCATCATGTTACCAGTAACAACAACTTCTCACCGTGACCCTGAAAAAAATGAATTTATTTTTCAAACAGTAGCATTTATTGTGCTCCCCTTATTGCCAATTTACTCTCAGTAAAATGTGTGGATATAAAACACATTTCAAAATTACTTTCACTGGCCCACGACTTAAGAGGGAATGGAGAACACCCTTCGTTGGCTGGGGAAGGTCCTCCCTTAGGGACCCCAGCACAGCGAACTTAATTTCAGGACAAACATTCACCATATCTTTCCTTGTCATAACAGTGAAGGGATAGAAAAAACAGTAAAGCTTTACTTTAATACTTTTCTACAGTTTAACCCTTCAGATGGACTTTGGGGACAGAATGAATTACCTCCTATGTCTCCAGTGCCAAGGCTCGTGTCTCTACATCAGAGGAAAACTTCTGCAAATAATTGTGTGTTTAAGCACGTATGGCATGCAATTACTTTCTCATTAAAAAGACCTCCCTCTCCTCCGATCACACATGCCCCTGAATTGGGGTGGCTCCTATTAAATCATTTCAGAATTAAAGAGATGTGAGTCTGCTTGCCATCTTCCACCTGGTTTTGCATAAATCAGTACTTATTAGTGACAACGGGCCAATCAAAAAACTACTCTCTATGGACCCTACATGGTCACAGTTATGTCTTTGTCTTAATAACATACCTTTTAGGTACAGTCTTTCTTTATGGAGTGAACACTAGCATGTATTACCTCATAACAAATTTTTGTTATGTTCAAAAAAAAAAAACAAACATCGGCAGAAAAGGGCACATTACATCTACTAGACAAGAAAGTACCGAGACTGCCTTTTAGTGACCTGCTGGATTATTAAACACTGGGGAATGTATTGAACAAATCAAATGGCAGCAGTTAGCTCGGTCACTGAGATAATTTGAGGACTTTAATAAACACTACTTGGCTTCAAGCACTATACCGTGTCACTGCAGTTTGACTAAAAGAATGCACCATCACTAACGCAACCAACTGCTTTAAAGGTCAGCCATCCTCTAACGTTATGAAGGTGTTA
Organism: Mormyrops boulengeri; assembly: GCA_026781065.1. NCBI lineage: Eukaryota > Metazoa > Chordata > Actinopteri > Osteoglossiformes > Mormyridae > Mormyrops > Mormyrops boulengeri. The sequence continues at coordinate 14,862,356 of JAODLD010000046.1, forward strand.
TCTTGGCCATGACGGTCTGCCATTATCATTGTGATTTATCAATTAAAATAAAACAGCTAGTTATTAAATATTGTGACTCTTTATTAATGACTGATTTGCCCTGCTTTGCACATGTAGCTCCAGATAGGCTCCAGAACCATGCAACCCTGCACAGGGCAAGCAGGTATAGAAAATGTATTGATGGATGGATGGATAGATGGATGAATGGGTGTAAAGCGTTATTGTAAAACTAAGCTACATTAGGTACACCTTGATTTACAAAAAAAAAAAAATTGCAACCAGGTCACTCATCTATGAAGTATGAGCTTTGGACTTCCACAACCCTGCACAAAACAAGCGGGTGAGGAAAATGGATGGATGGATGGATGTATGGATGGATGGATGTATGTATGTATGGGTATAAAACATTATTATAAAATTAAGCTACATTAGGTACACATTGATTTACCAAAAAAAAATCCAGTTATTATTCTGGGATGAGCTTTGGACCCCAACAACCTTGCACAGAACAAGTGGTTAAGGAATATGGATGGATGGATGGATGGATGGATGGATGGATATATGAGAATAACATTTACCGCTAACTGTAATTAAAAACAAAGCTACTCTTATCTGTGCTTCTGTGAATTTAACTTCAGATGCCATTACACAGATATCAGCACGTTGGAAATCAATTTGTTATTAATATGATGAGTATTAACATATCAGCCTTGTTGGACGCTGTAGCTCGTAATTTATCTAGTTAATAAACATCAAGTGTCTGGAGATGAGCACATGTGTCTGAAGATGACTTTATATCACGAGCCAAAAAGTTGACCTGTGGTGGCATGTCCCCGAATTAAGCTGCTGGTCTGAAGTTTCATTATATGACCTGTCAGTCTATGAGAAACAGTGATCACTCTGAAAAATACTAGCTTATTAACTATCTCCACAGATTGCCATATGGCTATTTTCACACAAACTTTAACTTGCTGCAGGTTTATAATAATGAATCGTAGACCTTGGATAAATACCCTTCAATGGCTTCACTGTGATGACTCTCTGACAAGGCAAATCCTCTCTGAATACATGCATATTTCGTGATAAATTATTCATATCGGTTTCTTGATTAGGGAGATAAAATATGCAGCAAGTTACAACAGACTAATTATTAAAGGATGAAAGGGTATACATTATATAGTGAATCTAATACCTGAACATTATAACACTTTACAGACAAAAAATTATTATTAGTTAACTAATAAATGATTATCCATGATTATTATATGTATACATATGTATATGTGTATGTACAAGTAAGGATAAACGTATATATAAGTATCACGATGATGCACTGAATTAGCAATTAGCATTCCTTGGCTATAATGTATTGCAGGAGACAGAGGGACATGGGGGATCATTGCCCCTGGTCATTTTTTCACACACAAAATGAATTTGATCTGTATAATTACCACTTAATTAGAAGACAGTAGGCATGCTTGTCTCTCAACCCCGACGATCCCCTGAAACTTCCACACAGGACCCAAAACTCAAAGGTGACAAAGGTGACAGAAAAGAAAACCACATTTTAAATTTATTAAATGTAAAAAGTAAAAAGTGACATGAAATTAAAAATGAGATTATTTGATTTTATCCAAAACCGTCAAAGCTCCAAACATAATTGCACTATACTAATTGTCTCTATATAATAGTAAGGGTCATATACTAGTAAGTTTTTTCAGCACTTAATATATCAAATGGACTCCGCATGCAGACCAGTAAATATCCTATGCAGACATTTTAATTACCATCACTAAGTTTTCTACTTAGACAATCACAAACCCCATTCTGTAACTAAATATTCATGAATATCCAATACAGACACTTTAATAACCATCACTAAGTTTTCTACTTAGACAATCACAAACCCCATTCTGTAACTAAATATTCCTGAATATCCTCTTCAGACATTTTAATAACCATCACTAAGTTTTCTACTTAGACAATCACAAACCCCATTCTGTAACTAAATATTCATACATGCCCTCATGCACACACAATAAGAATCAAATGCTACCATTGCTAAATTTCTAAAACGGCAAAGCCAAAACTGATACATCTTCTGGTTGCCATAGCCAATATGGGATCTATGTACTCATTTATGATTTCCTTTATTAAAGAAAACTGCATTTGCGGTCCTTGCATCTTAAAAAAAACATGCATTAAATTAGCCATTTAATGGTTTTCACAGCCACACCTATTTGACAAACAATACATTAATTAAACCCATGACAAAACTTCGGTAACCTCATGGTAAGAAGCCTCCATGTAAATGAAAGGCAGACATTGGTGACACATTCCACTAACCATTCAATTCCTCAAATTCTGCTCAATCAGGGCCTGTTTTGATCAAACACTTATGTTCCAAGAAGGCTGCGTACGTAACGTCTAGCCCGTCTCGCTCACTGACAAAAGGGGTTGACTCAGGCTATGAACCACGTTGTCACACGGCACTCCAGAGAGCTTCTGATCTCTTACATGAGTAAAGTGCTGGAATAAAGAGGTGTGCTACTGTAAGAGGCCTCTGATTGAATCCAGAGACTGAGATGGATGAACTCAGGTACCGTGCATTGCACATGATTTAGCACCATGACTGAGGAGGGTACTTCAGGGAGTCCTGATTGCACTCTTCCTGGAAGAAGTTAATGAAACCCACAGTATCTAGCATGGATGGATTGGCCTATCGCGTTCCTGAGCCTGGCTAATGAAATTCAAAGAAATACATATATATCTTTTCTTTTTTCCTTTGACTCACTGTGGTGATGTCTGTCAGTAAAATATAGATCAAACAGAATCACCACAATTTTGAATCTAATACCATCTAATTAAACTGCATCACAAAAGTTAAAATAAAAAAAGAATGGTAATCAGAATCAGAATCAAAATTCACTTTATTAGCCAGGCACAACTGCTTGAACTAGGAATTTGTTTTGGGAGTACCGGTGCTTGCATTCACAGATAACACAGAAGAACAGAGAACATTAATTAGGGAAAATAAAGAAGTAGAAATGAATCAATACAATAAAGAAATAAAATAGTGCAGAGCAATGCAAGCCAGGCAAGGTTATAGTATGACTACTGTATAGTAAGCACTATAGTCAGTCATGCCAAGAATATCAGTTTGTTACTGCAAGGCAATGAGTCACTCAGAAAAAGAATCTGAGGTGTTGTTAAGATAGGAGAGAATCTATTTTTATTAATTCACATGCAAGGTTAAGCAAACAGGTTTGACAGTTCTTGAAGGTTCTGCTGTGCTAATGTTTTTTTCACAAAAAGTCAAATATTCATGTATATGTATGTGTGTGTGTGTTTTATACACACACACACACATATATATATTTTACCCAACCCACGTATTAAAACACCAAGACTTCTGGGTAAAATAAGGCAGTGCAGTTTTTTCGTTTTATTACCATCATTATTACTGTATTTCATTTTTTGAATGTACAGTCATTGGGTTTCATTTAAATGTAAATCGGGGCAATGAACTGCATTACGTCGACACCGACGGCAGCTTAAATCCGATGATTCATTCCACAAAACAGAGCCCCCTACTCTCCATGACGGAAAATAGCTGCTTTGACCTCAGAGCACTTGCCAGTGTGTCGAAGCTTGTTTTCATCATGTCCACAGCCCCGCTACTCTGAAGGATTCTGTATCTTAACATTTCCTGCTCGAGGTAAAGTCAGAATGTCAGCCTTTTTGCGCAAAATTGGCCCCAGTAGTTATTTCTACCTACCACTGTGAAAGTAAGTAGAGAAAAAAGACATCACTAGTTACTACACTGACAGCCAGACTGTATCATGCTAGAGAAAAAAATCTACCTTCAAAAGTGATTCATGCATGTAAACATAAACTGTATCTATACAGGACTGCCACAGGACAGACAGAAACTCAGGTCCCTTAGATAAAATGCCATATGGCATAAATGCCAGGCGAAAGGGTTGACTGTGAGATTTATTTATATAATTTCTGTCTGATATCTGGAGGAGTTTCGTTTTCTCTTTCTTTGTGAATATCACAATTGCATGATAGATGCAATATTAACATTTTGAGAGCAAACTATATTTTTTAGAACATCACCAAAAGGACACACCATCCATCTTCCATGCATTTATCTTGATCTGGGCTATGGATAACCAGAGGGCTATTCCAAGCAACACTGGCCATGTGGGGGGGGGGGGCACCCTGCATAGGATGTCAGTCCATCTTAGGACACATGCACATACAACCGTACACTGTGGACAATGCAGATCAGCTCAATTGCGTGTTTTTGGACCATAAAGGATATTCACACAGGGGGAACATGCAAATCACACACGTACAAGTATGCAGAGAGTAACGGAGGGATTCAAACTCCCAACCCTGGAGGTGTGAGGCAACAGTGTTACCCAATAACATTAAAACAGAGAATTGACTGAATTTATAAACAAGTACCGGGCATCTTAGATCCCAATTACACCAACATAGCCAAATAAAATATGCAGGTAATTAAGAGCAGTTTTGCCATGACATATTGTGCATGTCTGCATAAAAATATGATCAGCTGAAAGACACACAGCCACACTCAGATTAGCATTATGACTTGTCATGGCAGGAATGACAAATGTTAAGGTGTTTATTTATTTCATTTTTGGACACCCGTTCATCTATCTTCATGAAAAGCTGCTGTCGACGTTTGAGCTCGAGTAGACACATCACTGTCAATGAGATTGTGGATTTAGATTAATTCTTCCCCATGTTATGCATAATGTTAATAGTATGTAATGGGGACCTAAAGGACTGCCTTCACCCTTTCAGCTTTGATTGTATATTAACACATTTCTCCAGCAGAGAGTGACACAGACTTTTCTCAGCATAATAGCCACAAATTACAATACTATGAGTAAAACTATTCAGACACCTAATTTTCCACTGTGATCCCACTGAAACCCGATATCATATCACACTGCACTTACAGTATAGTGCCTTACAACATGCATGTCATCTAAGACTGCGACTTTTTCCAATTTACTATACAGAGGATTCATTAAAAATCTCACTGCGACTGTATTGGAAAAAAATAATTTTGATGACCAAGCGGTCGGAAATGATTTGAAAAGAACATGACAGGAGTATTACTTATCTTGTATTTGAAAATTTGCTTCCTGGAACACCTAAGCTCACCAGAAAATTATACTATTCGTTTTTTTATTATTTGTTATTATTTTTTTTTCTCAGCATTCAGCAACTTCACTTCAGAATTGTAGTTAAGTGGAGGAATTACCATAGTTCCACATACTAAAAAAACAAAGTACTGTAACTCCACATATCACCCAAAAATGTTACACATAAAATGACATTATTTCACTCTTCTGTTTTTCAGATAGATGTATAAGAACTATACTGTTCGTCAAATATAAAACAAGCCACATTATGGGATTTTAAGATATTTTATAACTTGCCTGGTACAGTAAACCCTCCCCCAAAATAAAAGAAAAAAAAGAAAGTGCTTGTATGTGCATAAACATTATAATGGTTTTTAGACACCATATGAAGAAATTCAAACTGCAGCCCCTAGTCTATTTGGTGATGAATTATTTAGTTACTGTAATACGAAAAATGTATTGGGAAATGCTGATTTAACTAGGACATGTTTTTAAAAAGAGGCAGGAATCATTACGTTAAAAAAAACATTCTGTATAATTTACTGGTCCAATGTTTTAATCAATTAAGTTAAGAAAATTTCCTATGTATCTGCTTGATAGCCGTCTGAGGTCACAGCGTTAAAGCAGCAGTAAGTTACATATCTTCAAGGCTATCATGGTAATGTGAGCTAAGTTTGCTTAACTGTAGTTTAAAAGTAGCTTTGCCAGGCTCATTATAAAATTCCAGATTGTATATTTGTAAATAATAAATAGTGATATGCTGCCCAGTCAGAAATATTATGTTTATCTTTTATGGGTATATTGTGACTTTTTTTTAAACAATTTCCTAGCTATTGTAGCCATTTTTAACATCCTGCTGGAATTCATAGAAAGAATGGTCTGGCTCCCCCTTACTGTAACATGCAATGGGACAAGGACAGGCGGTCTGCATAAAATACAGTTTTGTGGGTGGGAAGTCACCATGTTCAGAGGTGGGAATTTTCAGATAAATGTCTGGAGATTGACATGCTGCCATGGCAGAGACTCAGAGCAGCACAGGACAGCCAAGCCCTTTGTTATTCTGCAGTGGGTTCTGCTCAAAGCTTTCAATTCAGTGGAAAATGAAATATTTGGATCACAATCATTAAGAACAATACTGTAGTGGACAGTCATGCACCATCCACACTGCCCTCGTTTTCCCACCAAGCAACACGTACGTCTGATTATCGGTCACGCATAAATACTAGTTCCATTATAACACGTTGAGCAGCTGTAGTGACTGAGCCCTTGTACATTAATGTTTGTTAAAGTGCAAAGTGCTTCTGTTGTACATGTTAAGCAAGTCCGGTAAGTTCAAGTATTCTCTTCCCCTATTTCTGAGACACTGTCTACACCTGTGAACGTTTATAAATACACAGTCCCGCAGAGAGTCAAATACATTACTCCTTACAGTAAAGATTAATATAAAGCATTAAAGTTTCCATTATAACCAGAGTATCCATCAACTTACATGGTGGTAGATTTCATTATGTTAAGCAATGAAATAGGTCTAATATAGGATCTTTTTTCCTAATTCCAGCCTGAAAACCTCATTTTAGTTTCCACCTAATAAACCTCAGTGTGAACTACACACTTGATTGCTTTAGGTATTAGCAAAGGTCAAGGTGTGATTATCGACACTATAATAATATAATAACTGTAATCTCATCACGAGCGCTGGGAGATGACAATGCGTAATGTGAGGCTCCCAAACAAAATGAATGTCCTCTGAGCCTTCAAGTAAAGGACGGCGGAAGCAGCATCCTAAAATACAACTGAGAAACTAGTGAACACAGGCAAACCACTGGGGCTGACGTGGTTAAAAGCCTTTAACGAGTAACCTTTAGGGCCCCGATGAGTTTCTAGGGAGCAGTACTGCAGGTAGAAGCCCCCAGACCTGACCACCTGCCACTGCATCCCTGTTGATAGCTTAGTGTTTACTCTGTGTAATTGTTGGTGAGCCCCAACACAAACAATAAAAAACAAATCAAATAATATAAGATACCTGCTAATGAAAAAAGGGGCAAACCTTAAACCACCATGGAAATGTGTAATTTCAGCCTTCTGTGGAGATAAATTGTCACACTTGTATGTCAACAACCGAGAGGCAAGTGTTAATGACAATGAAAGGGTTAGATATGTGTCATTAGACACAGACCTTGGTATTTTATTTATGCCTTACTTCCTCCCATCTGCTCCAATCTGGTTTTCTGGCACATAAAACAAGCAAGGTTCACATCATTCCATGTGACAAAACCAAAACAAGTGTCGTGGTGTATCAAAGCCATTAAAAATGCTAAAATTACTTTCAGTAATCCTGAAGATTAAAATCGCACATCCAGGGGAAAAAAAACTGAGTTCCTGGATTTAAGAAGTGCCAATTATCTAGAGTGGCAGCCTTGGTAATGCACTGTAATATATGAGATCTATAAAGTCATTTAGAGCCAATTAATGACATGCAGTGTGTAATAAACTAAGCCATAAAAGTCTTTGTAGCAGCGATGGGTTTCTAGGAATTCTCAGAAAACTGCATGACAGCTATGCACGGTGGGTCTATTTTGGCCTTTGCCAGAAATAACTGCATATCGTGCTGTACGGCTACTTTAGCACATGAATGTTTGTTCAGAACAAAGTATATCTAAGCAAATATTTCTGCGCAGTTTATTTTCCACAGAGTCCTGCATTTTACAGGCAAAGCACTGTTGTCGTATCACATAAAAAAGTAAAATGTAAAACGATCTTGATTTAACGGTTATAATGATCAACCACGTTAAAATGTAGTTCAGCTGTAACAGCTTGTAATGCAGAGTCGGCGGCGTTACTCCAGACGCGCGTCCTGTCAGATCAGGCACTTACATGTTAACTTCCATTAAGTGCGATCAATTGTATTTTTAAAACCACGGCACTTGCGAAGCAGTCTCTACCACGGCTACTACTCATAACCAAGTCATGACAGTGATGGGCAGTTCGAACGCCCTAAGAAGTGCACACCAAAGCACGGGCTGCCCAGCAGGAGCCCCGGCGTGCGCCTGTTGCATCCGGCAAACGTGCATTTCGCTCCGAGCCGCGCTGAGCTCAAAGTAACGCCACTCACATCTTACACATCCTGTCGCGGAAACCACAGCGTTGAATCACCGCGAAAAAGTACAAGCCAGGCTACAAATCTGAACTATTCTGAAGCGCCCCGCCATGCATTTCATTCACATATATCTGAAGAAAAAAATCTATATTACCCATTAAAAAATATATATATTAAATACATATATATATTTATATATAGTGTCCGTATCGTCCTAATGAAATCGCACTGCAGCAACTTTCAGCGCGAGACTATCCCTTAAACATCAGCCTCTGTACAGTGCACGCTGGGTGGTCACTGTTCACTCCGAATCGCTTTCTCCAGCGATACCCTGCAATGTTTCCGAGTAAGAACCTGATCACACATAACGTTAGAAACGCCGACAAGCACCGAGACATCGCTGATTGGGCTCCTACCTTTAATTGTCGTAAGTGTAGTAGAGGAAAAAAGGAACAAGAAGATGCCCATAGTAAAGTAACGTCCCTTCGGAAACGGTCCCATTTCTGTATATTTTCTTCTTCTTCTTCGGCAGGTATAAGAGGGTGTTTTTTTTTATCTATATTCACCTTATTTTCATGGTTGCCGAAAATATAATTTTAAGATCATTAGTAATCGCTTGGCAAGAGGAGAAAGTCTTTTTGAACGTCCTTGTATTACATCTAGAAGTGAATGGACAGCATCAGCCGCGTCCGCGCCCGGCACAGCCCTCCTCCTTCGCCGAAGCGCCACGGAGCCTCTCCTCATTCGAAACTTGCACTACTAACCCGGTACCAGACTAACAACACAGCGTAATAAATTCACCACCGCGACAGGCCAATGGGATGCGGCGATGGGCGGGGAGGCGACTCGCTGTTCACCGGGCGAGTGACAGTTCGCGATCCGAGCATCTTCGCCGCCGCTGAAATCTCTCAGCCTCTGGATGTTTTTTGCCCACCGCAAAGGGCATCTAAATGCTTCACCGTGGAATGGTCACGCCCTTTAGAAAATGTTTGAGGCTCTCTTATGCAACAATGCATCGATCGCTGGGAGTAAAAATGCAATTGTTTTGCAGAATTTGAAGAGTCTGAACATTGGCGTCTGTAGGCATTGTACGTCTGTAAAGCGGTGTCCCCAGAAATACAGGCTGCAAGTCATTTGAAGGAAACCGGTGCTCAAGTGGCGTTTGGAGAGAAGTGGAAATGAAACAACGCAGAAAATAGGCTCAGCTGAGAGCTTGTGCTGCGGCAAAGTTTCTTGCATGCGCAGAATCCGTATTATTGGGTGTTTTATACAGATGGTAACCTTTCGGGGCAGCTTTGTTTTTCCAAAGCTACCATTTTCTGTGTAGCAAGCGTGATGACTGAAAGCCAATTAAACATAAGTAAAAGTATAACTGGAAAGTTAAGTGAAAACAGATAGCGTATATAT
>JAODLD010000046.1:14872061-14886238 GCA_026781065.1 Mormyrops boulengeri
TTATTACCTTGGGCTTCCCACGGTAAAATATACCGATCGGAGAGCAGATGTAAAATGTTCCCGTATCTATAATTTTTAATTTTTTTTAGATGACTCTTAAATATGTGACCTGTTAGGAAAGTATATTGTTTTCCTCATAAACTTTAAGTTTTATTTGTTTTTAATGTGCTTTCCACACATTAAAAAAGATAAAGAAACCATCCAGAAAGACCCGCATCATCCTTTCCCCAGTAATTTACCAATAAATTGATAGAGTCTGATTTTGATGCTATGTGTATAAAACTAAGGGAGAACCTCAGAAACAGCTGGAATCATTTGGACTCTCCTGCCTCCTTGGTTTACAGGTCCACTCTTCTGCAGTGCCACCACACATTTGAGATTGTACTACTGTAGAAATGAATTTAACAGATCTGGACACCAGAACATCTACCCACCATGAAGCATACAGATAATTTCAATAGAACTTTGAGATAAAGACAATATCAAAGACAATATAGTTCATTATAGCATCTGTTAAGATTGCTGGTGTTTCTTAGTAAATGTGCTCTGTATGCAGGTAAGGATATTTATGTACAGTATAATACAGTCAGAGGGTAGGCTACAGGACAGAGTTAAGCACTGAGCGGTATCTGTAATAAAAGGGGAAAAAAACACAGTTCATGCTTTGATTTTCCTTTTTTTCTCCAGCCTGGAGTTAGGCCATTGTCAGAATGCTGCTCTTCAACTGTGGCAATTTCTGACAGTATGTGTACATGTGACCCATTATCTTTTTAACAAATGCATTCTGTTCTGCCTGCTTGGGAACGTTTGAATGACACTAACTCACTGCTTTAATACCATGTCTGCACTCTAAAACACTGCTAATGCAAGCCGAGATTTAACATGCTGAGCTTTGTCAAAAGAGATAAGAGAGAAAAAACCAAGCCACAACTATCACACTGTCTGTTGCTCATATATCTTGATCCTGTCAAACCCATGCACTTATTTTCTCTGGGTTTCTTTAGCATGGCTTAGTATTGAAGGTATACTTTGGCCAATGCATCCTTTAAGTGATTTATTTATTTCTGAATGAAACCGTCACGTCAGCATTCAGGGAATAGTCTGGAAAGTCACTGTCATGGGCACATCAGAGCTTTTGAGTGGAACTTAATGCATGCACCCCATAGAGATAAATGCTAATTTCTTCAGCGGATGTGGAGAAAATCCATAAACAAAGCAGCAGTGAGTATATGATTGTCAGGCTGCCTGACGGCTGTGTCCATGAGCGGAAGACCATACGCGTACATGCCAGTGTGTAACAGGTGAGCAGGCACACGTATCTGCAAACAGATGTGATCTGTGTTGCAAATTCAACAATTTGCAGCAAACATCATGCAAGAGGTACCATTTTCTTTGTATTCTTTACTACAAGAATTCATAAAAATACATAGGATGCAGCATTCATGTGAATAATATAAAGCTTAAAATGGAATTTGAAAAACAAAATAAAATATCTTTGTAAATAAGTTTACAGAAATGTCTGGCGTGAGCTATACATTTCACAACATGAAGTACCAATCAGGAGCAGAAGAAATGTGTGCTTATTTTGTTTTTATGTGTGTCATGTGAGTTCTGAACAGGCTATTTTGGTGCAAAAAAACTGGCACATAAAAGACTGATGATGTGACCCAACTTTAATCCCAGAAATTACTGCACATCCATTTTTCCCTCCGTGCAAATTTCACGCCTTCTGTATGCTATGTACATAGGTTTATGGCTACTGTGACTTTAATGGTAGTCCATTATGCTGGAAAACAGAGGAGGAAACAACATGACCAAAAAAGAAACCTGCTCCTCTGTCTGAAATATAACTCCCGGTAGTATTAGTAAGTACCTCAGTATGAAGGCACAGGAAGGTCTCTCTCCACACAGACAAGTGAAAAGGCTGCCTGGCAATTAGGGTTGCTAGCGGCAATTGGCTTCATTAGACTCAAAACCTTGCCTTTTTACATACTATATTTACTTATCCAATTATTTAAGTGTGGAAATTATTATATATAGCAGTCACTGAATGCCTTTTTAAATGCTTTTACTTGTCTCTTTACAGAATATCCTTTAAACACTCTCTCAGTCTATGCAGATGTTTTAATGAATTAATTATAGCCAAAGGTGGAAGAAAGATCTAAAGCAAGAGTCTGAATGTAAATTAAATAGTGACACGGAGAAGGTCCACTTTCCCAGAGCTCATCATATCAGTTGTTATGCAACCCATTTTGACACAAGAAAGCTTCATCTCGCAAAGCTTATTGCAAAGACGGGGACGGCAAAAATCTGTTGCTTTCTGACAATCTTATTTTTGTTTTGCGGGGAAAATAACACTGGTAGTTTTCTACAGTTATTTTACAAGCTGAAAGCTGTCATTTAAATGTGTGGTTAGCTAACTGCTCGTGATAAGACTGATCGATGGTCAAGGCTCATTTTGGAGACCACTACAAATAGGAAGAAAGGATCTTTGATCTGACATTAAAAAATGAATAGTGCTGACAGCAAAGGTACAACATACATCATTCCCAGTGTCGCCTGTCAGTCTTTATAAAATGTCATGTTTTTAAATAACTTAGCAATGCTTTGCTTGGTTTTTCACTCAACCTCTTAATTGCCTTATTGGATTAAATAATTGGACGCAAAGCCACCACACTTGCTGCTTTAACGGTAAATCAGTTTAAATTTAAGGTGTATTCCTTAGTTTACTCCAAGCCTTGGTTTTTGAACAGCTTTGCTTTATAAGATCAAGAGGCTACTCAAATAAATTCTAAAGACATCTGTGATTGTAATGAATAGCTTCTCAGTTTTTTCCTCTTTCAAGCCAGCCATGGAAAGAGCAGTCTTGTTGAAGGGCAGATTTTATTGCAGTGACCAAAAGTACCGCATGTAATTTTTCAGCACATGATTGACAGATGAAACCGAAGGTCTTTGCCCAATTTTGCCTTTCCTTCTGCATTTTTATGGTGTCAGCTTTGGCCCACTTTCATATTCACCCCAGAGCCATGACCTTCTGATGATGATTTTTACAGGGCTATATTAAAGATATTCTACCTTTCCTTAGCTACATAAGCTCAAGTTCTCCAAGTCAAGGCAGAGATGAGTCAAAAACAAGCATAATACTCAATAGAGCAGCTTTAATCATTAAAAATTAATCATTTGTATTCTTGGCATCACTTGTATATTTTACAATATAATCACTTGTATATTTTACAATACGATACTTTCATTAGACGTTTTGCTAATTATGGACTATTGTATTAGACTCTTCTGGGATTAGAATTTACAGTACTTACTTAAATTATCATCAGCCACTACGAGAATTTCAAGTTACGGTTGGAGTGTCATATCCAAAGTGTTATCACACATTTCATTGAGTCCTGGCTTTGACGTCCTTGTTATCATGGTGTAATTGCAATCTAAAATCAGAAGATGCTCAATCTTCTTCAGAGGAGATTAAGCGGAAATGGCAGGCAGAGTGCACATCGATCAGTTCAATCAATGCAGACCTTTTTAAAGTGTGCTGGTGACTAGCTGGGATCAACCTTCTCACCTGAAGCCTTGATGTGGGATGCTGTAAAGGTTATTGGGAAATGCAAGATTAGTATAGACCTACAGTCCTCAATCATAGATATAGGTTGAAAAATGAACAGCAAAATGAGTGAAAACTGATGATTTGCCGTTTTTAATTGCTCTCGGCTTTTAGGCAGTTATTTATTTTAAGAATATTATTTTAAAAAGTAGAAAAAACTGAACAACGAAGGTGAAAATAGTAATTACACAACAAATGGTAAAACACTTGTCTTGCAGAGGCATTTGGTAATAATTTTATTCCATACAATAAATTACATGAAACAAACATATGGCCCTGAATTTTCTTTCTGTATGGGTTTACAGAGTCTCCAAAAACAATAGCTGACAACGACTGAGCAATGTCCTCAAGTCCAAAATTAACATGTAAGATAAAACATTTGAGATACATATTTAAACATCCGCAATTATGGTATTAATTAAATATACCCTGGGTACTTTATGCGGTTATAAATCTTGCATGGATTCCCATTTTCCAATTTGCTATGAAATCTGATGTGTAGCTTTTTAATGAGGGATCACACGGCTCATCTGCTGCCATACAGCTTTGCATAAAGCAGGGCCCGTGGTATTCAATGGAGAATGTCTGCCATGTCAAAACATCTGAAAGAGTTCAGGTAAAAGAAATACATCATACTTGACTTTGATGTTTTAACATTTCCTTTTCGTTGTTGTTTTCCCACAGAAGTTAAATTGTCTTTTAAGAATAACATATATTTGAGTTCTAGCATAGCTATTAACCCCTGCTGACACATATGAATATTTTCACAATATTATTTTCACTACATATATATTTTTTCCTGGCTTATTAATTGTTGAATTGTTGAACAGCAAACACATGTGACATAAGTAAGTTGACAGTATACACCGCTATACACCATTCCACATAACATCCATGATCACAACAGTCAACCTACTGTACACAGACAAATGTGTCCATGGCAAGACTCATCTGTGTCCATGGTAAAGGGCTTTGTAGGCTTTGTTGTAAATACCATGTCCCGGGTAAAAATTGCTTTTTCATCACAATGGCCGTCAGAATTTGCTATGGTGTGTTGACCCCTGTCCTAGGTATTTTCCAAGATATTGGATGGAATCAAGGAACTAAGCTTTGGAGCCCTGGGTTGATACAATACAACATATATACTTTCCCCTGGAGGTCTTCAGAAAAGTAAATGCGATTTTTTGCATATTGACTTACATGTACAGTTTGCCCTATTTTTCAGATTTATTCATTGTCTTTTTTTCATAAATCACATTCAAGGAATTGTCATGTGTTAAATACAACCCAAAAAATGAGCAGTATCATGAAATTTGCAAATGCTAATACCAATACTGGACAAAGAGCAGAAAATATGATAATGTATTTTACTGTGTAAAACATACCTTTGTGAACATCGAACCTGTAACACCTGCCGACAATCAGCACTCACTGCAGCCACGCTCAGCTATTCCACACCCTGGTCCCACACCTATTGACTATTTCCTAATTAGGCCAAGTATAATTCAAGGATTTCTTCAAAGTGAAACCTTTGCGCAGTATTACGTCTGTTTGCCTGTTATTTTGACCCAGTCTTTTGCATTTCTGGTTTGGACTTGGAATCTTGTGTATTTCACCTGTTTTCTGACCCTATCCTCCCCTTTGGAGTAACAATTGTGGATTATATTTTGCTATTTCAGTGTCCCTGTAAAGGATTTTCTTTGCACTTTAATATTTTGACTGATTCATTACATATCCATTGTCCCATTGTAATATAGCTGTACAATGTAATTTTTAGGAGTTAGATGGAAGAATGGAATTATTGTTCTTTCATCGTGTATTAACTATCAATAGTCAATATTTGCAAATTTCCTTGGTTCCTCCTGCTGAAGTTGATACTCTTAATTCACTCTCTCCAATCTCTGAAACTTCCTCCGACAGCTCTTACAAATGGAATGTAAGGGTCCAGTAGGGTCCAGTCCCTAAAAAAATGTGGGTGCAAAACAGCAATTTGATTGTCTTAAGTTTGATTGCTTTATTTTAGTACTGATTTTTTTGGCCAATCAAAAAACATTAGTGAAGTCAGTTCTTGTTGTGAAGAATTCTTTTTTTTCCATCCCATCCCACAATATTCAGAGAGGGTATTTTCATTCTGACTGTGGGTAATAAGAATTTTTATGGACAATAGCATATGAGGAAAAACAGCGAAGCAGCACCTCACTTACAAGCATTCTAATATATACATGGACTATAAAATATATAATGCTGTTATGGTTGTTTTTGTTCACATGGGACACCTCACTTATACTCAGATTTCCATGAAAATACTTTCTTACTCAGTTGTACAAAGTCTTGGAGTTGTCCAGCACAGGACTGGGTCCTGAATCTCAGCATTGCCTCCACTCCTGGTGTAAACCTGGGTCATGTTTCATCCCAGGGTCCTCCTTGTGTAGTGATCGAGCTGCGAACATAATAAGAAGCTGCTTGGTTCTACATGCATTGCAAAGATGTGCCTAAAACAAGAACTCCAAAAACAAAGAATTTGAGTGATCTAAACCCAGAAAGAATTCTCTTAAGCAATTATGAACAATTATTAACCCTCACAATTTAATACATTCTGTGACCCTGATGAGGATAAGCAGTTGCAAGATGGTTGGATAGATAATATATACCAACAAATCAAGCCATTTATAATAATATAAACTGACATTTGGGATAGTAATGTTACCATACACCACCAGGGTTGAGGGTTTGAATCAGGCCTCTGCATCTTGTGCTGGTTCCTTCCAGGTGCCTGTTTCCTCCTGCACTTTGAAGACGTGCAGTTAGGTATATTGACGTTTCTAAATTGCTTCTTGCGAGTGCTGGACTGGCGTTCCATTCAGGCAGTTCCCTTGCCCTGTGCTTCTTGGGATAAGCTCCAGACTCACCCTGAACCTGTATTGGAAAACTGGCTAGAAGATGGATTGTCACATATTGCATCATCCAAATAAACATGTTTTTCTCTTCCTTGTTTGTACAAGCAATAAATAATAATAATAATAATAATAATAATAAAAACTTTAAATTTTGTTGGTCATTATATTTCCAAGATATATCACTTTAAAAACAGGGAAAGTAATTTACTGACAAATATTACACCTTGGCAGCAGCAGCACTGCTATCCTGATACAGTGAACGGGGCAACATAGTTTAATAACACTGTCATATTCGGCATATGCAAGAAATCCTGCATGAGTGCATTAGCCATCTGGAAGCATAAATAGCTTCGTTTAGCTCTGTACTTCAAGTGAAGTATTCTGCTAACACTGTAATGTAACATACCAACCTCTGAGTATAGCAGGTTGCTGGTATATGGACATTACATCAAGGAATGTTTATTTTAAACACTCTCTATCCATTTTGCTTGTTATAATTACATTCTTTTGGAATTGGCAATCATTTTTCCATCAGTTATGGCCGTACAGTACATGGATATGTTCTCAATGATACAGGTATCATATTTAGTGGGTGTGTCTGCGGGGGTGTTCTTAAATCGCCGGCATGCTAGGGCTCATATCTTCTGCGCAGTGATATTTGTGTGTGTAAGAAAATAGTTCCTACATTAAACCACTTACTATAAAGTCTGTGGATTATAATTATTTACCTAGGTCATGAATTCTTGTAAAAGACATTGCTGCTGAATTTTTCAAATGTATTTTTCTGGTGCTTTAATTACCACAGAAAGAATACCATTCACTTCTTTATACTTGACTGAAGCTGGACATTTCTGCGGCCAACAATTTCAAAACTGGGCATCTCCCAGCAGAACAGCCTAGATGGATGGATAGCACTATCCATCTAGTCCATCTAAAACATATCACTTTCAGTGTTGGGGTGAACTACCCCTTTAAAATTAGGATTGGTAGAAATAATAAGGGTTTAATCTGTGATATTATGACTTGGGTATGGGAAAATCTGTAATATTCCGGTTTATAAAGAATGTACATAGGATTCCACTGAACACAATCCTTCCTCTATGAAATCTCAACAAATTCTCTTTATTTATAATGTCAAACACGGGGATGAAAGACATTAACAAAAAAGGGGTAAAACACCTGTTGTAGACTCCAAGCCAAAGACTTCAACACCAATGCTAACATTAAGCACTCTCCCTGAGCAACATCCTTGAAATACTACAGCATATACACCGCCCATAACATAAAATCCACTGACAGGTCAAGTGAATAACACTGATTGTCTTGTTAGAATGGCACCTGTCAATTATGCCATTATATATTACGCCAGAGAATAGTCAGTTCTTGAAGTTGATGTGTTGGAAGCAGGAAAAATGGGTAAACGTAAGGATCTGAGTGACGTTGACACGGGCCAAATTGTGACGGCTGGAAGGCTGGGTCAGAGCATCTCCAAAACAGCAGGTCTTGTTTGGGTGTTCCCAGTAGGCAGTAGGCCAAAAGTGATCAAACGAAGGTCAACCAATGAACTGGTGATGGGGCCATGGGCACCCAAAGCTCACTGATGTGTGTGGGGAGCGAAGGCAATGGTATTCCCTGATGGTAGTGGTTACTTTTGCCAGGATAATTGCCCTACCTCTCAGCAAAAATAATTCAGGAGTGGTTTGAGGAACATGAGAAAAGAGTTCAGGGTGTTGACTTGGCCTCCAAATTCCCTAGATCCCAGTCTGATTGAGCATCTGTTGCATGTGCTGGACAAACAAGTCTGATCCATGGAGCCCCCACCTCACAACTCACAATGTCTTGGTGCCAGATACCACAGGACATTTTTAGAGGTCTTGTGGAGTCCATGCTCGATGGGCCAGGGCTGTTTTGGCAGCATAATGGGACCCTACACAATGTTAGGCTGATGGCGGTACCTGCTTCATGTATAAGTATCTCTTTCCTTTGTCAACTGCCTAGGTGTCAAGGCATCGCTGATGTAAGGATTCTGACTGCACTTTCTGTCAGTTTTGTCTCTTTCCAGTTTGACTCACATTTATAGTTTTCATTGTCATTAGCAGAAACGTAATAATATGTGTTTATGCATACTCCCACGTTCAAGTTTTCTCTGTGCAAAGGAAATTGTTTTATGCAACCTGAGTTTTACATACAAAATATAGCCAAAGGAAATGGAATTGTATGGTGGTTTCATGGGTAACACTAGTGACTCAGCCCTCCACATTTGGGGTTTTGAATCTTGCCTCCACTTAGTGTGTGTGTGTGTGCACAGACGTGCTGCATTTGCATGTGCCCCCTGAGTTGTGTGGGTTTCCTTCTGCAGTCCAAAGACACAGCTGTTGTATACCCCTGTCTATTCTGAGCACAATTTCTGTGTGTATGTATCTCATGTGCTGGACTGACATTCTGTCCAGCCTGTACCTGTGCTGACCACGAACCTATCTAGGAGACGCCGATGGATGGGATAAAATCAAAATTCAGGAAAGATTTTCATATCTGGCAATATTTGTCCATCCTTTTATATTAGTAAAATGAACCTTATGCTGTGGAGATTTCCCAATTGAATATCATATCCTTTAGATTTTTTTCTATGCATATTGTAGTAGGCAGGCCAGTTTTTGATTGTTGAATATCTGCCAGACAACTGATAGCATTTCTATACAGTAGCTTCAATAAGCAAGAAAAAATAATATATATATAATAACTTGACTGATTTGATTTCTGGGAAAACAAAATTGTTTATATCCAATTTTCTGAGATACCTCCATGAGTATTACCTTTTAAATGATGAAAACATCTCCCCCCACGAACTAGAATATAAAGTGTAAACACTGTAAAATTCAACCGTTCTTGTTATCTCATTATCTGTCGTCTGCAGCTCTGTAAGTCTCTCTTTATTGCCATGTGTTTCTATATTAAATTTCTCATCTTATTATGCAGATTGCAGCTTAAATCCATTTTTTCGCCACACAGAGGCTTATCACGGTTCAAGTCCATGAAGATGTAACATTTTATATGGTGCATTCTTATACAAATCAAACAAGGAACGTAAGGCTCCGAGTTGAAAATCAGGTATTTTCTCAAACTGCTGGGCAAACGACACACTTTAATATTGGGGAACGTCATCAAGCTTGGAAACCTAAGAACTTTGAATTTCATTTGCTGTAATTCTGAAAGAACCGTTTTCCTGTATAAAATTTTGAGGGTAGCATTGTGATTACAGCATTACAAGATATAAAGCTAGCACGGATGCTACCTCATGGAGCTTTTGACTAGCTTCTTACAGGCAGTGGACCTCTGTTACATATCTAAAAAATCTGAACCGATACTCTAAACTCATACTATGGGCTGTGTGTATGAATGAAGATTGAATGGCTGATGTGAGTGGTAACATATTAACATAAAACATGTTAGGGACTTATCATGAGCCTTGAGATGCAAGTGCAGGTGACCATGTGTCAAACCATCATGGATATTCATCCACATCAATCATGAAGAAAATGCCCTGCCTACCATCTCTGGGACCCAGCTCAGCTTCCTGTGCCTCCATCTTATGAGCCTCTGCCTCCATAATGCCTACGGCCTACCAAGGAAGCCCGCAGCAGCTAAGGTCTCATGCTAAGCTGTTTCATCTTTTATTTTGCCCTACTTTGGTTGGGCAGAGTGTACTGTTAGGTTGCACATTTTTAATTTATTATGAAACACTTCACTTGGAAACCCTCTTTCTTTGTTGTTGTAATAACAGCATTTTACTGCTTATTTGTGTAAGTGACTCAGCATTTGTCTTTTTGAATATGCTTTCTTGCAGTGCACCAGACTCACAGACTTATTTATACCTTCACAATCAACAGGTCACAAAAAACAGCATGTTACTGAAACACGATTTACAAAATGTTACATTTTGAGAATACACAATACGTCGATATTGATCTGTTGTGCAGCAGTATTGAACTGAAATGGAGAACTATTAAAGCAAGAATGTTTAAAAATCAACATGGGATAAAAAAAATCTACATCTATGCTTTCATTTTACAAATAAGGGTGAGATTCAGAGGTTAGCAGGAGCTGGCTGGCTTTAGCGAGATGAACAATCTGCTGCTGAATGTACTGACTTTTATGTCTGCATCCACTTTTTTGCATTTTTATTGTGCATGTATCTTTTTTTAATTGTGTTTATTTATTCATTTTGACCTTCTGGGTCACAGGAAATTATCTCCCATTTTCAAAGTTTCCCATGTCCATTCACCAACTGTAATCAGTGAAGCATGAGAATAAGACTGCAATACATATTACAACACTTGGAATATGCAGTACACACAAATGTGCTTTACAACTTAATTCAATGGCAAAAACTAGAAAATTTGCTTGCATCACAGGGGAAAGCACATAAGAAAGGTCCCCTTACATACCATTTCTTATTATAAATGGAGACTGACACGTGTAATGCTTACCAGCAATGTGTAATGTGCTGAATAGATTTAAATAGTGAATAACTGAATTTGTGTGTGGTTTATCCTATTTTGGGAATTTAGCCAGTTACCATCTCAGAAAAAAAAGATAGCATGGTGCCATAATGGGAACGTCAGAGTAATGTTTTAAGTGACACTTTTTTGGTATATTTTGTAATGAGTCTTTATTTTTTAATAAAGATTAACAGAGCTGCTCGAAGTGGCAATATGTGCCACAATGTCGAGTTTTGCAAAGATGTTTCATGCACGCTGGGCTAATACATCGACTGGCTCGGTATCGCCTTCATTATAGAGAGCTCCCGCTGTGCTCTGCCAAAAATATCCCTTCCAAAAACCGAAAATAAAAAAAAAATGTTTTAGATGTGTGTGGGTCCTGCTGCGTGAAACAGGCGAAACATTGATAAGTGCCTCTTTCGGTGAACAACAAAAGTGAGGCTTCACTTTAGGGATAGTATGAAGGCATATTAACTTAAATAAATGAAATGTTGCTGAATGAATGCTGAGGAAAATAAGATCAAAGAGCTATGGACTGGAATCATACTTGACTTGAATTCGATAAATTCACCACTGGCCTT
The DNA here is from genome assembly GCA_026781065.1 of Mormyrops boulengeri. Taxonomy (NCBI): domain Eukaryota; kingdom Metazoa; phylum Chordata; class Actinopteri; order Osteoglossiformes; family Mormyridae; genus Mormyrops; species Mormyrops boulengeri. Next base: position 14,883,652 of record JAODLD010000046.1, read on the forward strand.
GCTCTTACATTAAACAACCTTGATAAAAGAGTAGCTTGATTCAGCTGGGATAGAAGGGTGTTGCAATTAGGTTGTGCATATGCAGCACCTGACAGCGTCAGGCTGCTCCTGTGACATACATCCTCCCCACGTCATAAACATAACCACTTCCCATAAACGGAGAAAAAGCATATTGCATGTCAACAAATCAATTCTCCAGTGTTAGAAAGCCATTTAGTGACCCAACTTGTTTCACACTGAATTGAAAATGAGTGAGCAAAATAAATTAAAGATCAAAGAAATGTATCCAATACAGCTCATTGATTTAAGTATCATTATTGACCAGACATATTAAAGTGATCAAAGTGATATTATTAATATTTCAATGATATTTGATAAACAATTCACCTAGGAACTGCAACTGTTCTGTGCAATTTGTTGAGTGTCCTGCATTAGCTGTGCAGAGGGCAGATCAAATAACATTTTAATATGAAGCCTTTATTTCCTATTAGCACTGTGCAGATAATGAGGACACATTCTGACAAATGCAATTGCAGTTTGATCCAGGAAGAGAGACAGTGCCAGTGTAATACATACATGCAGGTATAACTTTTAGGAAGTGATTGAAAGGAAAAAAATCTGTTTGTGAAGCTTGCTGTGGAAGAGAAGGCAAATAAAACCATAAGAGGGGAGGAATAGGGACTTTTAGGGATGGATATTGAGATCTGGGCAGCTTTTCTGGAGTAATGAATAATGATTGGGAATACTGACACTTGACTTTGACCCACCGTAGGGATCTCCGCCCCTCCTCTTACATTAGCATTTATCTGGAATGTACTGCTTAGAATCAAAATTAAGCACTGGTTCCTACATTCTGTGTTAGGAGTGAGGGATGGCCCTGGTTTTAGAAAAAAAAAACTAAGAGGACAGCCAGTGCATGTCTGAATTCATAAATCTATGTAGTAATGGTATGGTAAGGTACAATGACAGAACAGTACACATGAATGTCCTGTATGTCCTACAAATATGTAGGAGCTGATTTAAGAAACATCATGAAATAGAGAAAAATAACCAAAAATGACCTAATTGTATTAATTTACAAGTTTTAAACCATCAAGAAACATCATCTAGATATAAAGTCACTTACATAAAAATATTAGTCACATTTTTTAGCATTTCAGTACGGCTGCTAGGGGAAGGGTGCATTTCCTGTTTGTTTACATGAATAACATGACATTCACTGCACCAACTGTGCTGATCTCAGCAGTCAAAGGCCTTTAGTCTAAGAACAAGCTAAAATGCTCAAAAACAGAAAAAACTACCCCTGTAAATATAGCGTCAGTGACATCACTATTCTTCACCCATCGATTTCAGAACATACACTATGCATACACACGATTTGCAGCATTCAATATGTAACTCTCGGCTTACTTAGCAAAATGAGCCTACATAGAGTAGGGATCTACCCTGAATGGCAAGGGTTTCCATCCAACTGCCTTGTAACATGGGGACTACCGACCCTCCTGGTTGACGGACCTCTCAGCCACCCAATAACCTGCAGCTTCGTGAAGCCGGAAGAAACAAATAGCCTGGAAAAAGATTAGTTAGAAACATATCACAAGCCCCACCTTGTTTTAAAGCTATGGTGCACAACAGCTTCATGACACTAGTCATTCTTGCAGCAAGGAATTGAATTTAGCAGACAAAACCGCAATTAAACACGGGCAAGCTGTTTTCAAGACTGGGTAAACTGGAGGTGATGTGGGAAAAACTGGTGATATGTCACTGTTGCTGAACCGAACGAGACAAGATTTATATGTCGGGCAGCATAAACAATTAGGTTGCTACAGGGAGATTTGAATAATTTTGACAATTCACACCAAACAGGTACACTTTAATATATTCCGAATTTTATATATTGTCTTTATTTTATTCTGAATATCTTACTTGGAATATTTAATATTATATAAGCTAGTTTTAGATTTACTAAAACCTTTATTTATATAGAAATGTATCTATTTGCTTGTCTGTTTACTGTAGTCATCAAGTGGTTTGATGAGGATGAATATTATGTGAACAATGCGGCTGTTCTGGTCACCAGAACTTATTTTAACTGAGTACATATGGGAAGTTTTGGAATGGTTCCAGAAACAGTGCTTTCCACCACCATCAATAATACGCCAAATCATGGAATTTCTCATGGAAAATGGTGTGGCATCCCTACAATAGACACTAAAATCCATGCCAAAACATGACAGCTGTTTGGAAGGGTCTGGTGACCTACCTGTATGCCCCATTATGAGAGTTTGTCTTGGTGATTCTTTAATTCTGTTAGTTTCCTACATTTATATATGGCCATGACTCCTTTAATGTGAAGTTAAAAGCATATAGATAGATAAATACCTGAAAAATAGAGTGAGGATTAAAAAAAATTATATATATATATATATATATATACACACACCCCTCCAATGGGCTCACCACCTGTAGGAGGGGCCAAAGGGGTCGGGTGTGCTGTGAGTTGGGCGGTAGCCGAAGGCGGGGACCTTGGCGGTCCGATCCCCGGCTACAGAAGCTAGCTCTAGGGACATGGAATGTCACCTCTCTG
>JAODLD010000046.1:14886338-14899662 GCA_026781065.1 Mormyrops boulengeri
CTGGGTTTCCCTGCTTAGACTGCTGCCCCCGCGACCCGACCCGGAACAGCGGTAGTTAATGGATGGATGGATGGATATATACACACACACACATTTCTAGGTGACCTTTTGTAAGTTGTTGCTAGCAAGAAATTAATTGAAAATATTTAGTTCTTTCACACATTACATGCACAATCCTGACAACTATTTAACTTTTAAAGTAAGGCTTCTACAGAACTACCTGCCATCATTCTAACACAGTATGGTGTAACTGACAGAGACAAGATGTCGAACATCTGCTCAGTGACAATTCCTCAGTCCGACTGGCAGCTCTATATCCGACAAAAGCAGTGAGCCAGCAAAAGAGGTAGACTTTGAAAATCAAACACTTTAGCATGAGGGGTAACACGGCATTGGCTAGTAAAGACCAGATAAAGGGATTTACACAAGGCTAACGTCAGCAATTCCATGGTCATTTGAAGCTGTACTGCTGCATATTTGTCAAACATGGGAGCCTCATGTCACTTCTTACATTCAGCTGCTCTCCCCAGTGGTGGGGCTGTTTGGTTTTGGCTGTAATCATTATTATATTTTGCCTCCACTATTTATGTTAATTTCCAAGTCATTTTTTTTACAGATCAAACCATTAGGACGAAAGTAAAGAATAAGCTGAATGGCTGGATATAATGGCATGTTTTTCAGCTAATTGTGTGTGAATGCGTATTGTATAATAAGCTATAAATTATACATTCTAAAAGATACATTCTTTTTATGTTTAAGACTAGCCACAATTTCTCATTCAGTGAGTTATATAAAACAGTCTTGGATGCCCTTTATATACTTTTAAACGGCTGAGTTAATGTCAGATTTCTGGTGAATTGGCACATTTGTGTTTTGTAAAGCACATGGTGTTACAAATTAAAAAGAAAAGACAACAAAGAAAATGATCGATCTTAATACTTCGGGTATATATTGGGGTAGTAACTCATATGGATACCATATAGCTGCCTGATTGGTCAAACAAATGACTCAAAGGGACAATGTCAGAATTTATGTCATTATAATGTTATGGCTAAATATAATAAGCTATAATATACTTTTGGGGGGGGAGGGTTCTGTCTCCAAAAATAACCCAAACAAAAATTACATATATTTGGCTTTCTAAATAGTTTTCCACACTGATGCACAAAACCACAAAAACACTTCAAAAACACAATATATAGGCTAAAGGAAGGTAGGAAGGTAAGGTGCATTTCAGCTTTTTCAGGGGTCCAACCATTGTCTGAAGATGTGCCCTTTGCACTGTGTACAAGTCTCAGCTGACTCAAATATACAGTTTTTGAACCATCTAATCATAAGTAAGCAAATTCGGACCAGTTTGGAAATTAAGTGAAGTGGTTAATTAATGCATGCCATTCGGGTTCACTTGGGTTCACGCTGTGACAGAGTATTTAAGGCATAATGCATAAGTTCAGAAATCAATAGAAATAAATGAATCCACAGATACATTAACAGAAAACAAATGAAATAAAAGGTACATTCAACATATTGTTCTTGTGATAGAGGTGCAGTAACCCAACTACTGCAAACAGAACAGATTCCAGATGCATTCCAGAACCCTTTTACACATAAGCAATCATTGATGGACCCCCCCTCACTCTCACCCTGGCAGCAACATAGAGGAAGGATGAGTATAATGTTAACGATGGTGTAGCTGCATTTATGGGATGTTCCTTCAGAAGAACAAGCAGGCAATCTGTAATTTTGCAGGAGGCTACAAAACTCCGGCACATATATTAATCATGGAGAGGGAGCAATCAAAGATAAACAAGAGACAAGTAGAACACACACACATGCTTGTGCGCACACACACACACCCAGACAAACACACAGGAACACCCTTGAGTGTAAGAATGCTGATAAATGGAACTCAGCAAAAGTCAATGGGCTTCATCTAAACCCATATGACTGCCGATCTAGTTGTTTGAATATACTAAGAGATCTATTATTTTTTTTTACGTGTTCATTCTCTGAGGTTAGCTTATGTTAAAGTACCATGTGATCTATGGCAGAGGACAGCGCCATACAGAAGCTATTTCAAAAAACTATTTCAAATGCAAACTGTTCAACTTTGGGTTTTTTTTTTAATTAGTCTTTACAAATATTCTGCTGCAAAACATTTGGGCACTCAACAAAAGATAATTAGGTACCTTTAATTATCAGCGATCATAATTAGTTTTTGTAGTTACAGTTTTCTCAGTCACTTTGGTGCATTTCTCAGATCTGAACTGAAATTCTCAAAACGACTGGTCCAACCCCCACATCATCGACTCACTTGTGCACTTCATAAAAGCAAGGTCTCATTCTTTTAGAAAAATTGCAAATGCTTTGGTACATTCATGCAAATGATTACGTACAATTGTCTGCTGTTTCTTGCATCACCAATTACTTGTGTCATATTGATCAACATATATAGGCCTATACATATAGTGTGCGTATACTACATACACAGACATTGTATACAACGTGTGTTGTGCATTACAGTAAATGTACAGATCCTTGTACTATTGAAACTGATAAATGGCAAACATAAAAATTACAACCAGATGCATCATTGTCATTCAAACCTCAGCCATAGTTTACTCAGAAAATAGTTATGGAGCACACATATTGACGACACCACTAAACATATTGACTATCTTTTCTGTAAACAATGACACAGAGACTTGTCATTCTGCTGACACTGACACGTTCATTGGCATAAATATTTACTTTTGAGAGGGGATTTTGAGCAACTTATGAGCTTTTGCAGGTAATCCATTTTGAGGTGCTGTCTAAATTGTTTCGAGAAATGCATTTACTGTTTTGCAAATGTTAAGGATGATTTAAGAAATGTACCGAAGCATCTGAAAAATGTCTTTTTTGTATTTAACAATACTGTACTGACTGCCATGAACCAGTCAAAATTGAGTATTTTCACAAACATATAGATCAAATCAAAGATTTTTAAGATTGCTTTAGTAAATTGAATTCAGCGTCTATGGAGTGCGTAATCAAGACTTTTGAAATAAAAAGAAGACTACAGACGAGTCTATAGTTGTTAACCTTCTTCAGCGGAGGTTTGATTGTAACAGTACTGAAGGACTGAATATTAGGTTTGTGTTAAATATTTAAAAGTTTTTCTCAATATGCCTTGGCAAATTTCATGAAACATACTTAACATTCTCAAGATTATAAGAGCATTTCTCAAAACAGCTCAAGCATGTCTGTCAGTTCACCAGTCTGTTACCCAAGACACTTAACTCATTTGTCAAAAGCAAATAATTCCACCATTAAACTGCCACCAAATGAAAAGTACAATCAGCATCATTTTAACCCTGAGAGTCAAAATTCTTATATATATATTATCAAAATGTCAGTGTAAGTATGTTCCTGAGCGCCATAGTTCTGAATGATACTCGGTTCCCACTTTCTCATTGTCATTGGCTGATCATTCTTCTTTAGCATACTGATACTTACAGTATTCATGTCAAACACTCCCATTTCAAATTTGCCAAGCTCCACATTACAGTATGAACAGTTCACTGTTGAAAGAAACCACTCGCACGCATTTTTTAGATCTCAAGACAGAGTACAATACCAAACAAAAAAGTCATGCAGCACTATGTAACACAAAATGGCTATACACGAACTAAATCATGTACTGTGGTAACCCAAAACACACTATGCCATATAGCTGCAATTTATGGAATATATTTGTAAATCATTTTGAAAGCTTGGTTAACTGTTTTGCATGTGGTGGCGAACACGATGATATTTTTGGGTGTAAAATTATTACAATGGGAAACTACATAAACTATTTAGTAATACATAATCTATTTAAGTAAATGAAAATTGTGCCAAATGAGAACAATTGTACAAGCCATTTGCATATACAGTTTTGGGAAAAAAAATAAGAGACCCCTCTATATTTTTAAACAAATCTGCATTTTTAAATCCTGGTTTAATTGTGGTTCTGCTGGCAGAAGGCTACGCTGAGCAGCAGGTTGCTTCTATGTTTAAAATTTCTAAGACAGCACTACACAAGAACAAGCTGAAGCAGGAGACACTGGGAATGACCAGAAACCAGCCAGGTAAACGGTGGAAGTGACTTTCTAATGCCAACGATGGCCGTTAACTTATCCAACTTTCTCATGAATCGGAGGATGACATCAAGTGACCTTCAAAAGGAATGGGAAACATTAAGTGCAGGTGTAAAATGCACTGCTAGGACAGATCGTATCAGGCTCCTAGAAGCAGAAGTTCCATAACACAAAGAAGAAGCCTTCCACTGTGCTGAAGTGACATTATGGTGTGGGGATTAGACTTCTTCTTCTGCAAATGCTAATTGTCATTTGAGAAAAGATCCAATGCAATCGAGAAAATTGTAAAATTGGGCCCCATAAGTTCTTTCAGGGAACCTTTAAGAAGGTTAGCAGGCATGTGCTGACAGGTGTGCCTTTACAGGGCAATGGGTGGAAATGGACAAATAGCCATCCAATAAAATGTGTTATATTACTCTATAAATCCTAAACCCTGCGAAAAGAGAAAAAAAAGAAGCACCTGACTTCACAGGCACCAGTTGAAGTTCCTATTAGTCCATTTCAGCCCACCCAAGTTAATACAGGAAACTTATAAAAATGAAAAAAATATGCATTCTATAAAAAATCCAGTCCAATAATAAGGACCAAAAAAATGCCTGAAAATCGACTTGCTTTTTTCATTTTTTCACCCTGCAAACTTTTGTGAACAGATGGCTCTTTTACATTATATTGAAAGCTACTTTAAACTGGGGAAAAGTTTGTAGAGAGAGGTTGCAGATAATGTAGCCTGCAATATCCTGGGTCACAGATTCCCTTGATCATAAATATATTTTTTACAATATTACTGTATCCTTATAAAAAGCATGTACAGTGTTTTACTTTCATATTTTACTTTTCTCAACTGAATGATTATTTGCCTTTAATAATTGTAGATTAAATTGATGGTGCTATTAATGAATTTAAGTGATTCACCACAGCTCCCAGGGACATGGGATCTATTTTATTATTTGTATCTGGCACAATGGGTCATTCAATAATAACTATCCACAGCTGCTCAACTGGTGAATCAAGACGTCGGTCTCCAAATAATTCTTTGTTCAGCTGGATCCCAGACATTTCTGTTACACACGGCATGACCTCTAGGCTTCATGCATGCCACCTACATTGTGCTGACTGCATAAAAAAGATTTTCTAACTTCAGCCTGTGATTCTCTATCATCCTCATCTTTCTCCTGATAAGGGTGATGGCTGCAGCATATGAGTAGGTCACACCAGGCCTCTGGCCTTCTTTCCAAGGCCTCAACATTCCCAGTGAAATGGGAGATCTAATCTTTCCAGCATGTCCTGGGTCTTCCCCGGACCCTCTGCCCAGTGGGGCGGGTCTGGAACAGCTCTTGACCTGATGGCATCCTTATAAGACGCCAAAATCACCTCAGCTGACTCCTCTCATTTTGAAGGGGTACCTGCTCTATTTTAAGGTCTCTTTGGTTCTCCAAACACCTCACCCTGTCATGGACAGTGAGTCCAGGGACATAGACCGGTAAACCGCAAGCCTCGTCTGACGATTTAGCTAATCTTCACAGGCACGAATCTGTCCACTGCCGGTAGAACTGTAGCCAGTGAACCAACCATCCTGTAAATTTCAGGTTCCCTCTTACCGTCACTTGTGAACAAGGTCCTTAATCTCCTTTATTAAGGGCATACTCACTCGCCTCACCTATAAGGAGCAGTGCACTGTTGTCTGCACCATAGCCTTGGATTAGGAGGTGCTGAATCTCATCCCTGCTGCTTCATACTCGGCATCAAATCACTCAAGTGTGTACTGCAGGTCTTGATTGAATGAAGCCAAAAAAACAACGTGATTTGCAAGTAGCAGGGATGGTATTTGAAACCCCTCTACACATGACTCCCTTTAAGCAAAAGCTGCACCCTGATATCCATGAAAATCATAAAGAAAAGTGTGAAAACCTCAGCAGAGGTCAACGCCCATTTTGACCCACTTGACTTTGTGGTGGGTATGTGGACAAAACTCTTACTACATTCATTCAGGAACTGAAAACACATTTTAGGCCCTGGAACCCTATAATCATGTAACATGCTGTACTGGGGCACTACTGTAGGTCACAAGCCTTCTCCAAGTCCACAATGCACCTGTACGCTGTGCTAGCATATTCCAATGAACCCTTAAGTACTACTTACACAAAGTTCACTCCATATCATGAAAAATATTCTTCCCTTAACATTGACAAATAATTATGCTGTACGTGAAATGTAAAAAAGAAAAAAAACATGCATATGAAAAGCTGAAAAATACAGACCTAGCATATCAAAACATTGCACTATATTGGAAAATATAAGATCTGTATAAATTTGAATGAGCATCTATTTCATGCTAAACTAAACCTGAAGACTGCCAGTAAAAATACATACTAAACATGGCTTATAAATTACTGTAAATGTTTGTGTGAATGTTCAAATTTCTTAAGATACTTTCGCATCAGGAGACATAACTTCATTTGGAAGAAAGTACATGGTGAGATGGTTTTGCATATACTTCAGGCTAATGTGATTTCTATAAAAAAAAGCTGTGTAGATGTGGATGAATTAATTACACCAATAACCATTCATCTGTGAAGGATTAATGGTGAGGATTCTTGGACAAAGGTGAATTGGCTAATGTGGGTTAATTGCATAAAATTTTGAGATCCATAGATTCAGATGTTAGCAGTATGCTTGTACCAGGCTTCTTTGGTAATGTGATTACACAGCATGAATAAAACCTCTAAGGTGAGAAATGGGACAATCCCAAAACGAGGCTTGGCCCGTGTCTGCTTAGAGCTCACAGTATGCTACATACATATTTAAAGTGGATAATGATGAAAATGATACTACAATATGTTTCAGGACTGAAAAAATACATAACTAAAAAATGCAATTATAAACACACATAATAAAAAAAAATCCACAACTGTCCTTCTTACACCATAAAAATGTAACAGTTTTATGTGTCACTGTGCTGAATCCAGGCTTCCATCTGGATACCACATGCTGTTTGCCACATTGAAACCTAGAAATCTTAAGACAATATGGACGGACATTACCGGCTGGGTGTGTATTTTTTCCCCAAATACATGGGTGATGTGTTAAATCATTTTTTAAATTATACATTGAATAGTAACTGTAAAAATTTCTGTGACCTACACTTTATGTACGCATGATCTATGGGTATGCAGCATTTATACATATATGTATGGCTACACGTATGTGGTAAGAAATCCGAGATTTCAATATAAAAGATATTAAAGTATTATATAAAATATTATCGTATAATGCTTATGCTACACACATTGTAATATTGTATTATTCATTTACTGATATTAAAAAATCCCATACCTTTGTCTTGCATGAAAAGGATGTAAGCTAACTTTAACCACTTCTTTATTTTTCACCAATAAAAACATCTCTGTTTGTTTGTTTTATTGGCTTGGTCAAAAGATCCAAACTATATTTTAAGTCCTTTCGGATATCAATGTTATTTTAGTCATGATTTGCAACACTGAAATATGTATTTATGTTGTATTTAAGGAGAGGTTGGTTGAGGGAGAGGGATGGCAGCAAAGTTAACACCGCTCAAGTATTTAATTGCTTTTTCATGGAAGGCTCATACAACCAATTAAATATCCCATCATAGCCTTCGTTCTGACCATTGGGTATGGAACTAAGCCGGTGAACTGCCTCCATTGCTAATCCAGTTAAAGCCTGACAGCACCGTCTGTTTAAAGCTTCCAAAAAAGGAGAGAGAAATTAAAGGGCATATGGTATCCTATGATATGCATTAGACTAGTAGTAATGAAAATATGGGTGGCTTAAAGATCCGTAAACAACACTGCAATGTTTGACAAGTTGCTGCTAAGATTTGGCAACCACATGTGCAGCATGCATAATATGTTTTATCCCAAATGTCATTTAGTTGCTATTTATGGATGTTCAAAATGCTTATGGAAATCTGGACTGAATGATTCTAAGAGGCTGCCCAGTTCACCGCAGCCCCCTAATGAGATGTCAAAAAGTGCAATTTGAGAAAAGTTTTTTGAGTTCTCTCTTGTATGGAAATGTCTTAAAGGCATCACTTAGAATGGCAGAGAGGATTGAACGAAGATAGCACCCTGGTCAGCCTGGGGCTGCTTGTCATACTACAAGTCAATAACTATTCAGTCAATTATGATAACATGGACAGCCTAAGGTTTTTTCCCTCAATAGGACAACAACAATGGGACAATGAAATAGATTACATGACACAGGCTCTTCCATGAAAAGAGAATATTCAAAATAGATGCTATAGCTACTTGGTGCTTGTTAACATTGTCAGTAGAAGGCAAACTTCAGGGAGCCTTTTCCATCTGAAGTACATCTGATCATTGTGTGAACATGTGTGTGAGTTTCCCTTAAAGTGGGTATGTGTCATGATGATGGAATTATCCATGTCTTGTGTGTGTGTGTGTGTGTGGGGGGGGGCATGTATATATTATATTGTGGGGACCAAATGTCCCTCACCATGTGATAAAAACCTGTTCTTTTGATGTCATGGGGACATTTTTATAGAAATGTAGAAATGTAGAACTGCAATAAAAACACTGAAAATGCCAAAAGTCTTTGTTTGGTTATTTATGCTTAAGTTTGGGGTTGGGAATGGGTTAAGGTTGTCCACTGTTCGGATTAGGGCTTTTCTCATAGAAATTAATGGAGAGTCCCCACAAAGATATGAACAGAAATGTGTGCGTGTACAAATTAGTGCTTTATTGTTTAATACTTTTTTGATCAGTGCTTAATTCCATAAATGTTATTTTATAGTCTTTATGTCTTTATTCTAAAATGTAGAGAATAGTACAAAAAGATATTCCTATGGATAAATGTGTCCAACCTTTTGACTGGTACGGCATACATACATACATACGTGTGTGTACACACACACACACACACATATATATATATAAAAGAATATAAAAGAATACCAGATAAATGCCATATAGCAGTAGATCCACGCCTGGGGTCTTCAATGAACAACTTTTACATTATTAGTCTACGTAATCTTCGTTGACTTATGCATACCGAGGAGCAATGCATACCAAAAGTTCCAGCTCTATTACTGAATTTGTAGTTCATATAGAAGTTGCTTTTTTTGCTTTCTTGTAATTCATGGAATGCTGGTAGCAGGTCTCCGAGAAAACTGTCTGTACTGGTCAACAAAGAATCCATAAACCTATAATAGCTCTACTGGAGTGACAATCTAAGGTGAGATGCAGACAAGTCTCTCCTGTCAAAGGGTGCTGTCTCGAACCTCATCACAGATAGGTCAAGGGCACTTCACAAGGCTACCAAGATCATTACACCACCCTACAAAACACCTTTACACTCGTCTAAAATAGGACCTGTCGTATTGCACGAGTTACGCAACAATATTTTTGCCAGACTTAGGTTTCCAAATATAGCTTATCCCACCAGTCACATTAAAGTAGCAAGTCTGATGAGGGCGGGGTAAGGTAAGACTCATACCCGGTCTCCCACGTTAAAAGCAACTATTCTATACCACAATACCTAATAGACAAAGTCCTGGAGATTCTAGAATATCTACAGCATTTTATAGCATTTTGAGGATGAAAATATTTTGTGCTGCTCCTCCATTTAGAGCTCACCTGCTATTATTGTGGGCTGGGAGGATGACTCCTGTGGACTAACAAGGTGGATACAAAAAAGGTAACACTTTACTCGAGGGGACACAAACACTGAGTAGCAGTCAGTACGCAGCTACTTCTGGACCACAAATTATGAACAAATATAGCAGCTACTTGAGATAAAAGATAAATCATGATTCATTAATGATGACCAAACATGAGATCAGCATGTATCTAACACTTAGTTTGTGGTTAATTAATACATGAATATATGTAGCATTAAGTAATAGCTTAATACTGCATATCTGTGCCCCTCAAGTAAAGTGCTACATATAGCAAAAAAAAATGGCTACATGTTGAGAGCATGGACTATTACCCAGACTCCAGTACCAGTAAGTAACCATCATCGTACAATGGGAATGCAGAAGGACAGAAAATGCAGGCTTATCATTTTATGGCAATCCTATTTTGTTTCGCTTTATGTATTTTTCCTGGTTTAATTTTGCAAAAAAAAAAAAAAGTTCAGACCGGCATCCACTTTTTTATTTTTGGAAAGAACTTTCGTTTCCTTTTTAATTTCCTTCCTCAATCCATTGTAATGAATCTTCCAGGATTTCTGCTGATAACCATGTGTCCTGTCTGTTTTTTTCACGTTCTGTCATTCCCCACAGATAACATTTAATAATGCTCCACATTAATGTTATATGATTACAAAACAGCCAACAAGGTTATTCTTTGAACAAAATAATATAATACTGATGTTTACCAAGTGGCTTAAGGAATATCACTGTTACCTCCTACCTCCACCAGAGTTTATCCTATGTGTGGGGAGTTTGCATGTTCTCCCAATGTCTTGTGGATACTTTGGCATCCTCTTATAGTCCTTATACATAGGATAAGGCTAAATGATGTTCTGAATTGCATAAGATGGACTGGAATCCCAGACTGTACTCCTGCCTTGTGCTGTATACTGCCACAGATAGGCTCCTGATCTTTTCAGGATACGTCATCAGAAGGTGAACACTTAGGGGTCATTGTATAATTAGGGGTAAATTTTAGCACTTACCAAAAAGTTATTATTTTCACCCAAAATGCATAGCATTTCTAAAGTGGAGTATATTTACTATTTGCCAGTCACAAAGGAGAGTGATTTTGGATACAGATCCAGAAAACCAGTGACACTTACTGCTGTGTTTGTCAAAGTGTTATGGACAAAAACAGGCTTTTTTGAAGATTTGAACATATATCAGAAATTAAAATACTTAGCATTTCTGATAAGTAAATATGTCTGTCTATCAACAGAAATATATTTATTCATTTATTTAGAATCAATTTATTTTAGAATGAAAACCAGTAACATAATTGACAGTGTGGTAACAGTTGACACATGACATAATTGACAGAACATCAAAAAGAAGGTATACTGGTGTATATGAGCATATGTCCAAGGATTTTAATAATAATTAATATTTTATTCAGACTACTGTGATTGGGTAATTTATTCAACTTAGCTAAGTTTACATAACCTTTATTTTATTGTAATATGTATGTTTTTTTGACTGGTTCACCACTGCAGACACCTATATCGTTAGGATTTGACCAATCTTTTCAAACTTTGCTGACACATTATATAGGTGAATATATGGACCTGTAACTCCTGAAATTCTGAGACACATTATCATGTGAATGTGATAACTCAAGAAGTATATGATTGATCTTGATTATGCATCCTATTCTAAGGATGTATCATTTGGATCATTGTGTTTCTTACGGTCCTTGTCTTTTAAGGTACTATCGATGACAATTCTGAACCATATGACCCAGATGACTTTGCATATGCAACTGGGTCTCAATCAATCTCAGGACTCTGTGGTGGGGTAACAAGACCATCTGGCAGCTTCTTTCTTGCTCTGCCAATTGACCTCTCTCGTAGTACAGTTTCCTATGTTTCTGGCTTTCAGTTAGACCTAATCTATAGTTAGGTCATCGACTGTATTCATTTTTCCTTGCTCTCTCAACAATCTCAATTTCTGGTGGCCTATTATTAAAAATGCCAGTATCTCACAAGCCCAATATCGGCATTTTCTGTAAGAGATAATACTTGTACACAAATAGGTTTCTCACTTTTAATACAACAATTAAGCAGTGCTGTTGCTTATTGTGTATGGTGTTGTAGTTACATTTTTGTAAATAAAACATAAAGGAAATAATGGGTAGTAAATCTATAGGTAATATGTCACAGCAAATTAAGGGACTGCATTCCTTTGATGTTGTCAAAATGTAAAGAATTATTGTAAAATATTGCCGAGTGATCCCTTATTACTTAATTCTTTAGATAGAAAGAGTGTACTTAGCTCCTATAATCTGTAAGAATGCATGATCAGTGTCACATATGTTATTGTTACTCAACTAGGTTACCTTGACTGGGTAACACAAGTAACAGGTAACAAGGTGGACATTTTAAAACATGTCTGACCTATTCTCCTTATAGAGGCCTAGAGCTAGACATAACTTTCTTACAATTTTTATCAGTGTTACTTCAGTGACTTGTGCTCTTGACCCAGACGGAACTTTTTAACAAATCTAAATACAGAAGATTCATGTGACATTGGCACACACCCTTCTTTTTTAGGAGTGTTTTTTTTCTCAAGTACCTTAGTTAACAAGGATTCCTCAGACACACACAAAATGAATCATTCCACACTGAATACTTATTAGACACACTACACTCTCAATTTTTTGCTCATTTTTGGAGACAGTGTGACTATATTTTATAACTAGGCGCACCAGTTTTAAAAAAAACATTGTATATTACGCAAAACACCAGGATGGAGTGGGAATTTGTTTGTGTGTAGGGTAATGTATGAACCAGTTCCAAATTAGAAAGCATTCTCCATTTTTAAGAACTCATATTCGATAAGACATTTTAATTGTGGTTCCACTTATCAATTATCAGTTCCTACATGTGACACTATGTGAGGGTTAATGCATGACAACTCTGCGTACATGTTTGTACTTCTCATTTTTTATGTTTTCATGTTTATGTACCACAAACGCATTTATTAGTAGAACTACTATTTAGTCTTGGGTGGTATAGCAGCACAGCATACCACGGTATTTACTTTCGGCAAAAATGTATCTTAGGAGATTACAAAACACTGGAATAGTGTTGGTTTTTAAAATAAAATCAAAAAACTGTATACCTGAGAAAATTGCCTGGACAATATAAAAATTTAATATTGCCTACTACTATTAAATGTGTTGAGTATATGTGACCCAAGCCACCGTCTGTAATTTGAGAATAATCCATTGCTAAGACGGTAGACCAGTCATTAATTCAGCTGCTAAACCGAGAAGAGGGATTCTGCAGAACACAATGGACACAATGTTTCCTCGGAGACTCCAACTGGCCTGTTTGTGTCGGCTAAACCCAAAGGCCAGTCGTTATGTACAAACGTGTGAGCCAAATGTGTAATAACCATGGTTTAAGTGGGCATTATATGTTTTTTAAATGGGAACAAGTCTTGATTTCAAGAAAGTTTGCAATGATATCTTGATGTTTAGTCATTCAGATGCGATAGAAGGTCTCTA
>JAODLD010000046.1:14909522-14951801 GCA_026781065.1 Mormyrops boulengeri
ATATATTGTATATATATATATATATACACCAGCAACTGCACATATCCAAGTGTGTGTGTGTTTTATATATATATATGTGCAGTTTTATTTTAACTGATCACTTACTTCTTCCTGCTTGGAATTTTAAAATATTTCATTTCTTCCAAACCAAAAGCAGCCTAAAGGACAATTTTATCCATTCTTTTTTGAATTTTGGAAGAAATCCTCAGGATACTTATGGCAAATCTGAACAAAAACATACCAAGTCTGTAAAGCTAGATCTGGAGAGATAAATCTTCTATTAGATAACTATGTTGACTGAACCAACATTAATTTGTTGTAATAAATTTATTATTTAATTTATCTAGAGTGAACATATTTTGCTAAAGAATATTTGTTAGCTGTTCTACTTTGTAAATGTATGTAATATGTAACTCTACCAAGATCAACAATTTACTGATGCTGAAATATAAACAAATAATTTAGAAATGTTCCGAAAATATTCTTGATGAACACTGATTTATGCCTTTGGGTTAGAAATCCATCCAACCCATGGACCAACCCATGACGGGGCACTAACCCATCACAGGGCACACTCACAAACCTTTTACTCAGACATGCACACTTTTGGCCAATCTGATAACTCTAATCAACCTCAGCATATTTATGGAAACCAAAGTATCCAGAGGGTACCACACAACAACATGGAGCCATGGCAGAGACTCAAACCCTGGACACAGAGGTATGTGGCAACAGTGCTAACCATGGCACCACTGTTCCACCCCTCATTAGAAATATTGACTGATAAATAACTACCTTTCTATCTATTGTGTAAAATCTAAAACAGAGATACATAAAATCCTCAGAAAATAATTTCAAAGAAGTCACCCCGGACATCTGACACGGCACTCAGGCATACTTGATAGGTCTAGTAGTTAATTATTTCTTATATGGAATAAATTCTCAGGATCCAGTAACAAAAACTAGTACTGCCTCATGCACATTATAAAAACAGCCTTAAACATTAATCAATCAAGCCATGAGACAAATCCTGGAGTTTCACACTTCAATGACTAAAGTCAAATGAATTCTTTCCTTTAATCTTTGTTTCCGTTCAAATATAAAAAAATGAATTTGCATATTATTACTGTTGAGTCCTATCCAGTTAGCCTCTGCTAAGTTATGAGCTTATCACAAAAATGCCCATATTGTCCATATTATTTTTTATTTGTTTTTGCGTAAAGTGCAGTTACAAATTAATTTCCCATGGTTCCTCTGTAAAATTTAAGAATGAGCAAAATCATTGTACTGCAGTTTCAGGTTCATTAAATTATGCTTTGATGTGGATTCTTTTTAATTGATCTCTTTAATAAGATCCACGATTGCACCTTTGTACCAAGCAATGGTTAGAGTAGTCTAGATGTTTTTGGACACATTGCTTAATTATAATTCCTGAAAGTGCAAGATTTCACTGTGAAAGATATTGCATTCAGTAGCAGATTTTAAAGACATATTTTCAAAATACAATAAACCCACGATATTTTGTTTTATATCAGTGTTTCCCAATCCAGTCCTTGGGTACCCACAGCCGGTCCACGTTTTTGCTCCATCCAATCTGCCTGCCAGACAGTTCACATTTTTGTTCCCTCCCAACTCCCAAAAACATGAACTGTCTGTGGGTCCCTGAGAACCGGGTTGGGAAACCCTGTTTTTATATTATTAGTACAATGCATCAGTCTTCCAGGCACATTACCTAAGGCTTCTCGTTGAAACTCATTTGATATTTGAATAGTCACTTTCGAAGAGGTGTCAAAATATGTGTAATACTGAGGGCTTGTACACAGGAAGCGTAAACTGAGCTAAATAAAACAGACTAAATTCTAAACTTTAAATTAGTTGATTTTCACTGAATTTTTTAATGGGATCACATTGAAGTTCCTTCCATTCCTTTTGGAAATGATGGGAACCACATGATGAAGTTGTTACGATCTTGTTCATAATTGTTTTGTTGTTGTGCTCTGCCTCTCTAGGTAAGTGTGTCTATGTCTTCCCTCCCACCTTTAATTTCCTGTGCCAACTGGATGATTCCCGGTTTGCTGCAAGCCTTGCCAAGCACTCAAGCAGGAGTCGATTATAGTTGGACTTGTCTTGCTAATTTCGTGATTGTAAACTTCTCTGTGATGGACAATAAGTGCACTTCGCCCTTTGATTGTTCTGTGCTTGAGTAGACCTAATCTTTTTGGATTTGGTTAGTTAGATCATCTCTGTAAATACTTTGTATATATATGTAAATATTGAATACATTGCGAGCAACCAGGAAATTAGGAAGTGAGACATATTTTGTTTTGAATTCTCTTTCCTCTTGCTTATGACTAGTAAGGGAATTAGTGAAGTTTTGTGTTTTTATTTCAATTTTAATTTGATTAGGTTAAGAAGTTGGTCTCTCCATGCAGTTAGTGGGATTTCCATTTGTTATTTTGGCCTGGTTGGTTCCTGGAGCTTCCATTGCTACATTTTAAAGATAATTAAAAGCCATACAAGGAGTGGTCATGCTGTACTTCTCTGTCACACTCGACCCCGTGACCAGGTTGTAACAAGGTTTGACATTTCATTACAACAGCTATCAAATATATCAATTTTTCGTGGGGGGGTTTGGACTGTTTATCTGCTGTGGGTGCAGGGAGAGGGAGTATTATATCTGCCGTAAAAAGAACCTGGTTTCAGTTTTACAGGACCGGAGACTCAGCCTCTGCATGAAAGAGAATTTCAGAGGAACCATGGTACATCTAGATCGCATGGAATTTTCCTTTCTGCACTATAACATGCACCACTGACGCAATGAATGGAATCCTCTTGTGACATGTATTCAATAAAGAATGTTATCGGGCATGAGAATTTTTTTTTTTCTTTGAGCAGGGAAGGAACGGATGCTAAGTCTGGGGTTTTCCATGCTGGGAATCATATGGCTAAAAATATTATTGCCACGTCCTGCCCACTACGTCCACCTGACCCTCCTGTCTCCTCCCTCATGCAGCCCTGATGGGCTACACCTGATGCTTGTTGCCCCTCAGTACTCTATATATAAAGTACAGGTTGGTCCCGTCTTCGTTAGTCTGGTCGTTAATGTTGCACCTCTTGTAAGCCCGTGTCCTTCCTAGTTGTCGTCCTCTCGTTTCTTTCCAGTATCTGTCTGTTTAGTTTTATTTCAGTAAAACCCTTTTGTTTGTCAAAAATGCCTGCCCTCGACCCCTTCGTTTCGAAAGTCATGACGATTATAAGGATGATTTTTTTGGGAAAAAAAAACTAAAAACAACAAGAAAATAAACAGCCATTGAATACTGTCCTCTGTTTATAGCATTTAGCAACATCTGAGGTTACAAAGTCCTTATTGTATTTTCTAGACATAGAGGATTGTAGAGGTTTTTAATATAAACTTTCATGGCTGAAATCTTTTAAATCTTTTTTTTTATTCAAACCTTTTCAGACATTCAAGGAAACAACATGAGACATCAGGGGAGGACTTTACAAAGCCCTGATTGCATTGATTTTTCCACTACCAGACAAATTCTTACATGGTTTGTTACATCAGACAAGCCATACATATTGTTTTTCCAAGTAAACATAAACCATTTTTTTCCACATGATACTGTATACAATCATAAGAAAAAAGGGGGAAACACATTCCTTAGCAAAAATGGCATACTTTAAAGATAAAGTTTTGCTTGAGCATATTCACTATTGATTGACTGTGATGCTGTCAAAGTAAGTAAAACAATGCATCACCTCCCTGATGCACCACCAAAGGCTGGGCTTTGTAGCTATTTCATTGATTCTCTGACCAATGGGTGTCACCCAACACTCAGCACTTACCTGTAATCTTAGGAGATATCAATATTTTCCTCTATTCGGATATCCCTGTTGGGGATTTCCTGCAGTCTTGCAGATACCTGAATGATGTTCTTTGTATGATGTTTAGTTCTTTCTAGGTTACCTTGAGTGGTGTCCAAAGTGGACTGTTGAGCATCTAAGAGAGCAGCAGAATAATTATATAAACTGAAAAACTAAAATGTATCATATATATTGTTCTACATACAATATGCAGTTACGTTTTTCTCCTTTTGGTCTCTCCTCCACTGCCAACAGGCATGAGTTCAAATCTTCAAACTTGCATACAGGCATAAGTGTCTTTGCCCTATGATGAATTGCCATCAGATCCAATGTGTCCCCTGCCTTGTGCCCTGTGCTTCCAGGGATGTGCTCCACCATCTCTGCAACCATGCATTTAGTGAACAATTATGGAAAATGGATGGATAGTTTACAGTTCTATCAGGGGAAGCACATCATATTACCTCTACGCCCCATTAAGGTCACTATCTTCAGCCTTACCAGCGAACCTTACTGCAGCAGGCCTGAAGAACCAAGTTTCACCATTTTGCTGTTGTGGCTTAATGGTAAATTGAGCTTTTTCTCTCAGTACCAAATTTGCTCTCATCAAGAACATGCCACCCTTTCAAGTTGCAAGATGTGTGTGTCTTTGCAAATTTGCAAAATGCAAATCAAACATTTTCACTTGGAGTACTATGTTCAATGATTTGAATGGGTGATCTTTTTCATTAATGCACTTATTGAACTTATTTGTGATCACCTGTACACATCTACCAAATGATTAATAATGTAATGTCAATAGTATAATACAATTATGCAATAATAATATGGCAAAAACACAATGTTTATTATCAAGTCAATGCATTAGGCAATGTGGCCACCTTAGATACCTACTTCTGAGGGTCTGTGGCTGACCCAGCCAATTTCACACAAACCATTGAAATTTCGGTGAAATTTGGAGACGGCATAGAACAGCTACGTGATTTGGGGCGCCAACTGCTGATGAGGGGGTGGGGCAGTGCCCCCATGACGACATGCATGCTCTCCACTAAACACATATGCTACTTGGGTCTGAAATAAATGTATTATCGTTACTATTATTATTTACCATTTATATATGTGGGCAACAATTTGGTGCGCTGGAAACAGGCGAAACACAAAACATAAACATTTTTTTTGACAGATTTTTAGTGTGGGTGCACTGGGTGGTCGAGTCGCTTCAGTTGGTGAAAAGCGCAGTTAATGACAGAAAAAAATTATCAAGCTTGTGGAAGCAAAACAGTCTAAACTAGAAATCAGAGTTAGCTACATATTTGTAAAAACTGTAAAATGTGACTGCAAAGCATTGAGAAAATTAAGGTCAAAAGCATCCCCCCTCCCCAACAGAATAACTGACCCCAGTCTGAACTCCCAATTGAAATGGTCTAGAACTGCCACTAGCTGGCGGTGAATCCCACTCAGGGTGCCACCAGCCCTATTTATTATGATCGTAACAATCAAGCGGTACCCTCCTTTCTTGATTTGCCATCAAAGGACATTTCAACATTTGTTTGATGTGCGTTTCACATTATTTTGCGTCAGCATCCTTCGCCGGGGAAGTACTTGTATACACCTGTGACAAGGTCATATATTCCCAGTCCCAGTTACTAATGATTGCTTGAGGTTAATTCTCCCCAAGGCACACAAGGTTGCATTTTTGTATGTTTTCATGGACCTTTTTTGGCCCAGCACAAAGTGCAGGGAGAAAGATTTACATAGTAGATTTCTATTTTTCCATTACAAAATGTCAGTACCGCTTAAAAACAGATATTTATTTTAATACCTTATTTTTTAAGTGATAAGCATAATAAAACACAATTTAGCCTTACATAGAGTATTTTGATATTTTATATATTATTCTTTGAGTCTGTGTTGCTTTGACTAACTTGTCAACATTGGTCAAGTAGCTATTTACATTCATTACGGTAGATTGCTTTATTTTAAAGTTGCTGGGGTGCACTTGCAGGATTTAAGGGTATACTTGCATTTGGTCAGCAATTCCATTTATGGTTCGACATATTTCATTGAATGAGGAGAGGAGGTCAAAAAGCGTCAAGTGAGCAATTTAGTCAAACCATTTTAACAATGAAGAGGGGAATTGCAGTTTAGAAAAAAGCCTGAAAAACTTTGGTTAGTACAGATAAGGTAATTTTCACATATTCTGTAACAATTATAAATTCAGTTTTAAACACTCTACTGGAAAGTCATACTTTTTTGATAATCTTTATGTAGATGAATTCAACCACTACATTAAATACAATAATTGTTACACAGAATTTTATTATTTGGCTTTTTGAAAAATGGTCTAGCTTAGTTTGCTTGGGTATTGATGATAAAAAAAACACAGTTTTCATTTCATTCTGTGGTAGACCACAGAAAATTTTCTTACATGGAGAAGCTGAAAAACTGCTCTTAAAATTCATTATATATAGATGTAAAAATATAAGCACAAACCGCAGTGTATGCCCTCAGCTCTCTCCCTCGAGGAAAGGGGAAGGAAAAGCAGGAGTCAAAGTACCCTGTGCAAGTGATCCTGGGTCTCAGGAAGGCACAACATGGGTAGGCAGCTATAGCATCCATATACATTTATCTCATATTAGTCCTCCAAAGGGGAGCAGAAGTCTCAATGGTAGAAATGAATAGAGCGGCACTGGGGGTGAGTCTTACGGCATCATTCAGTTGAACCCCCCAGACGTACAGCCTACGGTCTCCAATCATAAATCCTATCTTATTGTGTTTTGCGCTAACACTGTCCGTCCTGCAGCAAGTACGGTGAAGATCTTTCCTAAAACATGATAAATGTATTAATGTTCCCACAGAGTCAGAGGACATTTGCATGCTGTACAAACAATCTCGTATTCAGTTCGGAATGAGCCCATTAAGACTAAGTGACTCTTTGTGATTCTGCTCTAGGCCTAACTCTGCCCACCGTCTTTAGCGAGAGGCCTGTCCCAGCAGCTCCCAATCATCCAGACAGAATGTACTAAGTCACAAAATGCTTCCCTGGGGTTTGGGTTTCTGACATCAAGACTTCCCAGCCAGCGGTAATGACCTTAGTTATTCACGCTAAAGCGAAAGCTATTAGATCCACAAAATCCACAGTATTAGGGAGATTAATTTTAATTTAGGAAGAAGAGAAAAGAAAATGTGGGACTTTAATAATGCCTGGCCTTTACCAATGTAAAATATAAGGGATGTAACCTAGGATACATTCCCCAAAACTGCTGGTTAATAATGTAGTGTGCCTCCAAAATGCAGCCTAGGGAGAAATGTCTTATATAAGAGTTTGATTTAATAAGATGTACGTTCTCAATGCTCAGAGAAGGAAATGGGTATTCCTGTTTCAAAATACAGCAAACAAACTTGCCTGCTTAGTTTTCTTTATTGCTTCATCTATAGGTTACTGCTAGACTGGTAATTGGTATGGTACTTACATAATCCTTTATTAAACATAATTATCATGAAGCTGATTTCCAAAACGTGATTACCTTCCTAATTAATATTCTAAATACTTCAAACGTTAGTTTGGGAGAAGTATTAATTAATGAGAGAATGGTTTTAGGACAGGCTTTTAGATGAGATAGCTATAGTGAAAGCGAACGAAGTGACGCACTCACTCTCTTGTAATAATATCAAAAGTAAAATGCTTCAGATGTTCATTGAAAAACGAAACCATTACAGTTATTCCTGTCGGCATGATGCGAATGGCTTGTGTACCACAAAAAAGCTCTTTGTACTCTGCCTGTTATTCTTATCCTTTAGACAATAACAAACACCTTTAGTAATATAATTGATAACAACGCTTTGGAACTATTTTACTAAGATGGACACAGATTGAAAACATCCACACCCCATCCCTATGAAAGTGTTTAAAGACTCCCTCAGTACGTATCAAGCCCATCCTTTAGTTAATTAGCACGTCCTTATCATCAGGCATTGTTCCAGACTTCAGTGGGAAAGTGGCTCTCCTTAAATCTTTGCAATTGAGATCAAATTTGAAGCAGCAATATTATCTATTAGTTATGTTTTCAGAAATCCCATTCTTCTCAAAATTCATGAAAAAAAACACTAGAGCGCCATATATATATTTAAACATAATAAAAATTTCATTAGGTTCTGTTAAATTATTTGCTATAATTGACACAGAATCACAAATCTATAGCTAGCTTAAAATTGAATTAAAACGTCTGAGTTTTTTCTGCTTTCTACCACCTTAGAATATATGTATACTTTCCTATAGTATGGCTTGCATTTCAAGATATTTTTTAGCAGATTGTAAATAATTTTTAGCTATTACAGGGCATTCTTTTCTGCAAATATTTTCTCACAGGCAAGGCCATCACTGTGTTTGTGTGTCAGCGTAGCAGAGGAACACTTATGAGACCAGCGAGAATCTTCCATAAGTATTACAGTCCACATGATTTATGGATATATTTAAATGATTGCAATTTCCCCCTTACAATTTAATAGACTCTTTTAACATTTACCAAGCAAAACACATTTGTTTCCCGTTTTATACACTGGATAGCATTATGAACAGCATAACCTATGACAATTAATCCTAACTCATTTTGTTCATTTTTGCTGTACATTTGATGGCAATATATTGTAGCATAATAATAACCTCTACACATTATTTGAATATTAAAGAATATGAATATGCATATGCTATTTTTCTTGTGAAAATGTAAAATATATCTGCAGGAAATTTCCCGTCTTATTGTTACCCAGGGAAACTAAACATTGCTACTGAAGGAAACTATATATCTAATAATTCTTAGTGAGTTCCAGTAAATGCATAATGAATTATTGTGGACTTACAAAATGGCACATAGTGAGTTTCATGGACACACGTTTTGTTTTTGTAAAGCCTAACCATTTTACTACCGTGATACCTGGCCTGTGAGCAAAAGGTCATGATAAAAGCTAAAGATACCTCCTGCTTACTTTTGTAATAGGAGTGTTTCAGGTAATAGTTAGAGAGCCGCAGCTGGTACGTCTCTAGCTTCAACGGTAAGAGAAGCACTGAGGAATCCATCCATCCATCCATCCATTTTATAACTTCTTATCTAGTACAGAGTTGTGAGGGAAGCCTATCCCAGGTGCAGAGGACAACATATTTGCTAATTGTAACATTAATATGTGAAAATTTTCAAAACAAAATATAGCTCTAATGGATTATAGAATCAAATAAAAATATTTGAAATGTGATAAAGATAGCTTGGTAGCTGTAAATGCACTGTAAGTTGCTGGCTAATAATGCAAGGAGTCTGTTGTATTGTACGATATGCACGGTACGGTGCAGCAAGATGAGTCAGCATGCTTAGCTGGCTCACCGAAATAGTTTTTGTAAGTACTAGGACAAATGGTGGGCAATGAATTATGCATAATTGTAGCGGATGCTAAGGTGTTTCTGAACCTGCATATGACCTTCTACTAGTTGGATGTACCAGAATTTGAGTTACCTGTTACGGAATGTGTGTGTGTTCGTGTGTGTGTGTGTGTGTGCGTGTGTGTGTGACCAAATGTCCCCCACAATGTAATAAAAACCTGCTTTTTTATGTAGTGGGGACCATTTTTAATTTTTTTGCAATCAAAGAAGGAGAAATGCCAAAAAGTCTCATATTTTGTTTGGTTACTTATGGATAAGGTTAGGGCTGGGTAGGGGTTAAGGTCATCATGTTGGGATTAGAGTTTTCCCCTTAGAAATGAATGGAGAGTCTCCACAAAGATATAATTACAAACCTGTGTGTGTGTGTGTGCGTGCGTGTGTATGTGTGCGTGCGTGTGTATGTGCGTGTGTGTGTGTATGTGTGTACGTGTGTGTGGTTTGCCCAAGTTTCATTTGCTCTTACGGAGAATTTGTTAATATAGCGCTACTGAGAATGTCATCTCCACCTACATCCTTTCAAGCCAGTGCTACAATATGCACCCATTAGTAATAATAATCAGTGCTATGGATGATACAAAAAACAAAATAGAAGAGTATGGATTAATTATAAATTACTAGATTCTAAAACGAACAGCAACAAGGTGTAGAATTTTATTACTTAAGAATAAATGATTACCAAAGTCCCAAATTCAGGGATGACCAATGAGACCCAAAGTCAAAGGTATTTCTCAGAATACTGGTAAATGTTGAAAAGGCTGGCTAGCTCATTGCATTATATCTGCTACTAACCTGGAAAAAGTAAAAAAAAAAAAAGAAAAACAATGACCCAGAGAGCTTACCTTCCTCTGTTTACTTGCAGTACATTGTTTGCTCCATCGATGCCCAAAGAAAGCTCATATTCCCTGTCCGGCCCCATTTCAAATGCTCATATTCACATTCTAATCAGAGCTGTTTCACACATACATCCCTTCAATTTCATGAAAAGCCTCTTTCCAAGAAAATTTAATGGTTCTTCCTCAAATGCCTGAAATTTCCAAAAGTACGTAGATTGAGTGTTATATCGTCACAAAACTGAGCAGCACATATTGTTCTAGTGCTAAATTAGCCCTGTAAGGTTATCGGCGTAAGAACAGCCTTTTCCATGCATACTTCCTTGTAACTGCTGCGTATGGATATCTGACCATGCTGCAGGTTGACGCATAGAGACTAATCTGCACTCCAACCTCTTTCTCAACTGATAGATTCCAATATGCTCCAAGGTGCTGATTATTGGTAAACCCTCAATAAGTCTCCAAAAATGTTTGCTGGCACAGCAAAAAACATTTTTATATAAACATTAAAATATGTAGGAGGACATATCAGTAGAGAGAGTTCGGAATAGTAAATGAAATAAAAAATAAATTAGGAAATTTATATATGAGATGGTGGGAGAGAAACTGCAAATAGAAGTTTTATACTTTATACTACCTGTCTAGCAGGTGGAATGGCTTACAGGATGTAAGCCAAACATATTCAAAAATGTTTGCCGGCACAGCAAAAAGTATAATTTTTTTCTGAGCATTTATACACATAGGACGAAATCAGAAAAACGACTGCTACTACTACTACTCCTACTATTATTAATAATAATAATAATTATTATTATTATTATTATTTTTATAATTTTATATATATAAGTAATTATAAGTATATATATAGGTGTTTTGTAATGTAATAAATATATGAGTGCTGGGGGTGCTTCTGACATATTTGCATATTCTAATTATAATGTTATTTGAGTTGAATTGTCATAAATTTGTAAATAAATGTCATAAATTTGTGTGATTGATCGTTGTGCCATTTGTCATTTGTCAAACAGCAAACATTCCTCACATGAATTATGTAATATAAAAGTGAATAAGTATTGGAAATGTTTTGTTTAATAAGAAACTATATATATATAAATATATATAGTAAATATAGTTTCTTATTAAACAAAATATTTCCAACACTTTATATTACTTTTGGCTACATGTAAACATGTATACAAAATCATTTTAAGCATTAAGTAATAATACAGTTTATTTTGAGTTAGCTGACATTTCCAATCTAAGGATGAGTCTTTGAACCTACACATTGTTCTGTCTTTTTCTTATGCACATAAACTCACAGGCATGTATATGCATACATCAATACATACTGTACATACAGTACATACATAAAAAGAATATATAATTTCACAGAACTGCAGGGAGGGTCCGAATGAATAAAATCTCGAATAACATGAAACATGAATAAGAAAAGAAAAAGAAAACAATTTTAGTGACATGAATCAGTCAGAAATTAACTCATATTATCGTATACAGTCTGCTGTGTTTCATTAAGTCACTGTGTCGGGTTGCCTATATAATGTAATTTTCACCCAAAAGTCAGAATACATTTATGTATTCATTAAAACAATACCAAATAAATTTTAGTCACATAATTAAATTACATGCAGTTCTGAACTTTATACTTGCTTGTATACAAAAAATAAAGTCAGATAATGCTGTGATGAATAAATAAGCATTTTTATATTATTTGTTTTGTTTCATTAGCTTAGTTTAATTAATTCAAACTAGTCCAGTATATTGAAAATTAATATATATTAAAAACACATTTCCATAATAGGGCTTCTATTGCATCTGCTTTTGTTTTATTTATTATGTTTAGTAATAACTTAACTTAATAATTTAGCTTAATAATTGAAATTTATTTAGTAATTTAACTATTTATGTTAAAATACATAAACGTGTGCTTCTGTGGAAGATCACTATAGATGCATTACAGGTGCAGTACTTTCATATGGATGGTGTCTTCTGATTAATGTAGGTCTGCATATATAGCAATCGGTGGAGTGAATGTATATTTCCTCAACATAACTGTATTGTTGCAGACACACATTTCCATATTCTGGAGCTTAACTTGCCTAAATTGAATAAAAAAAGGTCTTCATCTGTGTTTCATTGGTTTACCACATATATAAGAAAGAAAGTATGGATGTGTTATCAAGTTGCAGAAGTTAGTATTTGGCCATATGGCAGGAACGGGGACGGCAGGGGTAAACTGCATCTACCTGTGCACCCACAGCAAAATTCTGGAACGTGTCTCAGTTGAATATCATAAGTGAAAGACCAGCAACCTGCACAAGTACAGCAGCTGTGTTTCACTGGAATCGATTACGTCTGTATTTTTTGTACTGGGATATTTATTTATGCATTTGTTGTTGAGCATCTGTAAATGTCTGCAAAATGGCCTCATTAAAAATATTTAATGCTGAGCCTGGCTGAGGAGCTAAGAAGTGGAATAATGATGTCACTGTGTACAAATGTGGTCTGGCTTAGGGGGACCATAACATTTTCCATGTCCAATTGATTTCTGAAAAGATGAAGAGAAGATGAAGTGAAAATCAGGAATGATTTCCTGATTAGAGCGATGAAGGCGATATGTTAGGCAATGAAATATGAGATACATTATGATCCAGTCATTCAGTTTATATATGTAAGGTTTTACTGCATTCTTGTAAGAACAAAAATCTACCTTACATGGTACTAATTACATGATGTCATGCCAGACACGGCAGAAGACTGCCTGTCTGATTGGCAGAGCCTGCTAAATGAATCTTTGCAAACGTAAGCATTCCGTGACTTTAATTGACTCAGATATGCGGACGTTTCCTCTGTGACATTGTTTATAATGGACAGATTCCTAATCCCCAAGTCACGTGACAGAAGCTTATTCATTCTCTGTAGAAAGAGGCAGTAGAAATAATAAATAGACAGAAAATGCTGTGCGGTGCAGCATGACTAGCAGTGACTTACCAAAGACACCAGTTCCTAAAATACACAATGAAGTAGAAAGAACAATACAAATGTGTCATTTTGACTAAAGGCATTACTTTTTTTGTCCTCACCCTTTCAGTGGAGGTATAACCAGGGTGTGATGGATTATGATACCTATCTTAATTAGACATCTCAAGGGAGATTGTTTTTGGCTTTAACTGTGTTGATAATCCAGAGGGTGCTCCCATTCCTGCTGCGTGAATTGACAGATTGCTTGCAAAGAGGCTGTTGGCAGATTACCTCGAGGTTACCTCGCTTTCAACAAGGGACACAACCTTCATCAGGCCATGGGAGTGTTCCTTGTTCTTCATCATTGTTTAAAGGCGACAGAGATTGCAAATGTATACAGATAAATCAAGACAATGCAGCAGTGTTTATATTTAAGGCAGCGGCTTTATTATTTAACATCCAGGTTCAATAATATGCATGCAGAGATGACTGGTTTCTTATTTGGCTTTTTTTGGATTGATGCAAGTACATAAAGTAGCTCAAGGGAATTTCTTCATCACCTACCGTGGAGGATAATCCTAAAACCAGATATTGTACCAGATGTCTTTGGTGCGGAAATGATGTCATCATGATTATAATTGTACCACCGAATATGACAATAATGGCAGTTTCATTAGTCAATAACAGTTATATGCTGCTTCACTACTCTACTGCAATAGATGTTTGTTTTGAAAAGAGGTCTTGCTTTTAAAATCATTATGTTTTTCTTTAATACTGGATAGAATGTGATACCTTTGCATTTCATACAGCACAGTAAATAAACATATTTTGATGGTTATTACACCTTTTCTAAATAAAATACATTACATACCCACAACACAAAATATTGAAAAAGGTTTAAATTTAAAACGGTTTGATTTTTTTTATGTTTATATCTACTTGCTGCTCATTCAAGTCAGAACTCTGTCCTCTGCTGAATTTGATAAGTTCCAGAAGAGTGGAGAATAATCATTGTGGGGCGGGATGATATTTCAGAGATTTACAGAGCCTTTCAGCTTGATTCACTCGGCATATTATTCACCTGTAGATTGTTATATGATTCTGTATAGAGAAAAATTTGCAGACATTATAATTCTGCTATTCTAAAATGTTATTTAAATTGAATCTCACATTTGTGTAATAAAACAGGGATCGCTTTACCCTCGTTGTTAATTGCCAGCTATCGCAAAGCCAATATCCTATCAAGTCATGATTTTAATGCCTAGTAAATGTCACTGGAGATATGGTGGATCTGGGAAACATTATTATTATCCTTTAGAGTGTAATATGTTACGTATAAGTTAATTATAATGATAAAATCAGGTCAAATGTCTTTTGCCGAGCCAACCAGGCTGCATATCTAGAGCCTCTCTCTTGGAATAATACATATTATATAGAATACATGATAGCAGACAGTAACCATTTAATCAACATGCGTATGCATACTTTGAAAGCGGTCATCCATGTCCTTTACATCTAGTCAATCACTGTCTTCAGTGTGCGAAATACGCGTGGGTCCGGGGGGGTCCGACACCCACGATGAACCCACAAGACCCCCCGAAAGCCTGAAAAGTAAAATTTCAAGGGGGTCTCAAGGTATCGCGCAACAATAGGGAGATGGGGACCCCCCCGAATATTGACGGGTCTTTCGCACACTGATTGTCTTCCTTTGGTAATTTTACGCAAAAAAAAAATAAAAAATTCTGGGCCAACACCTGTCCTGCTGGCTCACATCTCCTGGGTTGGGGATTCAAATTCCACCTCTGTTCTATGTGTGTGAGTTGGCATGTTCTCACTGGGTTGTGCAAAGACATGTAGCTGAGTTAATTGGTAACTCTATATTGTTCAGTGTTGTGCCATATAATTGTGTGTGTGTGCCCTGTGGTTGACTAGCATCCTGTCCAGGCTGGGATAGGCTCCCCGTCAAACTCCCCCCACCCCCGATCCTAGTAAATGGTCGGAAGTTGGTTAGAGGCAGATTTGGGTAATTCAGGTCCAGAGAGTAAAAGTCCAGACCAAGATTTTGTTTCAACCAAACAGTTGAACATAAAGAGTCACAGTCACAGAGTACTGGCTGGTTGGTTGAAACGAAATCCCGGTGTGGACTTTTACTCTCTGGACCTGAATTGCCCAACTTTGGTTAGAGGTATGGTAAGATATTAATGCACACAATACTTAAGAAAACAGGTGAATGTATAACCTGTTGTGTATTCCTATCAAGACTGTCTCTGTATTTTATGTATAGGTATGGGTCCACTGATGCATGGATTCCATTACTTCTAATTTTGTGTGCACAGACAAGAAACCTGCAGTCCAGAGCCAGCCACCAGCCTTCTGTATGCTGCCATTCTTTGGATTTTTCATTGTGTATTCCTCCATGGGATTGTATGTGGTGAATAATTTGTCTTGGGGTTTGGTGAAGTCCCAGTAGCAGCTGGGCTTGCATTTGGTAATGTTATCATTCATGGTGCTATATGTCTATAACTATAGATTTAATACTTTTCAAAAAAAAAATCCAGAATCACATGATTGAAAATTGCCATAGGATGCTATTCAGGAAACTGGTCTAATTATACAGTTTATTCTCACTCGTTGTGCAGCAGTATAATGTTTTTTTTTTATTATTTTATTTCTATTTTTGACCAAAACACAAGAATGGATTATCAAAGCTGGGCAGCACAATATGCCTGGCTAGTTTGTCAGCTGTGAAGATCACAGTTGGTGTTCTGGCAAATCTCCATGATGCAGTGCTGTATGTAAAATTCAATTAATTGCAAAATCTTAGCTTAAATCATCACTCCCCTTCTGTTGGTGGGCTTAATCATCAAAGATGATGCCAACAAATACCTCTGCATATAAATAGGCAGTTTTATTCGTAACAATTCCCAGTTGTATTATTCCTACAAATGTGGGTTTTAAAATCAAACAGACAGTAAAGCACAATGAGGAAACAGAGTGTATTTCAGTACACGGCACCCACAGTACGGGATGCTGTTATTTAAATTAAGTATTTAATTCCTCTTTCTTCTGTGAAACTAACAATACCTAATATATTTATAAACAACCATATGCTTGACCACAAGCAGTAGTGTAATAGGTCATTTGGTGGCATACCTATTTAACATTAGTGTGACATTTTATGTCTGTTTCCTTTGAATAATTATATTTGGAACTCATAAACTAAATTTCTTTAACCTGTTAATATACTGTATATTTGAATTCCTTCTAGAGCATCAAATAAATGTATGTATATTAAATCATAAAAATAATTCACTCTGGGTCTAAAAGGCTTATAAAGTGATGTACCTATCAGGTGCTTTGTGATTGGTGCTTTAGGGTATTAGGACTCTCTGCCCTCTGATGAGTTGGCACCCAATCCTGGGATATTCCCTGCCATGTGCACAAATCATAGAGTGGAATTTATTGACTGAGGGATGTCAGGATCACTTCTGGTCTTATCCCATAATGTCTGTCATGTCAGGTGTTGCTGGGCATCCGGTTTTTTCTCTGTTTAGTACCTGCCTCAGTCCCTAGTGTGTTCCACCATACCCTGGGCTGCTGTATGGCTTAACAGGTTGAACATCCAGCTGAGAACGGTGCTTCTCTACCATCTGACACAGGCTGTCTCAATTTTGTGGGCCATTTTGAGTTTTTTTTATCTCCTTGTATTTCTATATAGATTTTTGTCTTCATATCTTTGTTTCTGGTTATTCCTGCCTGTATCTGGTTTTGTGGAAATTGCAGACTTGGGTGCAACTGCTGACTCTAATGTGATGTGGGAGACCTTCCGCGATAAGACCCTGAAGGGTGACCCACGTCCTGCTTACAGGGGAATCTGAATCTGAATCTGAATCTGAATCTGTTCCTCAGCGACTTGCAGTCAGGGCGAGTGATGAAACGGTCCTTACGGATGACATTGCAATTGTGACCTGCTGGGCTGGCTACTTTGAGCAGCTGTTTAAAGCTGACCCTCCAGCTAGGATGTTGGCCATCTCTGGGTCCACGGTTCTCGAAGCTGACCCTCCAATCAGCTGTGAACCACTCAATATCACTGAGATTGCACGGGTGGTGAATCAGTTGAGGGTTGGGAAGGCCACAGGGATCTGTGGTAGTTGGGGTGAACTTCTCCAGGCTGGTGGTAAGGCTGTCCTCCTGGCATTGCAGACAATCTTTGCTTCCATTTGGGAGTCAGGCTTCATCTCAACTGACTGGAAAACAGGACTTGTAGTCCCTATCTGAAAAGGGAAGGATGATCGCCTGGATTGCGGCAACTATAAAGGGATAACACTGCTTTCACTGCCGGGTAAGGTCCTTCCTTGGGTCATCCTTAACAAGACCCATGTTCACTTGCTTGTCTGTCAGCGACCGGAGCAGTCTGGTTTTATGCCTAAGAAGTCTACCATCGACCGTATCCTTGCACTGCAAGCATGAATATCAGCAGAGGTTCTTTGCAGCCTTTGTCGTAAAGCATTCGACTCAGTTGATCGAGTTCCCCTGTGGGACATCCTGAGACTTCACAGGATCCCCCCAAAGTTGCTGGACATCATGGCTGGCCTATACACTGGTACTGTGAGTACTGTGCAGAATGGAGGGAGAACCTCTGCGTTCTTTCTAGTTGATTCTAGGGTTCACCAGGGGTGTGTTCTTGCTCCTACTCTGTTCAATGCTTGTATGGACTGGGTGTTGGGCAGGGTCGTGGGGTCCAGCAGCTGTGCGACGTCCATTGGTGAAGAAAGATTTACTGATCTTGACTTTGCCGACGATGCTGTGATCTTAGCGGAGTCAATGGAGGCTCTGATCGGGGCTCTCGAGAGACTGAGCAAGGAGTCTGCGTATCTGGGATTGCAGGTTATAGCCTGTTTAGTTTCTATGTACCTGCCTTTTGTTTAACCCCACGTGGGTCTTTGTGTTTCTGGTGTGTTAGGTCAGTTTTGCAATAAAATTCCCTTTTGTCCATTGCTGCACCATGGATTGTCTCACTGTAGCATTGGAGAAATGAAAATCACCCATCCATCTCCTGTTAGACATTGAGATATTATCATATTTGACTGTGATCTTCTTATCCTCAAACAGAGTTGAAGGTATCATTTCTAGATATGTACTATTCACCCACATTCAACGGAATGACATAAACCCTGTCGAGAGAAAAAAAATCATGAGGATAAGGAGACTAAATTGGAATGTTTATGACCTTCCTTAAAATCGTCCGAGTTGAAGCATTTCAGAAGAAATACTTGACACTTAAGGCGGGTAGTTACTTTTTACCAACTTGACCTTTGATCAAGCCAGTCCTGTGGCCATAGAAGGGATGCTGTATCCCTTACAGTAGGGGTTTTCACTGAAGACAGAAAAGATTTGAAAAATAAGGACTGGGGACTTTAATATTTTGTGCTTGGGGGGGGGGGGGGGGGTTAAAATTATTTTGTCCTAATGTATAATGGAGAACCGCATTCAACTCTAATTTAAGAAGAATTCCTCTGTCTTTAATTTATTTATTTTTGGATGGCTTAACAGCACCTAGAGTTAACCAAGAGTAACTTCCCAAGCAGATGAATATTTCTATTTATAGGTATTTTCACAGCCAGTCAATGTCTCTCAAACAGTTCTTAAGTTGCTAATGGCCTTACAAGACCAGACTGGTTCTGGCCGATTTCTGTATACCCATAGAGGATGTCTTTCAAAATGCAGCACTTCGTAATGTCACATGCTTCTGAAAGAGATGTTTTAAGAAACCCGACATTTTGGGATTTAATTTGGAGGAAATACCTAGACATTTTAAATGACATATTCATTTGTATTGAAATAAGGTCTTGTAAACGTCAGCATCTACTGGCTTTCTTTTTAACCTGTAACCAATACAAGTTTTTTGATTACATATTTCCACAAGTCATTATAACAGTACAAGAATGCAATTCACGCATGTTAAAATCACTGATTTATGTGTGCACGAGTGTACCTTTATATTAATTTTCTAACTGCTTGAACACTGAAATAACACAGTGTAGGCAGAGAGGTGTGGTCATCACTGTAGTTGGCCAGCTGATTACCGAATTACGCCTCCTTCCATTGTGCTGGAAAGAATATACATTCGGTGGGTTGTGTTGTAGACAGTATGATTTAAATAACCAACTAAGTTTTTAGTTTTTGCATTCACCATTTTAAATATCTGGTACACATTTTGTGTTTGCATTGAAGAGAATTTAAATGCCATGATGTATTGAATTTAAAAATAAAATGAGATGTACTAAATTTCATACATTAAATGGTGGATGGTGGATGGTGTCGCTATTCAAGAATCAAGGTCAGAAATGCCTTTCATAAGCAAATGTTTGCCATTATCAAATTTAAACATAATACAGTAATGGTGTTCAAAGGCTGGAGGTTTGGTCCCTGTCTGCTGTGTATGTAAGGGATTTTTATGCCCTTTCTGTGTTCAAGCAGGTTTACTCTGAGTGCTCCGGAGGCTTCCCATACTGCAAAAATGTGTGTAGGTCAATTGGATTCTCTAAATTGCCCATAGCCTGTGTGAATGCGATGGAACTGTGATGGACTGGCATCCCATGACAACCTTGTCTTGTGCCGTGTGCTTCCTGAAATAGGCTCCACACTTAGTTCTCATTGTTCAATCAGCACTTCCGGAAGCCGCTGCCCCCACAAGCCTACAGTATTGGCAAAAAGGAGAATAATCTAGTGAGGCCATTAACAACCTTTGTTTGAAGGACATTGATGGTCTTATAAATATTCAGCAACTGAAAAAAATTTTTAAAAACTGCCTGGGGAATATTAGAGTGGAATGCTATCAATAAACCATTAAGTAAAAAAATCATTCACATATGTCGTCACATTTTTATATTCATTATTCATATCTTTAGAGAAACAGCATGACCTCTTCTATGTTTACTGTGATTAATTGGTCATATGGAAAAAGGGTCCCTCACTCCCAGGAGTCAAAATGGGGAAAACTCACCACAACCTAAATGTTCTCACAGATCATGACATTAACGACAAACTACATCTCGCCATAATATTGCCTTTTGAAATTCTGGGCTTCCCGTGCCCATCTCTTAAATGAATCTTGACTGTTTAGATACAGATCTTTATAGAAGTGCAGAGGTGTGACCGCACCCCCCCAGAACCACTGCACCTGTGTCCTCCCTGACTGCTATTGACAGCCTACTCGCCCTTATCCGACCCGACGCTGTTGGCCGGTTGCAATTACAAGAAACTCAATAAGTGCCTAATCACAACATACAATCTTTCCGTGAGCAAATATTGTAACAAAGTTTTTTTTTTTTTTAATCTAGACCCCTGATGGAGACATTACTGCTAAATACTGTTATATTTTATCCCAAAGAAATTGTGGGATACTATTTATTGCATTTTGTCTGATGAAATGTGTGATGATTTCTGTCATCATTCATTTGTTGCCATTTTCCCTCCTACACTTTGCACATAGCATAGTGTTTAGGTTAACTGTCACAAGTGTAAATATTTATGAATGCACTGTATGCCGCCCTGCCTTGTTCATGGCTTCCTGAGATACAGTGGTGGCTTGATTAGATTTGAAATTGTAAGTCTACATTGGGCATTTTCTACTCCTTTTACTTTTACTCATTTGGATGGATAAAAAAATCTAGATAAAAGAAAAAAGTACAGTGTCGCTTAGCTTTTTATGTTATATTGTTGACTTGCATGGAATGGAGTTTAATGTGAAGCTGCTTACAATTTCCATAGTTTTACCCCCATGTATAAATTGATAATTTACCAAAGTCATTCTAGTTAAGTACCGTGCTCCGGAACACAGCAGCAGGATCTCTCCTGGGATGAAACCTATAACCTTCCAGTCACAGGCTAATTTCCTAACCTCTGGGCCACCTGGTGTAACAGCAGTGTTTCTCTAACCAAAATGAAACATAAAATTACCATGGGGTTTCACAGTGTCTAGTCCAATAATGTGGTCAGCCTCATTCCAACATGCTGCCAAATCTGCATTTACATAATTAAGGACAACTGATATTTAGTTAAACGACAAGATTCAGCTTTCTAAAATCACACGGCATGCATGAAAAAAAGATGACCTTGATGAAACTCTCCCTAGACACTTGGAGAAAGGAATACTCTTAAAAAACATACTGTTTCAGTATGTAGTGGGTCAAATAGAAAAGTGTCAGAATGGCCCAAGAGTAAAAGTAGGCTGTCATTCCTCTTCATAGTGATTGATTGTTACTTGTGCAATCAGTGTCCACCTGTGCACGACGTGCACAGCAAAGTTGGCAGTGTTGATTTATCACTGAGTGCTCATTTAAAACTGTCAGCGTTTATTTGGGTCCTATAGGAGAAAATATGTTAAATGAAAACAGTCAATCTTTCTATATGGGAAACAATGATGGACTGATTTATTGTTCAAATAAACGGTTTATCAAAATCACATGCCAAAATAGATTCTGTATTTTGATCTGATTCACTTTTCATGCCTGAAGGAGTCTCAAAGACTACAGTAATTATTTATAATTTCCAGAAATTCACAAGAACCGTGATATAATTGTGAAAATAATAATGAAATAATGGAATTTCCACAATGCATCAAACTATTCAGTTATTTATAGTAAATTAAATATCTTTATTTCTATGGTGTTTTTAAAATAAAGGCTGCTTCTGGAATTCCTGTTTTAGGGGAAACAGAAATTTAATGCCTGAAAAATCACAAAAAGAATTTATAACTGAAACCCATTGATCATTTCCTATGTTTTGCTTAATTATGATCATAATATACTATGGCCCTGAACAAAAGAAGTGCTTATTAGATTGATGGATGGATAGTTAAAAGAATGCAAATATTAATGCAATACAAAAACTAGCTTTAAAGTAGCTAACTTTAGCGCGAAATTTTAGCATCAAAGTAGCTAAAAAATTCGGAACCCATAAGAAATGCATGTGACCTTGATTACGAACATTTATCATTGACTAAGACAGGTCCGCCTTAATCAATGTTATGCAATATTGTTTTATCGTAGATTTGCATTATGTTCATGTTAACCATAGATATTGAGGCACGGGTACTGGACATGGCAATTGCCAGCAGATAAATGATGCAGAGTCAAGTGCAGGAAAGCACACAAAACAGTTTTACTGCATGTATGCCAGTTGCTTTGATAACTCACACACACTGCCCACCATGTTGGTCGCCCTGACTACCTCTATTTACAACAGTCAACAATAACCCTGCACATGACATCAACATACAGCACAATACTCCATACATGATAAACACACAGAGCGACATAAACTTTTTACACTTGGCATCAGTACGGCATTTCGCCGTGCTGCCTGATGGGTATCCAAAGTGGATAATTTTAGCATGTAATTTTTAACATTGAAGTAGCTAAAGTATTCAGAACCCATAAGAAAAGCATGTGACCTTGATCAAAAACATTTCTATATAAAATTGTTCTAAGTTTGGTACAATCTTGTTTTCAAGTAACAGAAATATTCTAGAAGCAAAAAGATAAATGAAGTAGAATGTTTAAAGAAAAGGGGGCAACAAATAGGTCATGTAAAATGAGCAGAGATTTGATGAAATTAAGAAAGAGTTGTTGGAAGTCTAGCTATCTGTTGTGACTCTTCCAGTGGCAGATCTAATACCATTACCCCCCCCCCCCCCGCCCATTAGCTCCTGTGCTTGGCACTGTAAGTGTACAATTTCACATGATAGCAGTGCCAGCATTTTTATATAGCTTCCCTGTCATTGTTTTAGTGCACAATCATTCATCTCCATGTGGTCGGATGAACAGAAACCAAAAGTGCGCCATTACTGAAGCAATTCTTCTTCACTATAATCCATTACTAATCATTTGAAATGCCAATAATGATGCAGTGAACACATAATGCAATCCTTTGAAGTCCAATCCTAATTAACCACACTCTAAGGGACCTCTGCTTTGCATGACCAGTTCTTTTCATTTATGATTTGCTCTTTTGTCCTTCCTCCCAAACATAAAAAAAAAAATCCTGATTAAGGAATTAAGGAGGATATAATGTAATTTAATTACTATACTGAACAAAAATGATTGTAAAGCCCATCTGTTCCATTGTTGATAATATTTGGATTTTTATTGCAATAGTAGGGTGCCGTATATGTTTCAATACAGTACAGGTGAACTGTCACACTTACAGTACTTGATTGAACTTGATTACTTAAAAAAAAGCATTGATTAAAATTTGCCTTCTTGTTTACTTTGCAACATGGTGGGTGGAAGATGGAGCGTATCAGTTAAGCGTCTAAATAAAAAGAAAAAGCCTAAGTTGTGTGGAAGCACTTTACATTAAAAGTGAAAGAAAGTGCAGACATTCAGAAGACTTTCAGCTTGAGGGATTCACCCAGTAATGTGAGGTCAGCCATAAATGAGCATACTCATGTGCTCTTTAGCCTCTTCAAGTAGCCTAGCTTGTCTGTGCGATACATCATTACTTTACTTAAAATTGTTTAATTTACTTTCTAAGATTCCTTTATCTCAAGAGCCAAAACAAAGGCTAGCCCCATTGGTTAGCCGCATAATCTTACATAATATGTAATATGGTACATAGCTACCATATGCCATTCATTTTTTAGCGAAGTATTTTATGTATTGAGTAGGACTGAACAATACCAGAAAAAAATCATATTGGGATATACTTAATTTTTCTGATAAAAATGGTGATATTTATAAAAAAAAAAAGGAGTTGAAAATTTACCCAAAATTAACTATCTGTCAAATAAGTTGTCGCTCTTGCCTTGAGTTATGCCATCAGACTAATAGCAGTGCTGATGAATAATTTGCCTTTACTCGATGTCCCCTCTGTGGAATCCAAAATATTTCCATGCAGTGGAAGATGAATGTTGGTGAACAGTTACTGTATTGTGTGCTTTCCCCCTCCTCACTCATTTTTGTTAAATTACTCACAAATGCTCCACACTGCCTATGAGTGATTCAAACAGCATGGACAAGAATGATTATGACTGGCTTGGAGAGTGTGAGCAGGGCTCATGACAGTGCAGCAGCGGGAAATTTCACTGATTTTTTAAACATGTACTAGATAATGTTGAAAGGGAAGCATCAGTAAAATTGTACAGCTTGCTAAATTTTGTTTCCTTTCACAGAGTAAAAATGTTTTAGAGTACCTTATTGATGGTCTCAAGTTCACCCAGCTGACAATAGCGCGCCTTGCGATGTGAGAATTGCATGTGCATGAAATGCAATGTCGATTTTAACATCACAGACCATGCAGGCCTAGTATTAAGGGCGGCACGTGGCACAGTGGCTACTGATGCTGCTGCTGCACGCCACCACTATGACTATGTTAAATTTCCATTTTCTCCCTATGTGTGTATGAGTTTCCTCTCGATTCCCCGGTTTCCCCCATAAAACATGCAACTTTGACCGTGTGAATGAGTGTGCACTCTGCAATAGGCTGGCATGGTTCCTGCCTCTCACCAACTGCAATGTGTGTGTGTGTGTCTGTCTGCAAATACATATACTAAAGTAAAATGTAAAATGCATTGCAGTATTTTGAATGATCTACATATAAAATAGGTTTTGTGTAGTCTGATTTTGGGCCATTGACTCAGAGTTTTATTATGTTCAGCTTGTTGCTGGATGCTATATTTCATTACTTATTCACAGCTGACACCCTTGACACATGTATTCAAGCATGATTTTTTTCCAGTTAATGCCCTACTGCACTGCAATGGCGCCCCTGTGCATGATAATACAGTATGCTGCACTTTCAATGCCACACAATGGCATAAGAACTCGCAATACGTCTATGGAAAGGGAAACAAATGGGTTTTAGGATGTATAATAGCATTTTTAGTTTAAGTAAAGATAACACATACTAAATATACTGTTTCCTGTTCAAGAATGGAAATGTCTTCCAGCTTGAATACAGAAAAAGAGGTAAAAAAAAGCTAAGTAACACAAAAAATCATAGAGGTTGTAGAAGTTAAGGATCGGTTTTGCTGAGGCTCTGCACAGGAGTTAAGTGGGCCAAGATACCATCTGTTACTATAAAAGGCAAATGAAACAGAACGGTACAGATTAGCATGTGTATCTCACCTGTGTAGAAATGTTGCTGAACTAGTTCAGGCAGTTTGCTGCCGTTTTGTTACCTTATGAGACCCTTGGCTTGCTAAGGGCATGGAGGAGTGGTATACACCTAAAATAAGCTAAGTCAAAAGCATTAGGGTAGTTTGCAAACCCTACAGAATATTAACAAGGTAATAAAACGGTCACATACATGTAACGCATGTGCATGCGTGTGCAGACTTGTCTCGAATTGAAAATCTCACGCCAGCCAGCTGACCAATCCCTGTGATTCACACGCAAATGAATGAACCAAGCTGCTGATGTTGGCACTGACTGAATGTCTCCTATCAACAAACTAATGTCTGGGCCTTCAGAATGTACAGCTGCAAATATATTTACACCGTCTTCATGAAATCTAACGACATAATACAAAATAAATTAATTTCCCGGAACATGAGTAATAAACTAGTTTGATCATATTGTTTCATATTATCATAATAACTTGGATTAGAATATTAGTAAATTAATAAATGGATGCGTCATGATTCTTTTTCTCCTTCTTCATAAAAGATTGTAAAAATTAACAAAACATATTTTGAAACAGAGATTAATATGATATGTTATTATAAGTCTTTTATTAACATGCTGTTTATACCTGTAGTTTTCTGGAATTTAAACCATTAATTTTCACTCTATATCCCAGATCAATGACCTACTGTATAAACAAGCACCCAATGTGGTTTTCCTTCCTGGATATACAGCAAGACAAATATCTCCAAAAGAAGCTTGAATTATGAAGTTTCTTTAACCTAGTCCTCACTAAGGCCTGGTTATGTTCCCAGAGTTACCTGCACCTTGGCAGCT
This sequence comes from Mormyrops boulengeri, assembly GCA_026781065.1. Taxonomy (NCBI): domain Eukaryota; kingdom Metazoa; phylum Chordata; class Actinopteri; order Osteoglossiformes; family Mormyridae; genus Mormyrops; species Mormyrops boulengeri. Next base: position 14,935,592 of record JAODLD010000046.1, read on the forward strand.
TACAGCCTAAACTCGATCCAACACTGTAAACCAAATCTTGGCTACGCTTTACCATGCCCCTTGACTTCTGTACCTTATGGTTCTGAGAGCCTGTTCACTTCTCTGCTTTTTCATTTACAGGTTCTGTTTTCTCCTGCATGGAGTGCAATGTAAAGCAGGCAATTTTAACTATAATTTTCAGCCATTAATGATTTAACGTAAATGTATCGTGTCACAAATGGTTCTTTGCTGTAAGGTGCTTCTCTTGCAATCAAATCAATCCCTAAATATATTAAACATTTGTGCCAGATTAATGTTATATAATATGTAGTTAGGATGTTCTTTACTGGCATATCACTGAGGATTTATGTAGAAGATTGTATCAAGGGATATCAAACCAAAGAACAGTATGGATAAATAGAGTATCAGCACCACTTCTGTAACTGTAAATCTTATCTTTTGCTCTAGTTGGGAAATCCTCAGATAATATCGGTGCCACCCTATTTATCACTATACCTTGCTACTCCAGAAGACATATTACAGCTGATGCAGTTCTTTACAGTGGTGTGAAACTGGTACTTCAATAAGAAAAATGTAAGGATATACAGTAAACTGGTTCATAAATCCCTATGCATGCTATGCACCTTGCATAAAATCTACAACAGAACAACAGATCAAGATTATCTATGACCATTTACATCAAATGCAAAATCCTGAAACATGCAACAATAATTGTTCATTTGCATCTTATTTACCCATTCATCAAAATCAAGGATGACAAATTCCAGCCATTGAGGGCTGCAGACTTTAAAATACATTCTGATTAGTGTCTGATTGACACCTAAAGCACCTGGTAAAGATTTACTATCCAGATAACTGCTTCATCCAATCACAAATAAGAGCTCAGGTGTAGCAAGAGCCAGCAAGTACTACAGCCTTTGAGAATTGGCATTTAGTACTAGTGATATAAACTATTCTACATACAAATATAGAAAACAAACCACTTCTTCAAGAAAGAAACCCAGCCTGCAGCACTATGAAATAAGGGTGTTATTGTGTCTTGTGTTTTTCATCTTCATATGCATTGTATGATGTCCTGTATATGCATACAGTAGCAATGTTTGTTTGTTCTACCAGTTATAAGTTTTGTCATGTATACTCCAACATGCCCTCTCCATGACCTCATTTCTGTCAGTCCTGTAATGGATCTTTACACCAGCTGCATCTCCTCCAAATCACCTCTATCCTCAACTACGCTCTCTGATCTGTGTTTGATTATTTTTATTTTTTTTAACGCGGCATCATTGCATTGGCTACTCGACCCAGAGAAAGAATGAAAAAAAATACACGGTTTACTTTTCTTTATTAAATGCGGAAAAAACGAGTCCTTCACTTTAGTCAATAACATATCTGATATTTGTCTGAAAGCATTATAAATGAAGCTTGAGAGTACAGACAAAAATGTTTCATTGCTGTTAATTATATCCAACAATGTGGTTACCTAGGATATGAAATCGTACTTGGGGGGGGGGAATAAGAGGAACTCACCTTTAGCACTGCATCCGCACAGATGACTGGGAAAAATTGAACCACAGGGAGTCATGAACAGCCCCTGCTGTTCATTTAGATCATCTCTGCCGGCCCAACACAATAGGACGACTGCACGGTACATTTGATTTGCTCATGCTGGGATCTAGGGGAAGTATAGCGAGATGGTGCCCGTGTGTGCGTGAGTCTTTTGGCAGTGTTTTCCTGCTCATGTTTTGCAAGCTTCATAAAGAGTTCTTTTTCTTTCTTTTTTTACAATCAGATGGATAATTTCCAAGCTGCACAGGATGGGCATACAAAGTCAAAGAGGTAAAGCAGGCAAAGAATACACTAGCTGCAAATTGCCTATGGGTCAGAAGTGATGTCAGCCATCAGCCATAGAATTTGATCACTAATGGCAAAACAATGTACCACAGGACTCAGAAGACAACTAATGTAAGCCACAATGACCTGCTGAGCTTCTGAGGGGCAATGAATACTTAAAGAGCAGACGACTGGCTTTTATTGAGCTCTTTTTAAAATCAGAAAGGAAACACTTATTAGAGAACATTTCCTGCAGCAACACTGGGAGTCAAGATGTGTAATTAAGAGCTTTTTTATCAATATGAGGAATTTGCAAATGTAAACAATAACAAGCCTGAAAGTGCTCATTTTAGCAATATGATTCAAGCATGGGGTTGGAAGAGGCCAAGCCCAGTGGGATGTAAAAAGACCAAAATTAGAAAGCTATTAATGAAGCTGTCAATAACAAAGGCAAAAGGAGACCCATCCTTCAGTATGATTTCTTCTGCATAGGAGATGTCACAGTTACTGTGGATATCTCCAACACATGCAGTAATCATTCATACAGACAGAATGTGGACAGAATGTAACAGAAATAAAAATGCAAACATACAAAAAATACAAAACAGTTATGAATGAGCTGATACTACACACACACACACACATACACATATTGTATATATATATATATATATATGCAGTGTGTGTGTGTGTAGTATCAGCTCATTCGTAACTTTTTTTTGCATTTTTTGTATTTTGTTACATTTGCCTTCCTAGTAAGACAAAACCAAAGGATAACCCACTCTCAGTTGAAGATTCAGATGCACATCCTTAGTGGAATACAGAGACAGTTTCAATTTCAAAGCTAACATCTGTCCTTAGCTATTCATCTGCATCTTCACACAGCTATTGTGATTCAGTCACATCAGCTATAGTATAATCTCTATCGTGGTGAATCAAATGTTTTTACTTTTCTGACTCGTAACATATGAAAGGTTCTCAACTTCTGCTCACTTTCATATAGGACATATATGACATATCTTTTGGTTGTTTTATTTTGCCCAGATAAAAATTGCCAGCTCCAAAGCAAAAAAAAAAAACATTTTATTATTGCAGAACAAGGGATTAAAGATCATTGCAGAGGCTTAGGTTTAAACCTATGTATTACACTACTAATTTTTATTTTGTGGCAAAGTGATAAGAAATCCTCCTGCTAAGTACTTTCATGAGCTGATAGCAATTTTGCATTTTTTCCCACACTGGTTCTTAGCAGAGATAGCAAATATTCCTCTGATTAGCATATTAGCCTAGTGGAACGAACTTTGGAAATCCCTTGCACAGAATACTTCGCTATGCTAAACAACAAATATATAAACAAGGGTATAGGACAGCATTTGATATTGGGGGGCGGGGGGTACTTAATATATTATATACTTAATAATTTAAAGGCAAATGTCTATTTCTAGGGGGGATTGTCACGACCCATCCGGTCCCTCCCCAGGTATGAACAGTACGGGTCGCTACTGGTCCTCTGGATCCCTCCTGATTCTCCCCAGGTGTGTCTCTTTCATTATTCTCAAACCTATTCTGCTATCCATCCTCACCTGCATCATGTCAGCCCCTTGTAAGTCCTGTAGTCCTGTATATAAGTGCTTCCCAATCCTGTATTCCCCAGTCCGGTCTTTGATGTCACGTATTTGCCTGCGCCCTTCCCTGTACTAGTCTTCTCATTTCAACCCCTCGCAGTCTTGTTTGCTTCCCTGCTACAGTTGAATAAAGTCCCTTTTGTTTTCCTGATGCCAGCCCTCAATTCCTTCGGCTTTAAGTCACAACAGAATGACCGGACTCTACCAATTGCCTAGTGGGTATCCCCGGGAGCCTCTTTCGCTCTGCATCTCTGCCTGCGTGCCGGTGTTCGAGCCTCTTGTCCACACTCAGCGATGGTTTGTGGACAGCCCGCTCATTGACCTGCTGAGTGATAGCAACCTTGAGGAGGATGAGGAGCCCGGTGAGTCTCCCGTCGTGCAGGGCGCCCTGGCCGTGTGGATGGCTCACTGGGCTAACTGCCACGATGGGGATGACATGCCTAAGCTGATCCCTCCCGAGCCCCATGTCTTCAATATGAGGCCATTCTGCTCACCACTTCCCTGCGAAGTTAGGCCGCTCTGCTCGCCATGTCTCCGCAGCATGCAGCCACTCTGCTTGCTGGCTCCCCACAGCTCACTGCTGCCTCCCTGCAGCTCACCACTGCTCAGCCTGCTGTCTCCCTGCAGCTCACCGCAGCTTCTGGCTCTGGCCAGGAAAAGGAGACAGAAGTTGGCTGTGCCCGTGGCTGCCAATAGGCCCAAGAGGTTATCCTTGCCTCCGCTGCACCCCTAGAGGCCGCGCTTCAGGCTTCAGGCTTCAGTATCGCCCGTACTTGGTCCTGTATCTAATACACGCTGCACCGCCTGCATCTGACCCAGAAGAAACCACGGCTTTGATCAGGACACTGCTCTGGGCTGCTTGGCCTGCTTTGTTTCGCCTGCCATCCCACAGGAGACACCTGTTGAGGACAAGAGAAGTGGACCTGTTGCACACTCCCGCTCCGGCCCTGCCACCCCCTCGGTGCCCTCTGGCTCCTTTGGCCCTTCGAGCCCCTTAGGTCCGACAGATCTGCTGGTGATTGAGCCCAGAAGGGTCCACGTCCCAGGGTCCAGAGGACTCCCCAGATGATCCCCACTCCCTCCGGTCCCGCCTTGATCCCTGTTCCATGAAGCGGTTGGTTTTCAGGCTACAAGCTACTTATGATTAAAAGCAGCTAAGCTGCAGCCTAGCTACTGTTTTAATATAGTAGTAAGCTACACTACAAGTTACAGAGAATAAGTAGCTAACTACGTCAGAGTTATTTCATCCAGTAATACTTATTATTTCTGCTGTACGATACTCTTAAAGCAGACTAATAAAAAAAAGTGAAACATGATATTAAAGATAATGTAAGAATCTATATTTTTCCCAGTGTAAGGTCAAATCACAATAAGGTTTCAAAACAGTTTGTTTGGTGTATTCCAAGAGTACTTCACAATTAAGAATTTCAACAAAAAAGATAGATTTTGATAATCTGTCCAAGAACCAAAGTGTTCCTATGCATTTTATTCGAAGAATCTAAAATATTGTTTGCTGTGAAGTATTTGTCAACCCAGGGCTGTCAGAACCATTTTGAATGTGGGGGGTGGGGGGGGGGCAGTGGTGGTGAACTAATATTTTATGTTAAATGTGGGGGAGTCCAAACGAATAATTATGAAATGTGAGGGGGACATGTCTCCCTCAGATTTAATGGCGGCGACGTCCATGTTTCAACCTTTTAACCTTCATCCCCAGAGTATTCAAGCAAAAAACACCAATTAGAAACACCTGGTAGCTGAAAATACCTGTCTTTGTAAAGAGAGAAAAAAATACAGGTCGTTATTGAAATATTAATCAGAAGGATATTATAAAACAATCGACTTACGACTGCAATCTGTTCTGACTGACTGGTCCTAAGTCAATTTGGTTACAAGTCAGCCCTTTATTTTATATGCAAAAATGAACATATGTATTGTATACTGTGTAATAAAATTATATCATCTTTAAGTCATGTTGTTTGGGCTGTTCTAACCTTTTTTACCACCATTTTCTTAGCTCATTATTGTCACAACCTTTATATCACCATTTTAGCTGCTAAGACAGAAACGGATATGAATGTACACTGTCCTGTGAGTGCTGTGAACAGCAGACTGAGCATGAGATGAATGCTCACGCTGCCGGCCATTGGGGCGGAAACTGCTTTGTACCCCTTTCCCGACTGGTATATTTCAGTGATGTTGTTTCTCATGTCTTCTGTAAGGTCTTTTGATCAAGGCATTCCAAGTCTAGTTTCAGTTAACCCATTATCATTTAGATTTGGTTCATTGGTTGACTGAGTGACTACTTGTGAAGATGCAATTACTTTGTCACATGGGTGATATGGGTTAGTGGTTTTTTTGTCTTTCAGTAAATGAAATGGTCATTTAAATCTATCTGTTGTGTTTACTTAAGTTGTCCTTTGTATTCTCCTAAATTTGTTTGGGGATCAAAGACAATTAACCAAAAACAGCAGAAAATACTTTGTCACGGCACTGTATCAAACGCTGTCACTTTAACCTCAGTCTTTTGTCCTACTTATTATTGTATATTGCTTATATTCTGTATATATATATTTCGGATTTGCTATTGTTCACTATTCTGTTATTTGTTATTTATTGTTCTTCATCATCATATGTTGTTTTCAGGGAAGTACCCAAGCAATTATTTCATTGTACTTTTAATTGCAGAAATAGCAATAAAACTTTTGAATCCCTGAGTTTTAGAGATTCACCTTGGACTTTTGGCATTAATAATAATAAAAATACACAATGTTAAACATTATTGTCTTGTCAAGGCTTTAACACATTTTTTTATACTGAAATTTTTCAAGTCAAAGTAAAACTGTAAAACAGCTTAAAATTCTGGCATAATTTTGGTTTTCTTATTATTATTATTATAATCAATTTTAACAGCATTTAAACATTACTGCTATCTGCTTGGATTTCAAAAGTAGCCAACTGAAAGAGAAAGCAATCTGCCAGTCACTGTGGGCAGTCAGTGGGACATGGGTAAACCAGGCTAATTACTTGTGAAAATGTATTTATTCCATCAGCACCCAACCATCACGCTGCCTTTGTGTTAGCCTCTGTCAGAAAGCATGTTGTTTCCTCTAGAGAGTGTCTGTCTAATCCCATCAAAGGCTTCTTCCTTCCCTTTTGGGCTTACAAGCTGAAGCCACCTGTCAAGCATGTTTACCTCTCTCTGGGACTGTTGTCCAGGAATGCTCAGTTTGGCTGTTTCATCAATAATTACTCAAAGAACTGCAGTAATACCTTAGACCATAACCATACCAACTACATTCACAGATAAATCTTATTGGTCACACCAAAAACTAATAATGGAATGAGCTTATGAATACTTTATTTGCTTAATTATATATCATTCTAGGCTTTGCAGTACCGGTTGTGCTCTTCTACATCTTTATTAATATGAGACACAGACCTGAGACTGGGTGTCAGTTTATATTATGACTTATCCACTGATGACCTGGAAGTAATGTTAACTGCCTGATCTTGACTGTTGATGTTATGATTCATTTGGGTACCAGAGGAGCGCATGTCATAATGATGTAACATAGTCATTTTGACCAGAGAGTCTTCCTTATTTCAAGAAATTCTTGTAAATACTAAAAAGAGGTGGTTTTGATTTGTTTTTCAATATTATCTCTTTTCATATAAAGGTTTATCCAAATATTAAAGTTCTCACGGTCCAACGTTCATACCAGAGTAAATTATATGGAAAAGTGGGGGGGTTAAAAACCTAGAATATGGAAATGTGACAGTGTATCATTTTTCCAAAGTACTTCAGAACATACATTTGTAAGAGTAAAACAGTGTGATGCCCATACGCTTCATAAACAAAACAACAATATCAAATGTTCAAGTTAAAATATCTTAGTTAGCAGATCATAATGAATTTATTCAATATTTCTAATTTGTAGGTATATTGATTTATTGGTCTGAGCGTTCTGTAGCAGTTAATTACAGTTTAGCAGTTATAAATTTCCTGACATTTATCTTGTAATTGAAAGGAAGAAGCTAGATGGTATTATGAGCCATGGCCATTACTATACAGATATTTACAGGGACAAAGAAAGCAGGGGGGACGTGTAACCCCCATATTAATCTGGCTTCATTCATTCCTGTCGTGAATAAAAAAAGCCAAAGAACTGAAGGTCTGGCATCAGGAAAACAAAAGGGGCTTTATTGAACAAAACTGTAGCAGGGAAACAAGACCACGAGGGGTCAAAATGATAAGACATATACAGGGAAGGGCATAGGCAAACAAGTAATGTCAATGTCTGGGCTGGGGAACACAGGATTGGGAATCACTTATATACAGGATTAACAAGGGGTTGACACAATGCAGGTGAGGAAAGCTATCACAATAAGTTTGGGGATAACAAGAACGGCGCACCTGGGTAGAATCAGGAGGGTCCAGTGGACCAGCACCGACCCTCTGCTGGTCATACTGGGCGATGGACAGGGTGGGTTGTGACTGACTCCCCCCCAAAAACGTGCACTCGAGGCATGGGAGGCACCACCATGACCAGGACGGGACAGACAAGACCAAAGACTGGACAGGGCACGGCCTGACCAATAGAGTATACGGAACAGACACCAGATGGGACCTGGAACTGGACAGAAGGGACAGAGACCAAACCACAACAGAACAAAGAAAACAAGAAATGCAAGATGCAAGACCGGACCGGGAACATGGGGTAAATCTGACCAGAGAGCGGATACCAGGCAAGACACAAAGGGCAGAACCACAGGACGGGACAATATGGTTATTTGGGGGGGCGGGGGGTATATCAGCCGGTTCTGATTACAGGGTAAATTTCAGCTCCCTCACCCCTTCCCCCCATAATTTATGCCAATGGTCATACTACATCTGGATTAAAGCTAACGCAGATTTCCACAGAACGAACATCATGCCCACAATCAAACATGGAGGAGGTACTTTGATGGTGACCCATCACAGTCCAGCTGATCCATCACCCCACCAGGATCTTGTGATCTCCCTGGACAGCTCTCTGATTTGTCCTTTGGTTACCTCTTGTAACCTCAGGGTAAGCATGGACAATCACCTGTCCTTTTCCTCTCATGTTGCTAATCTTTCCTGCTCATGTCAATTTCTCCTCTTCAGCATCAGAAGGGTTCGTCCATTTCTGTCCATGCAGACCACTCAGATACTCTCGTCATCTCGAGACTAGAATACTGTAACTCACTCCTAGCAGGTCTGCCTCTGAGCGCCATTCGTCCTCTGCAACTGATCCAGAATGTAGCTGCCCAACTTGTTTTCAACCTTCATCAATCTGTGATGTGAAGCTCAAGCGCAAACGGGTTATGGAGCAAGACAACGATCTGAAGAAGAATGATGGTTGAATGGCTGAAAAAAACAAACAAAATTAATGTTTTGGAGTGATCTAGTCAAAGCTCTAAATTGTGGTGGACCTTATATGGGCGGTCTATATTTGAAAACCTTCAATGTGGCTGAATTAAAACAATTTTGTACAAAAGAGTAGTGGTGGACAATTCCTTTGTCACATGGGTGATATGGATGTTGGTGAATTATTTTCTTTCAATATATCAATTTATACTGCTAATTATCAATATGTATTTAACATTCATATTGCTGTTGAGAAGAAGCTGTTCCTGAATCTTGAAGTATGGGTTCTGATGGATGCTTCTGGAGAGAAACATGACTGTGCTGAATACTGTAGCTGGAATCAGTCTCTGTACTCCAGTCACGTGCCCTATGCTGCATGCAATAGGCATGCAATAGGCTCAAGGTGTCCCCACAACCCTGACAAGGATAAACAGTCAAATGTTAGATGGACTGATGAATGGATGGATTGATGGTTATGACAGGCCACAATAAAGGCAGTAGGCCTTTGCAAGGTACTGATTCTCAAACTAAAGACTAGTTCAATGAGCAAGAATCTCTCAGAAGCTATTGATTGAAAGGTACAGATGAGGAGATTGGTACATTCTGATAGTTTAAATATTCCATGAAACACTACCAAGGCTACGATTAAGTACTTGAAGGTATATTACGTTATCAAGACCTTACTTAGATCAGCTTGCCCAACCAATCTGCAAAGATGGAAACTTATCAGAGATGCCACCATGAATCTAAATATCTCTCAGATGGAGCGCCAGGATTTTTTGTCAACTAATAGTCAATTTACAAGCAAAACAGAACTCAGGATATACAAAATGTGGAAATGGTCCTTTTCTGGTCTGATGAATCCAAGACAACAAATTTCTGGCATTTCAACACAGCTCATTGTTAAAAGAATATCATCCATGTATTAAAAATAGTGAAAGAAGTATCCTTTTATGACAGAGTTTTTCTTCATCAGGCAACAGAGCACTTGTGGCCAGAAGAGACAATTGACAGATTATTGGAAAAAAGTTAACCTCTGTTAAAAAAATTAAATTGAAACAGGATTTCCCTTTCAGCACTATAGTACATTGACCCAAAACAAATGAAATTACCAGTCACTGCCCTGACTTCAATAATATAGAAAACTGGTTGCTGGAGGACAACAGTCCACCAATGGTCTTCCTGAAGTTTGACTGACCTTGTTTGGTTCTGTAAAAAGGAACGAGCAAGTAATCCACATCTAGATGGACTCTTCTGGTGAGTGGCTATCCAAAAAGCCTTACAGTACTAATTCAAAAAGGTGATTAGGATTTTGTGTATGTATCCAAATTTTAAATGTATTTTTTTCAGTTCTCATTTACGTTTAAAAAATCATAGTCACAATTGTTCCTGCAGGTGTTTCAGTTCTTTATGAGCCACACCTACACCCCGTGTATTTCAGTTCTTTATCAGCCACACCTACACCCCGTGTATTTCAGTTCTTTATCAGCCACACCTACACCCTGTGTATTTCAGTTCTTTAACAGCCACACCTACACCCCGTGTATTTCAGTCCTTTATCAGCCACACCTACATCCTGTGTATTTCAGTTCTTTATCAGCCACACCTACACCCCGTGTATTTCAGTTCTTTATCAGCCACGCCTACACCCCGTGTATTTCAGTTCTGTCTGGCTGGTTCTGCGATTGGGATTTGTTTGATGAGTCCCAGTCTTAATGTGTGGGTTGTTCTCTAGTTCTTGATTTATCTCAGTGTCTTAGACCCTAGCTGTTTTTCACCTTACCTTGTCCAGTCTCTCAACTTGGAAAGGAAACTTGAATCCAAGCCAAAAATCATATACAGATGGCCAAGGATTAAAGATTCAGGAGAAAAACGCAATAGAAATAGTGCTAGGTATCAAAGGCTACACAATTGTAATTACTGCCATATTTGCAGTTATACTGTAGAATTAGTTCTGTCAAGTGATAAAGAAATATTCAGTCACCTATGTTAACTTTTGCATTATGATTATGCCAAAAGAAACACAATGAAAAATATTTTTCAGTTCGCGTTAAATCATTCCATAATGGAATCCATGATTAATTATGCTTAAAAACTCAAATTACTCACCAAAAGCTATATCACATTTGTACATTTTCTTTTATTCTGTAACACACATGTACTGATATTTCAGTTACTCTTTCGAAAGACTGTTTTGGAAGTCTAAATACAGCAAAGGCAATAATTTATAGGAGAAATTTTGACAATTTATAAGAGAACTATATGGGTCCAGGGACAACTAGCAGCCCAATATCTTCTGTGTCCTGTAAGTTTTTAAAATGCAGAAACGTGTAAAGGTGTTGTCAGGGGTTCTGTGGTGGTCTTCTGCTCTTTGTCAAGCCAGTCAGTGATGGTCAGCATGTAATCTTGTGGTGTCCATGTATCTGTGGTGAGAGTTGAGGTTGAATCCCCTCCCCTGTACCCCATACATTGCTGATGTTTGCCTTGGGCACAGAACGGCATAGAGAAAAATAAAGAAACATTGGGTTAGGACTGATACCATGGTATACCACATATATGCAAATACATATGACATTACGAACAGCAGTATCATTAAAAGTAAGCTAAACTATAGGATGAAGGAGTAGGTCTTCAGCCTAAATAGTAAAAATAAGAGGGATCCTCTTCTACAAGCTATAGAGCTTTACGGCTAATGGCTTTGCCTCCAGGGGCTCCTTTATTTAGCTTATTTAATGTTTACATGGAGGTCTGCATCCTGAAAACTGGATTACATACATAAGGCTCTGCAAGATAAGCAGGAACCTGAATTTCACTGTTTGAGCTGAAGAATTTTGAAGTCCATCCTAAACTTAAGCGGACGCTACAGAAGAGGCATCAGCAGAGGTATAATGTAATATAATGTAAACATATTTGTACTTCTGCTTATCATTTTTCCTGCAGCGTTTTGAGTTTGACACAGGGCAGACAGCGGGCGAGAGGTCTGTGAAAGGAAGGCATGGCAGTAGTCTATTCTGCTGTAGATAAATGCATATATTAATTTTTTTGTATCAAAAAATGAGAAAATAGCCTTAGTCTTGCAACATTTCTTTCCTGTAGGGAGTATAACTTGGGTTAGGAGTTAACATAAAAGAACGAATGACCCTTAAGTTTAAAGCTGATTCTGCAAAAGAAAAGTTAAAGCCTTAAAAGGTAAGAGCTGACAGCAAGGTATTCTAATCAGTGTTGTTACAACTCACTTACAGCCATTTAAGTAATAGGAACCAGACCTAATGACAGGGATGTGTTAATTATTTTAACCATAAATACTGACAAAGTATAAAGTATACTTGTATAGATTAACAAGAACAGAAAAGAGCAGACCTGTATATTTTTGAGGGTTTTTGGGTCATGTTCTGGTGCTTGCAACTTTCTGCTCTGTGGGGGAACACCGTGCACAGCTGGTTACTGTTGCTGTTTCTCAACAGCACTGAGTCTGTTTTCTTGTTGTTTAAATGCTTCTGTCTGTAATGCAATTGGTACATCCCTTATTTTATGACTTGTAGCAGAGAATTTTCATTATTAGGTTTCCAGGCCTGCTGCTAGAGTCTGGGGCTTTCTGCCCACACATAGCCGTCACCTGCGGCGCCTTTTGCCACACACCTCGCTGGCTTATTCCTTACAAATGTCTGTCTGGCGTACTGGACATGTCTTCCAAGCATCCTATGTAACGTTGCTGTGGTTGACTGTCTTTAACACCACACCTGCTGCCAGATTAGCTGATTCCTGCTGCCTCTTTCGGCACACCCTTTCCCCATGTCGCCGAACACCGATCCGGTACAGTTGTACTTGTACAGTTAGTACTTGTCATTACAACTTTGAGCTTTGAACTTCTATTTCCACTTGGATCAGGTGTCTCATGAATTCTTTAAGGTATTTGAAATTCTATGAAGCCTGCTTTGTGTTCGCTGCGATGTTTCCCCTCAGAGGCTTCTTGAATGTGTTATTACTGTTCTCTGTCTACTAATCTGCCTGACTGCTCACAAGCCCTTATGACCACCTTCTAACCAAGGTGTTAAATTTAAATCCCTAAGGTATCTGGTTATAGACACAGACTACTTTAATTGACTTTCCAATCGGGTTTTGTACAGTTCAACTGTCATTCATTAATGGACAAAACTACATTCCTTACATTCCTTAATGTCCCAATTGGCCAGAAAAATCTTTGCATGCTTCTGATTTCTGAAACTGGTGAATACATAACAAACTCTTTACAACGGGACTTGCTCCCTCCCTCTGGCTGCAGTTATGGGAGGGGTCGCCTGACTGTTCTCTGTCATGATGACTTAAAAATTATTGTCACTGGCATGCAGGATATTACATCTTTTAAATATATGGCATTGTTAGCCAGTTCTCACTGCTTATTGCGGTTATCAACCATCCTCCTAAGCTTCATCCTGATGTTGTCTCTGAGCTAAACGATTTACTCACTCTCGCCAGTGCCATGTGCCATCTGCTGTTATGTTGCTTTGTGATTTTAATATACATGTTGATACCAACTGTGCTGCTGCTAATGAATTCCCGTCTATACTAGAAAGCTTTCATTTTGTACAGGATGCTGATTTTCTAATTGACCCCATGGTCATAGTCTTGAACTTACGTGCTCCGCTGGTCCTCAAAATGTCTTTGTCTCTCAGATTGGCATTTATCACCCCAAGATCAATGTATATATATTTCTTCTAATGTGTTGAAATTTAAAGTCTATTGATATTTCATCTGTCTCTGCATCCATTCCTGTATCCAACATGAAAATTACAGGGAGATGCCTTGAGTGACTGATTAAGAAAACTAGTCTTACTGTTCCTGCTCTGGCCTATACTAAACACCTGAAGACACACATTACTGCTTTAATACTGTATCACCCACTCATCCCCACCGTTCCCTCTTAATTAAAATGCTAGCAGTAGATCTAAGACACTGATTTCTGCTATTAACAAGTTCCTCCTAACCACTGTAAATGTTGCCTTTGCCTCTGATGAGCTATACGATTCATTTCTTCATTGTCAAAATAAAACTGATGCCATCTAACAAACCCTCTCCATTTCCCTACTGTTTCCTCCCATGCCTGCTGTTCCCCCTCTTTCCGTTGTCATTCCTGCCAGCTCTTCCTCTACTGCAGAGTTAATTATGATAGCTAACTCTTCTCAATTTGACGCTGCCCCCAAAAACACTTCTTAAAATACCTATCTGATATTGTAGCCCCCATTTGCCACCTAGTTAACCAATGACTTGCCTCTGGCATCATTTCAAAACTGCTGTAGTCACACATGGTTCTGTGCTGGCATATTCTTTAGCGCGTAGGTACCCAGATAGTTGCCCTAGGCTACCTGGAAACTTTGAACTCATTTTCTTTATTTTCTTTGTATTTGGTTGTCAGTTAGAGCTTTTGGAATATTCGGAGGTCTATCCTTATAATGGAACCATGTGTCAGAAGTGCCTACAATAGTAGTACAAGACTTGTAACCAAAGCATTTATTAATTGGCTGTTATGGAAAAAAAATAAATACTTGTAAATAAATAATGAGGCACTGCTTCTGAAGAGGAACCCTCTAACAATGCAACTAGGAAGGGATGCAAGGCAGGACAAGCAGGGCAGCCAAGGCAGCTACAGCTTCCAGTTACTGCACCACCAAGTGTAATGTTGAGTACACAGCCTCTGAAACCACTCACCATTTCAAAACCTCGAGTGGGAAAAGTAGATATGGAGATTTTAAAGAATTCAAATGCCCAGAAATTAATACACCACTTCAAACTATAACCAGGTTTATACATTAATATAGTGTATAGTGTATGAAGCAGACAAGGTTTTGAAGGTTTAGAATGTATCTGATGTGAAAAGGATCAAATAACATACTCGTACATGTGGCATGCCAGTGATGTCACCCTTTCCCTGTGATGTCGCTCCTGTCTTTACCACCACTGCTCATTTTGCTACTGGAAGCTGCACCATCACCTCCCTGGTCAGACAATAGCATCCATATCTCCTCTGGACCTTGTTATTTAAACCCAGATTTTAGCTATTTTAACAGTTTGGGCATGTATAAATCAAGATTTTGTTCATTTGACTTCCACTGCTAGCTCAAGAAGGTTGGTCTCCCCTTTTGAGTCTGGTTCCTCTCAAAGTTTCTTCCTACTAGGGTCTCTTTCCTTGCCACCGTTTTTTCCTCTGGTTTGCTCCCTGGGGGCATTGGGCAGGAATAATGTAAAGTGCTTTGAGACAATGTAATGTTGTGAAAAAGTTCTATATAAATGAAATTGAATTGAACTGAATTGAATAAGGCAGGCAGTCAAAAGTTAGCAAAAAGTAGGGATGGAAAGATTCACCGATTTACATTGGTGCACCGGCATAAACGTTCACAATATGGTTGCCCCGATCAAAAAAGTCTGCTCCGGATACAATTTGGGATGCATGATTTCTAGCTTCTTTGTATTGGTAAAATGTTATGTAATACCATGCCTTTATTATTTATACTTCATTTTTAGACGTAATGTTTTTTAACAATAATGTTTTATTTAGATTGATTTTCCCACTCTATACTGTTTCCTAAGTGTACTGTCTCCAGTTCTTCACTGCTGTCATGCGCCAATCCTGGTCAGTTCTCTCGACCAAGTCTCACGCGAGTTGGAGGCGTGTCGAGTGACGCATCAAATCGCATTGTGTTAAACCAAATCACATCGAATCACACTGTGCCCCAGTAGGGTTGAATCACATTACTAGTTGCATCATATGTATCTTTAACAGTCTTGTATAAAGTACCCGAAAGTCACACTTAAGTATAAGTACAGATACCCTCCCAAAAATTTACGTTGATAAAAGTCACCAACTATAATTCTACTCAAGTAAAAGTCTTAAAGTATCTAGTATTTACTGTACTTAAGTATTACAAGTAATCTATAACTAATTGTACTTGAGTAATGAAAGTACAAGTGCAAGTAAATGTTAATAACAACACTGTCTAAGCTTTTAATATTAAAACGTTTACTCAGCATTTTAAAACATGGTAAAGAAAAATTTCACTTCACACACTTCCACAACAGGGTTTTAAAAACCTAAACAGTAGTAGGCTATTGTTAAAAAAGAAGTATAGGTTAATGTTAACGTATTTTAAACCATTTCTGATCATCATATTACCAGCATGGGGTTCATAATCTCAGTCATAAAACCTTTGTTTTACAGCTTAAATAACTATTTCAATGTTCATTGTTAACCAAGTTTTACAAAGTCCAAGTTAATATTAGTGATTCAAATGACATAACCAGCCTATCACCAAGAGAAGAAAACGTTCACCTAACGTCAGACACAAAGCTCACCCCAAGCTTTTATCCAGGC